>OY997272.1:425253686-425611186 GCA_963921465.1 Triticum timopheevii
GGACCCCGTTCACCAGAGGCCCTGTCCGGCGGTAAACCTGCCGAACTCACGATGCAACAGCCAGGGAGGGACAAAGGCTACGACGAACATTCAGGTGGTCTCCATTATGAGCATTAAATTTGTTAAAAACACCAGTCCGCAGCCTACCCCTGGAGGGGGACATGATTAAATGGTCCAAACCCTTGCTTACCGCACCATTTGTATCGTTCTGCACTAACAGCAGAATTCCTGGAATAAACAATGCATCACTTTCTGTTTATAATTGCATTCCTTTATTTTTATTATATGTTCATCTATGACATCTTGCATCCGTACACTTTGGTACGGCCGAATACACCAGGGGCTTATGTTCCCTGCATTATGGTGTGGCAAGTCCGAACACTTTCACAAGTGCGGCACCCCGAACTTATAGCACTATATGCATCGGCTCCGAATCATGTCTTGGGTCAATAGTTGGGTTTGCCTGGCTCCCATGTTTTGGTACCTTACGTTCCGTTCTATCGGCTAAGGTAGCACTGGGAGAACCACTGCGATTGTGCCCCGGTTGAGATGGGCGAGTGCCTCAGTGGAGAAAGCTAAAACTGACTGTCATGATAAGGCGAGAGCTGGTCGCTGTTCGAGAGGTCTTTTCGAGTCCCTAAAGACTTATGCCGCTTAGAGCGAGGAACCGGCTGTGTCCATCCAAGGCGTGGATAGCGCCCCGAATTCGGTCTTCTGAACACTAGGGGCTTCACCGAAATTTAAAATTATAGAATTCTATGGCTAAGTGAGAGTGTTCAAGCATTATAAGTCCGGTTGCCTTGTTCGTTGCGTTGAGCGCCTCCCTAGATGGACCCAAAAATGGGAACAAGAGCGCTCAAATTTATCCCGAACACCCCAGCACTCGTGGCATGGGGGCTGAAGCCGACGACTTGCCATCTCTCAAATTTGATAAACGGCCGCACAGAAGGTAATATTTTAAATTAACAAGCGTTGCTTAGCTCATATGAACAAAGTTTTCAGCGCACAGGATAACACATTGCGAGTCTATTCAAAAATTACATCTTTGGCGCACTCATCCGCAATCTTGCGGGCACCCTTCAGGACACTCTTATAGTACATTTCGGGCGTATGATACTCCTTGCCTGCTGGCGGCGCGTCCGTGATAAGCTTCTCAGCATCCAGCCTGCCCCAATGCACCTTTGCGCGGGCAAGGGCCCAACAGGCACCTTCAATGCAGGCGGAGCGCTTGATGACTTCCACCCAGGGGCACGCATCCACCAGCCGCCGCACGAGGCCGAAGTAGCTCCCAGGCATGGCCTCTGCAGGCCACAGCCGGACTATGAGGCCCTTCATGGCCTGCTCGGCTACCTTGTGGAGCTCGACCAGCTGCTTCAGCTGGTCGCTAGGGGGCATCGGATGTCCGGACTCAGCGTACTGAGACCAGAAGACCTTCTCCGTTGAGCTCCCCTCCTCGGCCCGGTAGAATGCGGCGGCATCGGACACGCTGCGAGGCAGATCTGCAAACGCCCCTGGAGAGCTCCGAATTCGGGTAAGTAACAGGTAATTTACATTTACATGCTTGCTTTGCATGAAAAATGCCTTACCTGCCGCTATTTTCTTCACTGCCTCAATCTCCTGGAGGGCCTTATGGGCCTCGGCCTTAGCGGCTTTGGCACTCTCAAGAGCTGAGGCAAGCTCGGACTCACGAGTCTTCGAGTCGCACTCCAAATTCTCATGCTTTTCCATGAGAGCCTGGATCTCTTGCCGCACCTCCGCCACCCGCGCCTCCTGCTTCTCTCGCTCTGCTCGTTCCGCGGCCGCGTTGCGTTCGGCCGCGGACACGGCCTCCTTCAGGGTCGCCACCTCGTTCGTGGCCCCTGCAGTACCCACGTTGTCCTTGTTACTTCTATTGCAACCAAAATCCTTTTCTGTAAGGTACAAATTTAATGCGGTGTTACTCACCTTCTTTTATAGATCCTCAGTCCGGTTTTTCTTTCCGAACACCGAACTGAGCATCAGGGGCTACTGTCTATGCGGTATTACATTACGTATTTTAAAACTTCTTACCTCAAAGCCTGTTAGAAGGCTGCTGCAGGCTTCGGTCAGCCTGCTCTTGGCGAGCTGAACCTTCTGAATCACCGCACTCATGATAGTGCGGTGTTCTTCCTTGATGGAAGCGCCGTTGAGCGCCTCCAACAAGTTGTCCGGCGCCTCCGGTTGGACGGAGGCCACCTGCCGGACTCCGGAACCACTGCAGGTTCCGGCATGGAGTCCGGCGCAAAGTCCGGGAGGCTGCCTTGCGGCACCTCCGGAGCCTCCTCCTGATGGGTCCCCTCCTGGGATCCCACCTCGGCGTCGTCAGCATCATGAGGGGTGGAGGCGGTCGGAATGGAATCCACGTCCGACGGAGCCAAGGACCCACTCGATGAAGCGGGAAGATCATCCTCGGCCGGACTACAGGTAGTGTGCGGCATTAGAAGGACACTACGTGACACAAAAGAGAAATTATAAATCATTCAGGAATCCGGATACTTACGATCTCGCCGGAGGCTTGGCCCTTGAGGGCCACCCTTCGGCGCCAACGTTGGCGTTGGCAGAGCTGTCCGGAGGAAGGGTCCTTCCCCTCTTGGACCCTTTGGCCTCCCCTGTCGAGGAAGCCTTCCTCTTCCTCTCTCCCCTCTCTTGGGGAGAGTCTTCTTTCTCCTCCTCATCTTCGGGGGAGGAGTCCGCCTCGGAGCCATCGGACGATAAGTCCGATATCACCTGGCGCCGGGAACTCCTTCGGGTTCCCGTGGCCTTCTTCTTGGCCTTCTTCTCCGGCACCACGTAAAGGGCCGGAACCAGCAGCCCCGTCAAATGTGTGTCTGCTGGGTCTTCGGGAAGGGGAGCCGGACAGTCTACCTGTCCGGACGTCCTCTGCCAGTCCTGTCAAAGGCATTGGGAGTTTTAGATCCCACATAGAATTAAACTATGAAAGAAAATAAGTGTCCCATAGAGGATAACAAAGCTTACCTCGCCGGCCGGGCGCTTGGTGCTGAATCCGCGGTCTTCCGTCGCGGACGCGGGGGCTTCTCCGCCCTTGAACAGCACCCTCCAGGCAGCTTCGTACGTCGTGTCGAAGAGCCCACTCAAGGTCCGGTGCTGTGCCGGATCGAACTCCCACAAATTGAAGGCCCGCTATTGGCAGGGGAGAATCCGACGGACGAGCATGACCTGGATCACATTGACAAGCCTAAGCTTCTTGTTCACCAAGGACTGGAGACAGGACTGGAGTCCTGTCAGCTCCTCCGAACTGCCCCATAGCAAGCCCTTCTCTTTCCAGGAGGTGAGCTGCATGGGGATACCAGATCTGAACTCGGGGGCCGCTGCCCATTTAGGGTCACGCGGCTCGGTGATGTAGAACCACCCCGATTGCCACCCCTTGACGGACTCCACGAAGGCCCCCTCGAGCCAGGTGACGTTGGGCATCTTGCCCACCATAGCGCCTCCGCACTCCGCTTGGACGCCCTTCACTTCCTTCAGCTTGACATTGAAGGTCTTTAGCCACAAGCCGAAGTGGGGCTGGATGCAGAGGAAGTCCTCGCACACGACGATAAACGCCGAGATGTTGAGGATGAAGTTTGGCGCCAGATCGTGGAAGTCTAGGCCATAGTAGTACATGAGCCCCCGGACGAAGGGATGCAACGGGAATCCCAGTCCGCGGAGGAAGTGGGGAAGGAATACGACCCTCTCATGGGGCCCGGGGGTGGGGATGAGCTGCCCCTCGTAGGGTAGCCGGTGCGCGATGTCGCTGGAAAGGTATCCGGCGCCGCGCAGCTTTTCGATGTGCCCCTCCGTAAGGCGAACCACTTGCCTCCCGCTCCGGACATGACTGGAGAAGGTCGAGACGAGATGTGCGGACTTGGGCGCTGGAGCTCAAGTGCGCGGAGATGGATAAGCAAAGGAGGAAGAAGGCGTAGGTAAAAAGGTGGATCCTTATCCCCTTATATGGGTGGACGAATGCGTCCCCACCGGCCTGGTAAAACTTGCTTATCTCCCAAGCGCCACCATCAATGGCGCGGTTGGGTTACCCACGTCCGTATTGATGGGAATCCCAGAATAAGGGGAACACGATCTCTGCTTCGACAAGACGTGCCAAGGAAACCGCTTCGCTAACGCGCTGAGGTGGTATGATAAAAAACGATTCAAGTAAAGGCTTGGTGGTGGTATGACGTCATGCCACAAAATACGTCAGTAGATTGAACTTGTGTACATATTATTCTCTCTACGGTGGAATGTGGAATTTATTTTGCAGAGCCGGACACTATCCTGGCGTTCACAATCTTCTATGAGTTATTCGGAGGAGGAACCCGCCTTGCAATGCCGAACAATATGCGCGCCGGACTCATTGTCATTGAAGCCTGGTTCAGGGGCTACTGAGGGAGTCCTGGACTAGCGGGTGTCCGGATAGCCGGACTATCATCATCAGCTAGACTCCAAGACTATGAAGATACAAGATTGAAGACTTCGTCCCGTGTCCGGATGGGACTTTCCTTGGCATGGAAGGCAAGCTTGGCGATACGGATATGTAGATCTCCTACCATTGTAACCGACTCTGTGTAACCCTAGCCCTCACCGGTGCCTATATAAACCGGAGGGTTTTAGTCCGTAGGACGAACAACCATTACAACAATCATACCATAGGCTAGCTTCTAGGGTTTAGCCTCCTTGATCTCATGGTAGATCCACTCTTGTACTACCCATATCATCAATATCAATCAAGTAGGGGTAGGGTTTTACCTCCATCGAGAGGGCCCGAACCTGGGTAAAAACATCGTGTCCCTTGTCTACTGTTACCATCCGCCTAGACGCATAGTTCGGGACCCCCTACCCGAGATCCGCCGGTTTTGACACCGACACTAGGGTTCCTCTCGTTCACTCTCTCATGCTCTCCAGATCTAAGCAAGACATAGTGTCGGCGTTCTGGGAACGGGGGTACCCAGACTTGCCTGCCTGCGGCCTGCAGTGTGGCTCAAGGAGTGGCCCAGTACGACCCATCTTCATCAACACATGCTCAAGACCCTCGCGAGGGGCCAAGCCTCGCGGGGCAGACGACAGGAGACTTCCATAGGCACGGCCTAGTCAGGCTAGCTCACGAGGAGGTGGAGAGATCAAGGCGGGGTACCTCATGAGGTGCCCGTGACACAAGCCACGACGACCAAGGCGCAGGCGGGCGCCAGGCGGGCGCCGGCCTGCGCAGAGTCCTTGTTTCCCCTTTGGTGCAAAGGGGGCAAGCGCAGGCAAGGATATCAAGTAAAGGCAACCATTTTGGTGCTACAAGACCAAGACCAGCAGGAAAGCAGGACAGAGGTCATCATGGAGCCCAAGCCAGCGTCATCGCCAAGGTCTTTTGGCAGGCGAGGACCAACTTTAGTCAGGATAAGTGTACTAGATGTTCCCCTTCAAAATGGCCAATTGTTGGCGCCCTTCCCGCTCAATATTTGGGAAGAGGCCCGGGGCCTTTGCCTATAAATAGGACTAGCCACCCACAGGGTAGGGCATCTGGATCGGATCACATAGAGTGAACAAGCTAGAGATCAACCACAGAGAGAGAGAGAGAGAGAGGAGATAGAACTCCCCTAGCAGTTCATCGCACCAACCAAGAGCAGACCCTCGCGAGGCTGTTCTTCCTTTGTACTGTTCCTCGTCAGCCCTAGAGGCAATCCACACACCACAAACTGGAGTAGGGTATTACACAACAATGGTGGCCTGAACCAGTATAAATGTTGTGTTCCTTGTGTTGTTCTTCGAGTAGTTCAGATCCTTGCGAGGCAGTGGAACATGGGTAGGCTGAGGGTGTGATCTCCGTGCGCACCCCAGTGTTCGAACCTCAAGGGTCTGCCGGAACCCGAAATCCGACATTTGGCGTGCCAGGTAGGGGTGCGCAGGAATCTGCCTTCTGTCGCCTCGTGTTTTCACCGATCATCCCATCCATGTCGGACGCACGTCGCGCCCGCGCCGAGCTCCGGGCCACTCTCGCAGCTTGCGTCACCCAGACGGCCCCCGTTGGCGGGCGCCCCCGTTGTTCCCCGTCACCTGCCGTCAACGCCGCCACCGGCCCGGCGGGGAACGAACAGCAGGCGTCGTCCCTGCATCCATCAGTGCGGCTAGAAGGCCGCACCGCCACTCCGTCGCTGACTCCGGCCGGCTCCTCGTCCCATGCCCGCCGCACTCCTGCGGACGCGCACGCCGCACTGCTCCTAGCGCAGGAGCTCCGACACTACCGTCCCGTCGACGACCTTTACGACGAGTGGCTCGCCCGCATCACCGAGCTCGTCAGCGCCGCTGGGGGCTCCCCTGCTCCGTCCCTCTCGTTGCACCGCGCACTGCCCTGCGCGGGGGACGAAGCTCCGGGGGCGCCTCAGCCGCCCCCACCTCAAGAAGGTGCCTTAGCTCCAAGGCGCATGGCCCCTGGGCGGAACCCACTCCGTCCGGCGCCAGCACAGCAAGAGAAGAGCTGCCAGGAGATCCCTCGTCCCCAAGAAGCCGCCCGTGTGCTCCCCGCACCGGCTTGGCACGAGCACGCACCTGCTCCAGCGCATCAAGACCCCGCGCTACGCCTGGCCGCAGCACACAGAGACCAGCAAGATCAAGCTCTCCATCACCAAATTGCTCCCGCGGCCACAGAAGGCTGCCGTGCCTTCTCCGCTGAGCTGCGCAGCGTGGCCTGGCCAGGCAAGTTCAAGCCAGACCTTCCCCCGCGCTATGATGGCATGGCTGACCCTGCTGAGTTCCTCCAGCACTACGAGCTGGGCATCGAAGCCGCCAATGGAGATGAGAAGGTCATGGTGAACTGGTTGAAAGTGCAACTATCCCTAGGTGGTTTTGGTAATTCATAACAACATATAGCTCATTGAGCTAATGCTATTCCAAGACTATTATTTCAGGAAAGCTCAATGAATGGCATGGCATGGATGATGAAAGTGGATCCCTCAAAATACTAAGGACAAAGGATTGGCTCAAGCTCAAAAGCTCAAGACTCTTCATTTTCATATTTTAGTGATCCAAGATCACATTGAGTCTATTGGAAAAGCCAATACTATCAAGGAGGGATGAGGTGTTGCTTAATGAGCCTCTTGCTTCATGTGCTTAGTGATATGCTCCAAAACCCTCAGCTACTTCCCCACATCCACAAATGACCAAAACCCAAAGCCAAAATCGGTCACACCGATTCTTCCTATCCGGTGCCACCGATTCCAAAGGTCATAGCCACTGCCACAAACCCTAAGCAAATCGGTCTTACCGATAGGGATCTTGGTCTCACCGAGATGGGATTGTAATCTCTTTGTTTCCCTTCGTAATGTTTCGGTCTAACCGAAGTGAGCGATTGTCGGGGAAACCGATCCACGAACACCTATGGGGCCGGCGGACCGGGCCCCTTTCGGTTCGGCGGAGGGCGGAGATCGCACGAAGAGCGGATCGAGGCGAAGCACACGAGCAGTTTACCCAGCTTCGGAGCTCTCCAGAGAAATAATACTCCTACTGCTGCATGTCCAAGTGTATTGAGTTCTTGCTCGGGAGCGCTGAGTGCTACAGTACACACTAGCTGCTAACGAGACCGAGCGTGAGTGTTTTCTGGCATCGAACCCCCCTCTACGTTGCGCATGGGCCTCCTTTTATATGCTCAAGGGGTCACCAACAGGTGGCAACGTAGACAAGGGTAAAAATGGAAAAGTGTTGCGGTTGGTACAACTACCTGTACAGTGTATCATACCTAACCCTGACAGCAGGGGACAAAGGCATTAAATGCCCGTCTGTGTCGCCCAAACAGTGCAAGAAAGGGACCGTCAGGGGCACCACCGCTTGCCACGATGGTAATCTTGTCAGCTCCGCTTGCCACCGCGCACCGCTGGCTGCACAGCCTCTTGCCACACGCGCCTGGAAATGTCCCAGGGCGACACGTTGGTGGATGTGCTGGAGCGCAGGTACAGAGTGGTAGCCTGCCGTGGCAAGCGCCTTGCCGCGGTCATTGTCTTGTCGTGTCTGGAAGCTTGTCGCTCACCTGGCCTCGACGGGACGCGTGGCGCGTCGCGGTAAGTTCCTTGAGATGCCTTGGTTGGCCTTCCCAGAAAGCTCCTCTTGCCGGGGCCTTGTCTCCTTGGCTTGAATACTTTGTTCTTGAATGGCTCCAAAGGAACCGCGGAGGACCTTGGCGGTCACCCGGCAAGCCTTTCCGCGGGGCGCTGCGACTGCCCGTGCATAAGTTCGGGATACTAGGGTACCCCTACTCTAGTACACCGATAGGAGCCCCCGGGCCTGGGCCACACACGGTGCCGAGCGCTGTTGGGCCAGGCCCAAAACAGGGCACGGGCATGCGCGGCGTGGGTTACGTCGTATCTCACTCCGTATCCACCGCGCCCTCCCCGAACGGCACGCGTCGAATGCGGCATCGTGGGAGAGATCGTGGGTGGCTTCTTTATTTGGAAAGACGGAACGTCCGCCCCCTCCCCCTTTATAAGCAGGGGTGTCGGTGTCAAAACCGGTGGATCTCGGGTAGGGGGTCCCGAACTGTGCATCTAGGCGGATGATAACAGGAGACGAGGGACACGATGTTTTACCCAGGTTCAGGCCCTCTCGATGGAGGTAAAACCCTACGTACTGCTTGATTAATATTGATGATATGGGTAGTACAAGAGTGGATTTACCACGAGATCAAGGAGGCTAAACCCTAGAAGCTAGCCTATGGTATGATTGTTGTAATGTATGTTGTCCTACGGACTAAAGCCCTCCGGTTTATATAGACACCGGAGGAGGCTAGGGTTACACAGAGTCGGTTACAATGGTAGGAGATCTACATATCTGTATCGCCAAGCTTGCCTTCCACGCCAAGGAAAGTCCCATCCGGACACGGGACGGAGTCTTCAATCTTGTATCTTCGTAGTCTTGGAGTCCGGCGGACGATGATAGTCAGGCTGTCCGGACACCACCTAGTCCAGGATTCCCTCAGTAGCCCCCGAACCAGGCTTCAATGACGATAAGTCTAGCGCGTATATAGTCTTCGGCGTTGCAAGGCGGGTTCTCCCTTCAAGTTCCATGTACCTGCCGAACAGTGTCCGGCTTCACCATAAATACTGTGTTTCTCGGCTTCTACGCCCAATAATGGTATTTTTCCACGCGTCGCACGAATGCGAAAAGCCAGGGCATCTTTTACATTTCACACCCCAGTCGTGCGAGTCATCCGCCTATAAAAGAGGCAAAAATCCAGATCCAAACCACACCATCCTCCTCCCGCGAATACTTCATCGGAGCGCCTTTGACCTAAAAATCCATTCCATCATGGACCGTCGACGCGGCTCTTCTTCACGAACTCCCAGCCCACCGCCGGGGAATTGGAGGAGGTGCTCTATTTCGCACAACGAGCTAATGAAGCTCCAAACGGGGGGATTTCTCCCTCCGGCCTTCATGGTCCCAGTCCGGGCCGGACTGGTTACTTATCAAGGTGGGAGGCAAGCGGAGGCTACCCCAAGCCCCAATAAGGGGGAGCGAGTATGCTTCGTCCCCTATCTGGTAAGGGGACTCGGATTCCCAATACATCCGTTCCTCCGCGGGCTCCTGGAGTTCTACGGACTCCAGCTCCACCACCTCACGCCCGCCTCTGTCCTGCATATCACAGGCTACGTAGCTCTTTGTGAGCTATTCCTGGGCATTGAGCCCCATTTTGCATTGTGGAAGAGGCTGTTCTGCCTCGTACCCCGTTCTCACGAGGGGTCCATATATCAAGTGGGCGGCGTCGAAATATGGCGCATTGCCGGGACCGGATACCCATCCGGCACTCCCAAGAAGGCGTCCGAAGACTGGCCTTCAGAGTGGTTTTATATAGGAGACGCTCCGCTGCCGGACCCAGTCCGGATCGGCCTCCCGGAGTTTAGTGCTGCTCCTTTGAAGAAACGCCTCAGCTGGCGCCCACGGAGCCCCCGATTGGAGGAAGACAAGAGCGTCCATTACTTGATGGGCCGAATAAGATTAATGGCCCATTCTGGCTTGACCATGATCGGAGTCATGGCGACATGCATCATGCGGGGGGTTCAGCCATTCCAATACAGAGGCCACCCCATGTGGGATTTCAACGGGGAAGACGATGCCACCCGTCATGGCCGCAAAGGGCCGGATTCGACCGAGGATCTGGTGGAGATCCTGTCCAGCCTGTACAAGGGGGAGAAGGAGGACTTCCTTCGAACGAACCCTTTGAATGGGTTTTCCATGATCAACCATAGAGGATGGGTAAGTGAACACCTTTAAGGGCTCAACCCATGCTTTCGAAGTTTAAGATTCTTACATTATGTCTTCGGCGCAGGATCTACGCCGGACTGCGGAGGACATGGTGAGTCCTGCTCCGCAACCCGAGGATCCAGAAAGATCCTTGGATCCAGCCTCCGAAGAGGACCCGGACATCGAGGTGGAGCTGATCGACGGAGTGTTTCACCAGCTCAGCATAGACAATGCTTTGGTTGCCATTACGGCGGATTACCCTGGATTGTGTCTGGCTTCCCAGGTGACCGCGACCGAAGTCCGGACACCATTATCTCTTCCCTGCCCATTTCTAACCTTCGCGAACGATGGTATTTTGCAGGAAGCGCCTTTACGGCAGGAAGCCGAGCCCGCGGCGGCTGACCAACAGAGGTCAGTTCGGACCAGCAGGCGGAAAAGGAGTGCGGTGCGGACGGAAACGTCGCCGCAAAGGTATAGCTCGTATTTAAATTTTCAGAGCGACGTTCCTAGGAAACGCCTGGTGCTCATGATCTTTGCAGGAGAAAAAGCGCTCGGCAGACTGCGGGCGCAACAGTTGCTGATCCAACCTACACCGGCCAGGCTCCAGCGCCCGGCCTGGAGGGGGAGGCACGCACAAGACGCGGGCCGGATCCTTCTCCAACGGAGGACACCGACAGACTGTCCGCCACCAAGTCTGAGGTGGAGAGCGCCATGAACCATAGGCGCCGCCGGACAGTATTTCGTGAAGCGTGCTTTTCCCCTGAGGCATTGGATGCCTTTAACGCAAGGGACACGCATCTCCGTGCCACTCAAGATGGCTTTACCAGAGCCACGGAGCAGTATGTAAAAGACATACGGGTAAGGGAATTTTAATGGTTGTATATACCAGTAGCCCCCGAGACTTAAAGTAGTTATGTTAACTGATTTATGGATCATTTGAAAATGCAGGCTCTTACCGAGAAGAATTCCCAACTGTCTCGGGAGCTGCAAGATTGCAAGGCCCAACTTGAGGCCGCACTTGCTGCCGTAGGAGGAGACGCAGAGACCCCTCCTGGTAACACAATTTTATTAATAAATATAAGCGCTGTGCGGCGTGCGCGCGAGTCTAATAATGACATTGCAGGTGCCGCCGGACAAGATCCGGACAGGCAAGCATTGCTGCGCCAGCTAAAGTCCGGCGAGAGTGTGCTGAATAGGGTTCAGCAAGAATGGAACAAGCTCTAGGATGCCAACGCCAAGCTCGGAGAAGAGCTGAAAGGCGCTCGAGCCGAGCTGTCCGGCTCCGTTAAGGAGAATCAGCGGCTTCGTCGCGGCATTTATAGTAAGTGCTTGAGCGGACTCTTTTGAAAAGAAGAGTTCGGCGAGGAAGTATATTGACATGATATGTCTTGTAGGTATACTCACAGGTCGTCCTGCAGAGGAGATGCCCATATCAACGGGTGATCAACTTCCCGAACTGTTGCAACTGCTCGAACGAGTTCGGCAGGCAATGAGCGGCGTCGTCCGGGCTTTATGGCCAGCCCTCTCCCTACCCGAGGGCCTTGGGGAGCTTGCGGAGAAGCTTCAGGGAGTGTGGCAGCGCTTCCATTTGTGGAAGATTTTGGCTTGCCGTCAAGGTGCCAGGGAGGCTTGGGCCATGGTGAAGACGCGGTATAAGAAGGCAGATCCCAACCATATGGCCGAAGTAGAGTTGGCTGCTAAGTTTTCCCAACGGGACTGTAAGTTAGACAGACTGTTAGACGGGATTGAGGAGGAATACAATCAATAAATTTGACAATGTATGTTTTCCTTTAAAGTGACATGTAAAATGCCTTCTAGCCGGATTGTAGATCGTTTGTCTTGTTGGGGAACATAGCAGAAATTCAAAATTTTCCTACGTGTCACCAAGATCTATCTATGGAGAGACTAGCAACGAGGGGAAGGAGAGTGCATCTACATACCCTTGTAGATCGCTAAGCGAAAGCGTTCAAGTGAACGGGGTTGATGGAGTCGTACTCGTCGTGATTCAAATCACCGATGATCCTAGCGCCGAATGGACGGCACCTCCGCGTTCAACACACGTACGGAACGGAGACGTGTCCCATGCCTTGATCCAGCAAGGAGGAGGGAGAGGTTGATGGAGATCCAGCAGCACGACGGCGTGGTGGAAGTAGCGGGATTCCAACAGGGCTTCGCTAAGCGCTGCGGGAGGAGGGAGATGTGTCACGGGAGGGAGAGGGAGGCGCCAGGCCTTAGCTATGATTGCTCCTTTTCCCCACTATATATAGGGCCAAGGGAGAGGGGGAGGGTGCAGCCTTGCCCCTTCGTCCAAGGAAGGGTGCGGCCAAGGGTGGGGAGGAGTCCATCCTCCCCAAGGCACCTCGGAGGTGCCTTCCCCCTTTAGGACTCTCCCCTTTTTTTCTTCTCTTGGCGCATGGGCCTCTTGGGGCTGGTGCCCTTGGCCCATGTAGGCCAAGGCGCACCCCCTACAGCCCATGTGGCCCCCCGGCGCAGGTGGCCCCACCTGGTGGACCCCCGAGACCCTTCCGGTGGTCCCGGTACAATACCGATGACCCCGAAACTTGTCCCGATGGCCGAAATAGCACTTCCTATATATAATTCTTTACCTCCGGACCATTCTGGAACTCCTCGTGATGTCCGGGATCTCATCCGGGACTCCGAACAACTTTAGGGTTACCGCATACTAATATCTCTATAACCCTAGCGTCACCGAACCTTAAGTGTGTAGACCCTACGGGTTCGGGAGACATGCAGACATGACCGAGATGACTCTCCGGTCAATAACCAACAGCGGGATCTGGATACCCATGTTGGCTCCCACATGTTCCACGATGATCTCATCGGATGAACCACGATGTCAAGGACTTAATCAATCCCGTATACAATTCCCTTTGTCTATCGGTACGATACTTGCCCGAGATTCGATCGTCGGTATCCCGATACCTTGTTCAATCTCGTTACCGGCAAGTCTCTTTACTCGTTCCGTAACACATCATCCCGTGATCAACTCTTTGATCACATTGTGCACATTATGATGATGTCCTACCGAGTGGGCCCAGAGATACCTCTCCGTTTACACGGAGTGACAAATCCCAGTCTCGATTCGTGCCAACCCAACAGACACTTTCGGAGATACCTGTAATGCACCTTTATAGCCACCCAGTTACGTTGTGACGTTTGGTACAACCAAAGCATTCCTACGGTATCCGGGAGTTGCACAATCTCATGGTCTAAGGAAAAGATACTTGACATTAGAAAAGCTTTAGCATACGAACTACACGATCTTTGTGCTAGGCTTAGGATTGGGTCTTGTCCATCACATCATTCTCCTAATGATGTGATCCTGTTATCAACGACATCCAATGTCCATAGCCAGGAAACCATGACTATCTGTTGATCACAACGAGCTAGTCAACTAGAGGCTCACTAGGGACATATTGTGGTCTATGTATTCACACGTGTATTACGATTTCCGGATAATACAGTTATAGCATGAATAAAAGACAATTATCATGAACAAGGAAATATAATAATAATCAATTTATTATTGCCTCTAGGGCATATTTCCAACATGTCTTTGCTGACCTTTTCGCTTCAACCTCGGGACCCTAGAGTCCGGAGTGTGTCCGAATACCTTTTTGGTTAAGAAACAACCGTGGTATGCATGGAGACCAGGCGTAGGGGCCATTAGTGCTTTATCAGACAAGTGCCCAACTAGTTATGTTATATTACATGGTTAGTAAGAAACATCTTCCAGGGAGAATAGTTCCGTTAAGGGTTCCTTTCGCTGGGAGGCATGCCCTAAAGTGCATGTCCGAACTGCAAAGAAAGCAGTAAAACATCTGGGGGCGGATAGATAAATAGGTAAAAAGTCATCTTTTAAGTCACCGACCGAATATTCCCTTAAGAACGCTAGCTTTCGGCTTCACCCAGTCTGAGGTACACATCCGGCTGACCCGGTTGTCGGTGTCAAAACCGGCGGATCTCGGGTAGGGGGTCCCGAACTGTGCGTCTAGGCGGATGGTAACAGGAGACGAGGGACATGATGTTTTTACCCAGGTTCGGGCCCTCTCGATGGAGGTAAAACCCTACGTCCTACTTGATTAATATTGATGATATGGGTAGTACAAGAGTAGATCTACCACGAGATCAAGGAGGCTAAACCCTAGAAGCTAGCCTATGGTATGATTGTTGTAATGTATGTCGTCCTACGGACTAAAGCCCTCCCGTTTATATAGATACCGGAGAGGGCTAGGGTTACACAGAGTTGGTTACAATGGTAGGAGATCCACATATCCGTATTGCCAAGCTTGCCTTCCACGCCAAGGAAAGTCCCATCCGGACACGGGGCGGAGTCTTCAATCTTGTATCTTCGTAGTCTTGATAGTCCGGCGGACATTGATAGTCCGGCTGTCCGGACACCCCCTAGTCCAGGACTCCCTCAGTAGCCCCCGAACCAGGCTTCAGTGACGATAAGTCCAGCGCGTCTATAGTCTTCGGCGTTGCAAGGCGGGTTCTCCCTTCAAATTCCATGTACCTGCCGAACAGTGTCCGGCTTCATCTTGAATATTGTGCTCCTCGGCTTCTACGCCAAATAATGGCTCTCTTCCACGGGTCGCACGAATGCGAAAAGCCAGGGTGTTTTTTGCATTTCACTCCCAATTGCGCGAGTTGACCGCCTACAAAAGAGGCAAGAATCCAAATCCAAACCGCACCGTCTTCCTCCCGCGAATACTTCATTGAAGCGCCTTTGACCTAGAAATCCATTCCACCATGGATCGTCAACACGGCTCTTCTTCGCGTGCTCCCAGCCCATCGCCGGGGAGTTGGAGGAGGTGCTCTATTTCGCACAACGAGCTCGAGAAGCTCCAAACGGGGGGATTACTCCCTCCGGCCATTATGATCCCAGTCCGGGCCGGACTGGTTACTTATCGAGGTGGGAGACAGGCGGAGGACACTCCCAGCCCCAATAAGGGGGAGCGAGTATGTTTTGTCCCTTATCTGACAAGGGGACTCGGATTTCCAATACATCCGTTCCTCCGCGGGCTCCTGAAGTTCTATGGACTCCAGCTCCACCACCTTACGCCCGCCTCTGTCCTGCATATCGCGGGCTATGTAGCTCTTTGCGAGCTATTCCTGGGCATTGAGCCCCATTTCGCATTGTGGAAGAGGCTGTTTTGCCTCGTACCCCGTTCTTACCAGGGGTCCATATATCAAGTGGGCGGCGCCGAAATATGGCGCATCGCCGGGACCGGATACCTATCCGGCACTCCCAAGAGGGCGTCCGAAGACTGGCCCTCGGAATGGTTTTATATAGAGGACGCTCCGCTGCCAAACCCAGTTCGGATCGGCCTCCCGGAGTTTAGTGCTGATCCCTTGAAGAAACGCCTCAGCTGGCGCCCGCGGAGCCCCCGATTGGAGGAAGACAAGAACGTCCATTACTTGATGGGCCGGATAAGATTAATGGCTCATTCCGGTTTGACAATGATTGGAGTCATGGCGACATGCATCAAGCGAGGGGTACAACCACTGCAATACAGAGGCCACCCCATGTGGGATTTCAACGGGGAAGACGATGCTACCCGGCATGGCCGCAAAGGGCCGAATTCGACCGAGGATCTGGTGAAGATCCTGTCCAGCCTGTACAAGGGGGAGAAGGAGGATTTCCTTAGAACGAACCCTTTGAATGGGTTTTCCATGATCAACCCCAGAGGATGGGTAAGTGAACACCTTGCAGGGCCCAGCCCATGCTTTCGAAGTTTAAGCTTCTTACATTATGTCTTCGGCGCAGGGTCTACGCCGGATTGTGAAGGACATGGTAAGTCCTGCTCCGCAACCCGAGGATCCAGAAGGATCCCTGGGTCCGGCCTCCGAAGAGGACCTGGATATCGAGGTGGAGCTGATCGACGGGGTGTATCACCAGCTCAGCATAGACAATGCTTTGGTCGCCATTACGGCGGACTACCCCGGACTAAGTCCGGCTTCCCAAGTGACCGCGACTGAAGTCCGGACACCATTATCTCATCCCTGCCCATTTCTGACCTTCGCGAACAATGGTATTTTGCAGGAAGCGCCTTTACAGCAGGAAACCGAGCCCGCGGCGGCCGACCAACAGAGGTCAATCCGAACCAGCAGGCGGAAAAGGAGCGCAGTGCGGACGGAAACGTCACCGCAAAGGTACAGCTCGTATTTGTATTCTAAGAGCAACGTTCCGAGGAAACGTCTAAGTGCCCATGATTTTTGTAGGAGAAAAAGCGCTCGCCGGACTGCGAGCGCAGGAATTGCCAATCCGACCAACACCGGCCAGGCTCCAGCGCCCGGCCTGGAGGGGGAGGCAAGCGCAAGACGCGAGCCGGATCCTTCTTCAATGGAGGATACCGACAGACTGTCCGCCACCAAGTCTGAGGTGGAGAGTGCCATGAACCATAGGCGCCGCCGGACAGTATTTCAAGACGCGTGCTTTTCCCCTGAGGCATTGGATGCCTTTAACGTAGGGGACGCGCATCTCCGTGCTGCTCAAAATGGTTTTTCTAGAGCCACAGAGTAGTATGTGAAAGACATACAGGTAAGGGAATTTTAATGGTTGTATATACCAGTAGCCCCCGAGACTTAAATTAGTTATGCTAACTGATTTAAGGATCATTATAAATTTCAGGCACTTAACGAGAAGAACGCCCAGCTGTCTCGGGAGCTGCAAGATTGCAAGGCCCAACTTGAGGCCGCACTTGCTGCCGCAGGAGGAGGCGGAAAGACCCCTCCTGGTAACACATTTTTATTAATAAATATAAGCGCTGTGCGGCGTGCGCGCAAGTCTAATATTGACTTTTGCAGGTACCGCCGGACAAGATCCGGACAGGCAAGCATTGCTACGCCAGCTAAAGGCCGGCGAGAGTGTGCTGAATAGAGTTCAGCAGGAAAGGAACAAGCTCCAAGATGCCAACGCCAAGATCGGAGAAGAGCTGAAAGGCGTACAGGCCGAGCTGTCCGGCTCCGCTAAGGAGAATCAGCGGCTTCGTCGCAGCATTTATAGTAAGTGCTTGAGCGAACTCTTTTGAAAAGAAGAGTTCGGCGAGGAAGCGTTTTGACATAATATGTCTTGTAGGTATACTCACGGGTCGTCCAGCAGAGGAGATGCCCATATCAATGGGTGATAAACTTCCCGAACTATTGCAGCTACTCGAACGAGTTCGGCAGGCAATGAGCGGCGTCGTTCAAGCTTTATGGCCAGCCCTCACCCTACCCGAGGGCCTCGGGGAGCTTGCAGAGAAGCTGCAGGGAGTGCGGCAGCGCTTCCGTCTGTGGAAGATTTTGGCTTGCCGTCAAGGTGCGAGGGAGGCTTGGGCCATGGTGAAGACGCGGTACAAGAAAGCAAATCCCAACCATATGGCCGAAGTTGGACCGGTGGGGCCCGATGGGAAGGAGATCCCTGTGAGTTTATTGTATAGCCAAGTAGAGTTGGCTGCGAAATTTTCCCAACAGGACTGTAAACTAGACAGCCTGTTAGACGGGATTGAGGAGGAATACAATCAATAAATTTGACAATGTATGTTATCCTTTAAAGTGACATGTGAAATACCTTCTAGCCGGATTGTAGATCGTTTGTCTTTGCCGACCTTTTCGCTTCGACCTCAGGACCCTAGAGTCCGGAGTGTGTCCGAATACCTTTTTGGTTAAGAAACAACCGTGGTATGCATGGAGACCAGACGTAGGGGTCATTAGTGCTTTATCAGATAAGTGCCCAACTAGTTATGTTATATTACATGGTTAGTAAGAAACATCTTCCAGGGAGAATAGTTCTGTTAAGGGTTCCTTTCGCTGGGAGGCATGCCCTAAAGTGCATGTCCGGACTGCAAAGAAAGCAGTAAAACATCTGGGGGCAGATAGATAAATAGGTAAAAAGTCATCTTTTAAGTCACCGACCGAATATTCCCTTAAGAACGCTAGCTTTCGGCTTCACCCAGTCTGAGGTACACATCCGGCTGACCCGGCAGTAACAATCGCAGAGGTGCTCCCTTTACCTCCTAGCCAAACAATCGGGAACGTAGGGGTAAGCACAGGAGCCAGGCAACCCAGCTTGGCCAAAACTTAAGTCATATCGATGCATATAATGGCGAATAAAACGTACATGTGGAAGCTTGACACATGTGATGGGTATAAAACCCGTATAATTAAGCTTCTGTAAAAGAAGCCCCCAGGAATAATGAGTGCGGATAGCACATCATGCGTATAATTGAGCTTCTGTAAAAGAAGCCCCCAGGAATAATGAGTGCGGATGGCACATCATGCGTATGCAAAGAAAGCAAAAATAGGCCCAGAAGGGCTTTTTTAAAAAAAGGATAAAAAGAGAAACAATAGACAGCCGAAGTGTAAAAGTTTGGACGGGGGAAGGGGACGAACTCTTAGTCCGGCGCTAGGCATAGAATCGTCGGAGGCGGGCTGCGTTCCATGGGTTCGGCTCGAGTCGGTTATCCGACGCATTTCGTAGACGGTACGTTCCGCCGGTCAGTACTTGATCGATGATGAAGGGACCCTCCCATTTGGGCTTGAGCTTGTCCTTTTTCTTGTCCGGCAGGCATAGAACTAGTTCACCAACGTTGTAAGTCTTGGCCCGTACTTCTCTGCT
The DNA here is from genome assembly GCA_963921465.1 of Triticum timopheevii. Classification (NCBI taxonomy): domain Eukaryota; kingdom Viridiplantae; phylum Streptophyta; class Magnoliopsida; order Poales; family Poaceae; genus Triticum; species Triticum timopheevii. The sequence continues at coordinate 425,272,540 of OY997272.1, forward strand.
TTGATATCTTCGGGCCTGCTACTGATAGAATGCGGAACGAGCCTTCGCGACGCCACGTTCTTCCTCCAATATGTCCAAGCTGTCCTGCTGATCAAGCTCGGCCTCTCTTTCCTCATACATGCGCACTCGAGGTGAGTCATGAATAATGTCACAGCGCAAAACTGCCTCTGCACCGTATACCATAAAAAATGGTGTGAATCCGGTAGTACGGTTAGGCGTTGTCCGCAGCCCCCAGAGTACGGAGTCGAGCTCCTCGACCCATTGTGTGTCGGATTTAGTGAGTGACCTCACTAGTCTGGGTTTAATGCCGCTCATTATTAGACCATTTGCTCTTTCCACTTGACCGTTGGTTTGAGGGTGATAGACTGACGCATAGTCGAGCTTGATGCCCATATTTTTGCACCAAGACTTAACCTCATCGGCTGTGAAGTTCGTGCCGTTGTCGGTGATGATGCTGTGGGGGACTCCGTAACGGTGTACCACCCCTGATATAAAGTCTATCACTGGTCCGGACTCTGCCGTTTTAACCGGTTTGGCCTCTATCCATTTGGTGAATTTATCCACCATGACCAATAGGTACTTTTTCTTGTGGGTTCCCCCTTTAAGGGGTCCAACCATGTCTAGCCCCCAGACCGCGAACGGCCAGGTAATGGGTATGGTTTTGAGGGCGGTGGGTGGCATATGGCTCTGATTAGCAAAGAGCTGACAACCAACGCATCGCTGGACCAAGTCCTGTGCGTCTGCCCGAGCCGTCGGCCAATAAAATCCTGTACGGAATGCCTTTCCTACAAGGGCCCGGGCTGCTGCGTGGTGTCCGCCTAGTCCGGCATGAATTTCAGCCAGGAGGTTTCGCCCTTCTTCTTCGGAGATACACCTTTGAAGGACTCCGGTGGTACTTTTCTTATAAAGTTCTCCCTCATGGACCTTGTAGGCCTTCGATCGCCGGACTATGTAGCGGGCCTCATTTTGGTCTTCGGGAAGTTCCTGCCTAAGTAGGCCAGGAAAGGTTCTGTCCACGCGGCAATTACTGCCATTATGACGTGGGCGGAGGGTGTTATGTCGTCTGCCGAATCACCAGTTGGTGCGGTTTTCTCCGGTTTGTAGCTACCGGGCTCCTCTTCCCATAGTACGGATGGCTTGAAGAGCCGTTCCAGGAAGATATTTGGAGGGACAGCATCACGTTTCGCACCGATGCGTGCCAGGATGTCGGCCGCTTGGTTATTATCTCGGGCTATGTGATGGAATTCGAGTCCTTCAAACCGATCTGACATTTTTAGGACAGCGTTGCGATATGCTGCCATTTTCGGATCCTTGGTGACGAAGTCTCCATTTATCAGGGATATTGCAAGGTTTGAGTCCCCGCGCACCTCTAGGCATTGAATGCCCATGGAGACCGCCATCCGGAGACCATGTAATAGGGCCTCGTATTCGGCTGCATTGTTGGAGTCCGTGTACATTATTTGAAGTACATACTGGACTGTATCTCCGGTGGGGGACGTCAGTACGACGCCAGCCCCCAGTCCGGCCAACATTTTGGAGCCGTCGAAATGCATGGTCCAATTGGAGTACGCGCCGTACTCTTTAGGGAGTTCGGCTTCAGTCCATTCGGCGACGAAGTCAGCCAAAACTTGTGACTTTATAGCTCATCGAGGTTTGTAAGTGATGTTGAATGGTAAGAGCTCGATGGCCCATTTTGCTATCCTGCCCGTTGCGTCGCGATTATTTATAATGTCATTGAGTGGAACTTCAGAGGCCACTGTTATCGAGCACTCCTGAAAGTAGTGCCGGAGCTTTCGAGACGCCATGAACACCGCATATGCTATCTTCTGATAGTGCGGGTAACGGGATTTGCAGGGGGTTAACATAGTGGATACATAATACACCGGTTTTTGAAGAGGGAATTTATGCCCTTCCGTCGCTCGTTCGACGACGAGGACTGCGCTCACAACTTGATGTGTTGTTGCGATGTATAACAACATTGGTTCGCCCGAAGTGGGCGCAACTAGGACCGAATTTGTTGCCAGTATGGCCTTTATTTCCTCGAGTCCGGCAGTGGCAGCATCCGTCCACTCGAAGTGTTCGGTGCGCCTGAGGAGGCGATAGAGGGGCAGCGCCTTTTCTCCTAAACGGGAGATAAAGCGGCTTAAGGCTGCCACGCATCCTGTTAATTTTTGTATTTGTTTGAGGTCTTTTGGAATATCCAACTGAGACAGAGCTCGGATTTTGGCCGGATTTGCTTCAATTCCTCTACCGGATACGATGAAGCCCAGCAGCTTTCCGGCTGGTACGCCGAAAACGCATTTTTCCGGATTCAGCTTGATGTCATATGCTCTGAGGTTGTCGAATGTGAGCCTCAAATCGTCTACTAAAGTTTCGACGTGTTTTGTTTTGACGACTACGTCGTCTACGTATGCCTTGACTGTTTTGCCGATCTGGGTGGCCAGACATGCTTGATTCATTGCGCCGGCGTTTTTGAGTCCGAAGGGCATCGTGGTGAAGCAGAATGGTCCATATGGAGTGATGAATGCCGTTGCGGCTTGGTATGCTTCCACCATGTTGATTTGATGATAGCCAGAGTATGCGTCCAGGAAGCACAACGAATCGTGCCCTGCTGTGGCATCGATAATTTGATCGATGCGGGGGAGAGGGAAGGGATCCTTTGGGCAAGCTTTATTGAGGTCTTTAAAATCGACACAGAGGCGCCAAGATTTATCCTTCTTTGGTACCATCACCAAATTTGCTAGCCAGTCCGGATGTTTGATATCTCTAATGAATCCGGCTTCCAATAGTTTGGCTAGCTCTTCTCCCATTGCCTGTCTCTTGGCTAGCTCGAAGAGCCTGTTTGACTGGCTTGAATCCTTTTAGGATGTTGAGGCTGTGTTCAGCCAACCTGCGGGGGATTCCGGGCATGTCTGAAGGATGCCAGGCGAAGATATCCCAAGTTTCCCGAAGGAATTCGCGCAGTGCGGCGTCTACTTCGGGGTTCAACTGTGCCCAAATGGAGGCCGTCTTTGTTGGGTCCGTTGGATGGACCTGGAATTTTATTATCTCTTCTGCTGGTTTGAAGGAGGTGGACTTGGATCTTTTATCGAGTATCACATCGTCCCTGTTCGCCGTAGAGCGCAGCGCGGTGAGTTCCTCTGCCGCTAAGGCTTCGGATAGTGCCTCAAGGGCTAGTGCGGCTGTCTTGTTTTCGGCGCGGAGTGCTATGTCCGGATCACTAGCGAGAGTGATTATTCCGTTGGGCCCAGGCATTTTAAGCTTCATGTACCCGTAATGAGGTATTGCTTGAAAATTGTGAATGCCTCTCGTCCTAATATGGCGTGATATCCACTGCTGAACGAGGCCACCTGGAACGTGACTTCTTCGGATCTGTAATTGTTCGGAGAGCTGAACACCACATCGACTGTGATTTTTCCGGTGCAGCGCGCTTCCCGGCTAGGGATTATTCCCCTAAAGGTTGTGCTGCTTCGCTCAATACGGCTCCAATCGATTTCCATTTTTCGCAGAGTTTCCTCGTAAATGAGGTTTAGTCCGCTGCCGCCGTCCATGAGGACTTTTGTCAGTCGAAAGCCGTCCACTATGGGACTAAGTACCAGTGCAGCTGGGGCTCTGGTTGTTCGGAATGTGGGCTCGTCGCTGCCATTGAAGGTAATAGCTGTGTCGCTCCATGGATTTGCTGTTGCTACATGGTAGACTTCGGCGAGTTCGCGGATTGATCATTTTCGCATATTATTTGATGCGAAAGTCTCGAAGACTGTTGATACCGTGCTGGTATTGTTGGAGTGGTTTCCCGGAGCTAGAAGCTCTTCGCCACGTTTGGCCACCTGCCGTAATATCCAACATGCTTGAAGGCTATGTGTTGGGACGGCTCCCTCTGTATTATGAAGCTTACAGGGTCCATTAAGCCATCCCTCCAGTACGGTTCCGTTTCCCTGATTGGGTTTTTGTTTTTTCGTTTTTGCATCTGGGGCCTGAGTGTAAGGCACCCTTTTACTGCGGACTGGGTTTGGGGCCGGATTATCCCAAAATTGATTTTCGGTTTTCCGGAAACTCTCCATCGCACAGTACTTCCGTACAATGGACGCCAGATCGGTAAAGCGCATAATGTTGCGATGATCAATGGCGTTTAGTATTCCCTTGTCCGTGCAGTTATTGCGGAAGATTGATATTGCGTTTTCCTCTCGGCAATCCTTTATCATGTCCCTAACCAGGAGGAATCTGGCCCAGTAGTGATGTACTGTTTCTGTAGGCTCTTGCCGTATTAGCGATAGATCGCATATGTCTGGGCGGGTGGGCGGAATAAAATCCGGATCACTGCCCATCTTGAGGCTCGAAGGCCAAGGGGTTTCCGAATTCGGAAGTATGTTTTGCTGGGGACAATCCAGCGAGTCCGGGGCGATGCATGATTTTAAGTTCAATGCTCGATCGAAGTCCGTCCCTCCGCGGGAATCCGGCATGGAGGGTTCGGGAATCCGGACATGAATTGTTTTCAACACTGGCAAAGAGTTGCCGTATTGCTCTTCCACCACTGCGACGTGGTGGGTGGCCTGGGGAGAGTTAATATCTCTCAGATCGGTTTTAAGCCCAATCTGGTTGTAGTCCGTAGCGACTCCCAGGGCGGCGATGCGATCCAAGAGCTCGTTAACAGATGAGAGCTCTATTGGATCTAACTGTTCGGCAGCTTTAGGGCTGACGCAAAGATTGCTTTCGACGACTTGAGAAGTCGTTGTCGAAGCGGCGGCCGGACAGGCGGTCATGAGAAAACCACCAAGCCGGATAATTTGGCCGGCGGCCAAGGCCCCTCCGGCGAAAACACCGTCTTTGAAGACGGGCGGAGGCATCCGCTCTATCGGTGACGGCACAGAGGAACTCTCAATGAAAGCACCAATGTCGGTGTCAAAACCGGCGGATCTCGGGTAGGGGGTCCCGAACTGTGCGTCTAGGCGGATGGTAACAGGAGACGAGGGACACGATGTTTTTACCCAGGTTCGGGCCCTCTCGATGGAGGTAAAACCCTATGTCCTGCTTGATTAATATTGATGATATGGGTAGTACAAGAGTAGATCTACCACGAGATCAAGGAGGCTAAACCCTAGAAGCTAGCCTATGGTATGATTGTTGTAATGTATGTCGTCCTACGGACTAAAGCCCTCCGGTTTATATAGATACCGGAGAGGGCTAGGGTTACACAGAGTCGGTTACAATGGTAGGAGATCCACATATCCGTATTGCCAAGCTTGCCTACCACGCCAAGGAAAGTCCCATCCGGACACGGGGCGGAGTCTTCAATCTTGTATCTTCTTAGTCTTGATAGTTCGGCGGACATTGATAGTCCCGCTGTCCGGACACCCCCTAGTCCAGGACTCCCTCACAGGCAGTAACAATCGCAGAGGTGCTCCCTTTACCTCCTAGCCGAACAATCGGGAACGTCGGGGTAAGCACAGGAGCCAGGCAACCCAGCTTGGCCAAAACTTAAGTCATATCGATGCATATAATGGCGAGTAAAAGGTACATGTGGAAGCTTGACACATGTGCTGGGTATGAAACCCGTATAATTGAGCTTCTGTAAAAGAAGCCCCCAGGAATAATGAGTGCGGATGGCACATCATGCGTATGCGAAAAATGCAAAAAGAGGCCCACGAGGGCTTTTGAATAAAAAGGCACGAAAAGAGAAACAAAAGACAGCCGAAGTGTAAAAGTTTGGACGGGGGAAGGGGACGAACTCTTAGTCCGGCGCTAGGCGTAGAATCGTCGTAGGCGGGCTACGTTCCATGGGTTCGGCTCGAGTCGGTTATCTGACGCATTTCGTAGACGGTACGCTCCGCCGGTCAGGACTTGATCGATAATGAAGGGCCCTCCCATTTGGGCTTGAGCTTGTCCTTTTTCTTGTCCGGCAGGCGTAGAACTAGTTCGCCAACATTGTAAGTCTTGGCCCGTACTTCTCTACTTTGATATCTTTGAGCCTGCTGCTGATAGAATGCGGAACGAGCTTTGGCGACGTCGCGTTCTTCCTCCAATGTGTCCAAGCTGTCCTGCCGATCCAGCTCGGCCTCTCTTTCCTCGTACATGCGCACTCGAGGTGAGTCATGAATAATGTCGCAGGGCAGGACTGCCTCTGTGCCGTATACCATAAAAAATGGTGTGAGTCCGGTAGTACGGTTAGGCATTGTCCGCAGCCCCCAGAGTACGGAGTCAAGCTCCTCGACCCAGTGCGTGTCAGATTTAGTAAGTGACTGCACTAGTCTGGGTTTAATGCCGCTCATTATTAGACCATTTGCTCGTTCCACTTGACCGTTGGTTTGAGGGTGATAGACTGAAGCGTAATCGAGCTTGATGCCCATATTCTTGCACCATGACTTAACCTCGTTGGCTGTGAAGTTCGTGCCGGTTGTCAGTGATGATGCTGTGGGGGACTCCATAATGGTGTACTACCCCGGATATAAAGTCTATCACTGGTCCGGACTCTGCCGTTTTGACCGGCTTGGCCTCTATCCATTTGGTGAATTTATCCACCATGACCAATAGGTACCTTTGCTTGTGGGTTCCCCCTTTAAGGGGTCCAACCATATCAAGCCCCCAGACCGCGAACGGCCAGGTAATGGGTATAGTTTTGAGGGCGGTAGGCAGCATATGGCTCTGGTTAGCAAAGAGCTGACAACCAACGCATCTCTGGACTAAGTCCTGGGCATCTGCCCGGGCCGTCGGCCAATAAAATCCTGTACGGAATGCCTTTCCTACAAGGGCCCGGGCTGCTGCGTGGTGTCCGCCTAGTCCGGCATGAATTTCAGCCAGGAGGTTTCGCCCTTCCTCTTCGGAGATACAGCTTTGAAGGACTCCGGTTGTGCTTTTCTTATAAAGTTCTCCCTCATGGACCTTGTAGGCTTTCGATCGCCGGACTATGCAGCGGGCCTCGTTTTGGTCCTTGGGGAGTTCCTGCCGAAGCAAGTAGGCTAGGAATGGTTCTGTCCACGGGGCGATTACTGCCATTATGTCGTGGGCTGACGGTGTTATGTCATCGGCTGAATCGCCGATTGGCTCGGTTTTTTCCGGTTTGTCACTTCCGGGCTCCTCTTCCCATAGTACGGATGGCTTAAAGAGCCGTTCCAGGAAGATATTTGGAGGGACAGCATCACGTTTCACACTGATGCGTGCCAGTACGTCGGCCGCTTGGTTATTATCTTGGGCTATGTGATGGAATTCGAGTCCTTCAAACCGAGCTGACATTTTTAGAATGGCGTTGCGATATGCTGCCATTTTTGGATCCTTGGCGTCAAAGTCTCCATTTATTTGGGATATTGCAAGGTTTGAATCCCCACGCACCTCTAGGCGTTGAATGCCCATGGAAACTGCCATCCGGAGACCATGTAACAGGGCCTCGTATTCGGTTGCGTTGTTGGAGTCCGTGTACATTATTTGAAGTACATACTAGACTGTGTCCCTGGTTGGGGACGTCAATACGACGTCAGCCCCCAGTCCGGCCAACATTTTAGAGCCGTCGAAATGCATAACCCAATTGGAGTATGCGCCGTACTCTTTAGGGAGTTCGGCTTTGGTCCATTCAGTGACGAAGTCAGCCAAAACTTGTGACTTTATAGCTCGTCGAGGTTTGTAAGGTATATCGAATGGTAAGAGCTCAATGGCCCATTTTGCAATCCTGCCCGTTGCGTCGCGGTTATTTATAATGTCATTGAGTGGTACTTCAGAGGCCACTATTATCGAACACTCTTGAAAGTAGTGTCGGAGCTTCCGGGACGCCATGAACACCGCATATGCTATCTTCTGATAGTGTGGGTAACGGGATTTGCAGGGGGTTAACAGAGTGGATACATAATACACTGGTTTTTGAAGAGGGAATTTATGCCCTTCTGTCGCTCGTTCGACGACGAGGACCGCGCTTACAACTTGATGCGTTGCTGCGATGTATAACAACATTGGTTCGCCCAGAGTGGGCGCAGCCAGGACCGGATTTGTTGCCAATGTGGCCTTTATTTCTTCGAGTCCGGCAGTGGTAGCATCCGTCCACTCGAAGTGTTCGGTGCACCTGAGGAGGCGATAGAGGGGCAACGCCTTTTCTCCTAGACGGAAGATAAAGTGGCTTAAGGCTACCACGCATCCTGTTAATTTTTGTATTTGTTTGAGGTCTTTTGGAATATCCAATTGTGACAGAGCTCGGATTTTAGCCGGGTTTGCTTCAATTCCTCTACCGGATACAATGAAGCCCAGCAGCTTTCCGGCTGGTACGCCGAAAACGCATTTTTCCGGATTCAGCTTGATGTCATATGCTCTGAGGTTGTCGAATGTGAGCCTCAAATCGTCTACTAGAGTTTCGACGTGTTTTGTTTTGACGACTACGTCGTCTACGTATGCTTCGACTGTTTTGCCGATCTGGGTGGCCAGACATGTTTGAATCATGCGCTGATATGTTGCGCCGGCATTTTTGAGTCCGAAGGGCATCGTGTTGAAGCAGAATGGTCTGTATGGAGTGATGAATGCCGTTGCGTCTTGGTCTGCTTTCGCCATCTTGATTTGATGATAGCCAGAGTATGCGTCCAGGAAGCACAACGAATCGTGCCCAGCGGTAGCATCGATAATTTGGTCGATGCGGGGGAGAGGGAAGGGATCCTTTGGGCAAGCCTTATTGAGGTCTTTAAAATCGACACAGAGGCGCCAGGATTTATCCTTCTTTGGTACCATCACCAGATTTGCTAGCCAGTCCGGATGTTTGATATCTCTAATGAATCCGGCTTCCAATAGTTTGGCTAGCTCTTCTCCCATTGCCTGTCTTTTGGGTTCGGAAAATCGTCGAAGAGCCTGTTTGACTGGCTTAAATCCTTTTAGGATGTTTAGGCTGTGTTCTGCCAACCTGCGTGGGATTCCGGGCATATCCGAAGGATGCCAGGCGAAGATGTCCCAATTTTCCCGAAGGAATTCACGTAGTGCGGCGTCTACTTCGGGGTTCAATTGTGCCCCAATGGAGGCCGTCTTTGTTGGGTCCGTTGGATGGACTTGGAATTTTATTATTTCATCTGTTGGTTTGAAGGAGGTGGACTTGGATCTTTTATCGAGTATCACATCGTCCCTGTTCACCGTAGAGCGCAGCGCGGTGAGTTCCTCTGCTGCTAAGGCTTCGGATAGTGCCTCCAGGGCTAGTGCAGCTGTCTTATTTTCAGCGCGGAGTGCTATGTCCGGATCACTAGCGAGGGTGATTATTCCGCCGGGCCCAGGCATTTTGAGCTTCATGTACCCGTAATGAGGTACTGCGTGAAAAATTGTGAATGCCTCCCGTCCTAATATAGCGTGATATCCGCTGTTGAACGGGGCCACCTGGAACGTGACTTCTTCGGATCTGTAATTGTTCGGCGAGCCGAACACCACATCGAGTGTGATTTGTCCGGTGCAGCGTGCCTCCCGGCTAGGGATTATTCCTCTGAAGGTTGTGCTGCTTCGCTCAATACGGCTCCAATCGATTTCCATTTTCCGCAGAGTTTCCTCGTAGATGAGGTTTAATCCGCTGCTGCCATCCACGAGGACTTTTGTCAGTCGAAAGCCGTCCACTATGGGACTAAGCACCAGTGCGGCTGGTGCTCTGGCTGTTCGGAATTTAGGTTCGTCGCTGGCACCGAAGGTGATAGCTGTGTCACTCCATGGATTTGCTGTTGCTATTTGGTAGACTTCGGCGAGTCCGCAGATTGTTCGCTTTCGCATATTGTTTGACGCGAAAGTCTTGAAGACTGTTGATACCGTACCGGTATTGTTGGAGCTGTTTTGCGGTGCTAGAAGCTCCTCGCCACTTTTGGCCACCTGCCGTAATATCCAACATGCTCGAAGGCTATGAGTTGGGACGGCTCCCTCTGTACTATGAAGCTTACAGGGTCCATTGAGCCATCCCTCCAGTACGGTTCCGCTTCCCTTATTGGGTTTTTGTTTTTTTATTTTTGCATCTGGGGCCTGAGTGTAAGGCACCCTTTTGCTGCGGACTGGGTTTGGGGCCGGATTATCCCAAAATTGATTTTCGGTTTTCTGGAAACTCTCCATCGCACAGTACTTTCGTACTATGGATGCCAGATCGGTGAAGCGCGTAATTTTGCGACGATCAATGGCGTTTAGTATTCCCTTGTTCGTGCAATTATTGCAGAAGATTGAGATTGCGTTTTCCTCTCGGCAGTCCTTTATCCTGTCCATAACCAGGAGGAATCTGGCCCAGTAGTTATGTACTGTTTCAGCGGGCTCTTGCCGTATTAGAGATAGATCGCATATGTCTGGGCGGGTGGGTGGACTAAAATCCGGATCCCTGCCCATCTTGGGGCTTAAAGGCTAAAGAGCTTCCGAATTCGGAAGCTTAGGTTGCTGGACACAATCCAGCGAGTCCGGAGTGATGCATGATTTTAAGTTCAATGCTCGATCGAAGCCCATTCCTCTGCGGAAGTCCGGCATGGAGGGTTCGGGAATCCGGACGTGACTAGTTTTTAATATAGGCAAAGAGTTGCCGTATTGCTCCTCTACCACTGCGACGTGGTGGGTGGCCTGGGGAGAGTTAATCTCTCTCAGATCGGTTTTAAGCCCAATCTGGTTATAGTCCGTAGCGACTCCCAGGGCGGCGATGCGCTCCAAGAGCTCGATAACAGACGAGAGCTCTATTGGATCCAACTGTTCGGCAGCTTTAGGGCTGACGCGAAGATTGCTTCTGACGACTTGAGAAGTCATTGTCGAAGCAGCGGCCGGACAGGCGGTCATAAGAAAACCACCTAGCCGGATAGTTTGGCCGGCGGCCAAGGCCCCTTCGGCGAAAACACCGTCTTTGAAGACGGGTGGAGGCATCCGCCCTATCGGTGACGACACAGAGGAACTCTCAATGAAAGCACCAATGTCAGTGTCAAAATCAGCGGATCTCGGGTAGGGGGTCCCGAACTATGCGTCTAGGCGGATGATAACAGGAGACGAGGGACACGATGTTTTACCCAGGTTCGGGCCCTCTCGATGGAGGTAAAACCCTACGTTCTGCTTGATTAATATTGATGATATGGGTATTACAAGAGTGGATCTACCACGAGATCAAGGAGGCTAAACCCTAGAAGCTAGCCTATGGTATGATTGTTGTAATGTATGTTGTCCTACGGACTAAAGCCCTCCGGTTTATATAGACACCGGAGGAGCCTAGGGTTACACAGAGTCGGTTACAATGGTAGGAGATCTACATATCCGTATCGCCAAGCTTGCCTTCCACGCCAAGGAAAGTCCCATCCGGACACGGGACGGAGTCTTCAATCTTGTATCTTCGTAGTCTTGGAGTCCGGCGGACGATGATAGTCCGGCTGTCCGGACACCCCCTAGTCCAGGACTCCCTCAAGGGAAAACAGGGGCAGTTCGCCCATCTCGCCAGTTGCTATTCCAATCTCAGAAACCTCCGCCGCTCCTCCCTCTGAAAGAGAGCAGTGCTCCGCCCCCCATCGCCGCCAGCACCACCAACACCGTCGATCTCCCCCACCACCTCCGCCATGGCTCCGAAAGCCGACAAGGGGAAGGGCGCGAAGTCGACCGAGGCGCAGCGGCTCGCGGCGCTGCAAAAGGAGCAGGCAACCTTCCCCCCCAAGCTCGCCGCGAAGGAGCTGAGGGAGTATTACTACCTCTTCTGGTCGACGGAGACGCGAGCGCATCCGCGCACGAAGGTACTCTCAGCCGCCGCTTCGGAACGGGCTCCGAATGGATATCCCTTCTTCGCGTTGTTCTTCTACTGCGGGCTCTGCCCGCCTTTCTCTGAATTTTTCTGCGACATTATGAACACCTACGGGTTCCACCTCCTTGACTTCACCCCCAACGCCGTTCTGACCATGGAAGTTTTCGCACATCTCTGCGAAAACTTTGTCGGAGTCCATCCAAATGTAGCCCTTTTCCGCCACTTCTTTATGCCCCGAGTCGAGAGAGGGGAGCCTTTATCCGGTGGAATCACCTGGATCTCGAGAGCCGGCAAGAAGGAAGCTTATCTGGGGGGAGAGCTCCGCCATAAGTGGGAGGAATGGAGAGCAAACTGGTGCTGGATCGTCGAGGAGAACCCGCAGCCATTTACCGCCCTGCGCCAAGCCCCAGTAGCGTGCGGCAACGATTGGAGCAGCTTGGCCCCGGAAGACGATAGGCTGAAGATTGACGTCACCCGGATCCTACGCCTCAGGCTTGCCGGGCTCACTGTAGGCGCCGTTGGCGCAGATTTTCTTTGCCGCTGCATCGCCCCCCTGCAGGAGACGGGAGACCCGCCTGGGAGTTCCAGAATGCGGCGGATATCATGAGGCTGCGCCCGGGCCTCAACTTCAACTTCACTGTCCTGGAACTGGACGCAATGCTCCTGGAACTGTTCAAGCATGACCCTCAACATCCCGAAGTGTTCAGGTTGCCGAAAGGCGTCGTTCCACTGTGCAACAACTCCTCGCTCGACCGCATCCGCGCAATGATGCCGCTGTGCGACTCGCATGGAATTGTCCCCACTTGGCAAGAGCCTGCAGACGACGTCGTGCAGGAATTCTTCGACGGCTTGGTGGAAGTGGTGGTCCGCGCCGATGAACAGAAGAGCCTCACTCGCGACACCACCGACGCGGAGATGCAGCGCATCGCCACTAGGCTGGAAGAGGCGGCGGCAGCCGCTGCCGCGGGCGAGTTTGGATTCACCGTGGAGGAGGCAGAGGCAGCAAAGGCGGCAAGCCTTGCCGAGCGAGAGTGGCTTGCCAGCGAGGAAGAGCTTGCCGGGCCTGACGTGGAGTCGAGCGAGCCCGCCGAGGGTGCGAGCGGCTCGTCAAAGACCAACTCCTCTTCCTCCTCATCCACGGACAGCTCGCCGCAAGCAGAGCCCCCAGCTCCACCAAGAAGGCATCTCCGCAAGGCCGGGGACATAGCGGGGCGGCAGACGAGTCAACAACCGCCGCGCCGCGCGACGCGCTCCACTGTGGCAAGCACCGTTGCCGCGGGAGCACCTCACGCCGCTGCGGCAACTGGAGCGGGGTCCTCCCAGACCACCGCTTCCGCTCCTGCCGCTTCTCACGCCGCGGCGGCGGCCGGAGCTGGGTCGTCCCAGACCACCGCCACTACCCCCGCCAAGCGGACAAGGGAAACTACTCCTCCGCCTCGTCACGCCGGAGGTGAGCCGGACTTCGACCTCTCCGCGCTCAGCTCCGACGAGGAAGAAGAAGAGTAAGATTCTTTGCTGTACTTGTAGTTCTTCAATTCTTGCTGTTTTCTCTTGTATCTGATTTGCTTTACTCCGAACTCATTCCTTTTCAGGACTCTGGCCCAGAGAGCGGCTGTCGGTGTCAAAACCGGCGGATCTCAGGTAGGGGGTCCCGAACTGTGCGTCTAGGCGGATGGTAACAGGAGACAAGGGACACAATGTTTTACCCAGGTTCGGGCCCTCTCGATGGAGGTAAAACCCTACGTCCTGCTTGATTAATATTGATGATATGGGTAGTACAAGAGTAGATCTACCACGAGATCAAGGAGGCTAAACCCTAGAAGCTAGCCTATGGTATGATTGTTGTAATGTATGTTGTCCTACGGACTAAAGCCCTCCGGTTTATATAGACACCAGAGAGGGCTAGGGTTACACAGAGTCGGTTACAATGGTAGGAGATCTACATATCCGTATCGCCAAGCTTGCCTTCCACGCCAAGGAAAGTACCATCCGGACACGAGCCGGAGTCTTCAATGTTGTATCTTCGTAGTCTTGGAGTCCGGCGGATAATGATAGTCCGGCTGTCCGGACACCCCCTAGTCCAGGACTCCCTCAGTAGCCCGTGAACCAGTCTTCAATAACGATAAGTCCGGCGTGCATAATGTTCGGCATTGCAAGGCGGGTTCCTCTCTTGAATAATCCAGAGAAGATCATGAACACCAGGATAGTGTCCGGCTCTGCAAAATAAATTCCACATTCCACCATAGAGAGAATAAAATGTACACTTAGTTCAATCTGCTAACGTATCATGCGGCGTGACATCACACCGCCACAAGGCCTTTGTTTGAATTACTATACCACCTCAACACGTTTAGCGAAGCGGTTTCCTTGGCACGTCTTGTCGAAGCAGAGATTGTGTTCCCCTTATTCCGGGATTCTCATCAATACGTGCGTGGGTAACCCAACCGCGCCATTGATGGTGGCGCTTGGGAGATAAGCGAGTTTTACCAGGCTGGTGGGGGACACATAGTTTTGACCGCCTATATATAAGGGATAAGGATTCACCTTCTCACCTACGCCTTCTTCCTCCTTTGCTTATCCATCCCCGCGAACTCAAGCTCCAACGCCCAAGCTCGCGCATCTCGCCTCGACCTTCTCCGAATATGTCCGGAGCGGGAGGTAAATGGCTAGCCTCCACCGTCAAGGAGGAGGACATCACCAAGCTGCGCAGCGCCGGATACCTTTCCGGCGATATCGCGCATCGACTACCCGACGAGGGGCAGCTCATCCCTACCCCCGGGCCTCATGAGAGGGTCGTCTTCCTCCCCCACTTCCTCCGCGGACTGGGCTTTCCGCTCCATCCATTTGTCCGGGGGCTCATGTTTTACTACGGCCTGGATTTCCACGATCTGGCGCCGAACTTTATCCTCAACATCTTGGCGCTTATCTTCGTGTGCGAGGCCTTCCTCTGCATCCAGCCCCACTTCGGCCTGTGGCTCAAGACCTTCAACGTCTAGCCGAAGGTTGTGAAGGGTACACAAGCGGAATGTGGAGGCGCCATGTTGGGCAAATTGCCCAACGTCCCTTGGCTGGAAGGGACCTTCGTGGACTCCGTCAAGGGGTGGCAATCGGGGTGGTTTTACATCACCGAGCCGCGCAAATCCACATGGGCGGCGGCCCCCGAGTTTAGGTCTAGCATCCCCACGCAGCTCACCTCCTGGAAAGAGAAGGGCTTGCAGTGGGGGAATCCGGTGGAGGTGACGGGACTCCGAGCATGTATCAAGAAGATGGTGAGCAATAGGCTCAGGCTCGTCGACGTGGTCCAAGTCATGCTCATCCGGCGGATCCTCCCATGCCAAGAACGGGCATTTAATTTGTGGGAGTTCAATCCGGAACAGCACCAGGCGCTAAGCGGGCTCTTCGATACAACATACGAAGGCGCCTGGAGGGTGCTGTTCAAGGGCGCCGAAGCCCCCGCGTCCGCGACCGAAGACCGCAGATTCAGCTCGCAGTATCCAACTGACGAGGTAAGTGATTCAACCCCATTACAGGACACTTGTGATAATTAGATTGACTCTAGTGAGGTTTCATTCTGCCTCTTCCTTTGACAGGAATGAATGGAGAAGGCCAAGCTGCTCATCAGCCCGGCTCCCATGCCAGAAGACCCAGTGGACGCCCGCTTAACAGGGCTGCTGGTTCCGGCACCACACGTGATGCCGGAGAAGAAGGCCAAGAAGGTGGCCGCGGGGACTCGAAAGAGTTCCCGTAATCAGGCGTCTGATGACGATGAGGACTCCTCCCCCGAGGAGGAGGAGTACTCTCTCCCGGAGGAGGGAGAGAAGAAAAGGAAGGCTTCCCCCATCGAGGAGGCCGAAGGGTCCAAGAGGGGGAGAACTATCCCCCCAGACAGTTTCGCCAACATCAGCGTTGGCGAGGATGAGTGGCCTCCAAGGGCCAGGCATCCGGCAAGATCGTAAGTATCCGGATCCTTGATGTGTAATTTCTTTTATGTCGCGTAGTATCCTTCTAACGCCGCATTCTGCCCGTAGTCCGGCCAATGATGATCTCCCCGACTCATCGAGCGGGTCATTAGCCTCATCGGATGTGAATTCCATCCCGACTGCCTCCACCCCACGCGCCGACGAGGACGTCGAGGTGGGATCCCAGAGAGGGACCCATCAGGAGGAGGCTCCGTAGGCGCCGTCAGGCAGCCTCCCGGACTTCGTGCCGGACTCTACATCAGAACCCGCAGTGGTTCCAGAGTCCGGCAAGCGGCCCCTTCAAAAGAAGGGCAGGACCGTGACGCCGGTGGCCTCCGTCCAACCGGAGGCGCCGGATAACCTGCTGGAGGCGCTTAAAGGCGCTTCCATCGAGGAAGAACACTGCACTATCATGAGTGCGGTGATTGAGAAGGTTCAGCTTGCTAAGAGCAGGCTGACCGAAGCCTGCAGCAGCCTTTTAACAGGCTTTGAGGTAAGAAGTTAAAATTATGTAATGTAATACCGCATAGACAGTAGCCCCTGATGCTTAGTTCGGTGTTCGGAAAGAAAAGCCGGACTAAGTATCTTTAACAAGATATACGCATGGTTGCCTAAAATATGTCAATATGGGTTTGCAGGCTGCGCTGCTGACCTCTGCCGCACTAACGGCGGAGGTTGACGTGCTGAAGAAGGATCTCGAGCGGTCCGAGCAAGAGCTCGGCCATGCAAAGAAGCAGCTTGAGGAAAAAGAAGGTGAGTAACACCTCTTTGAATAAGTACCTTACAGAAAAGGATTTTGGTTGCAAATAAAATTAACAAGGATAATATGTGTATTGCAGGGGCCACTAACGAGGTGGCAGCCCTGAGGGATGCTGTGTCCGCGGCCGAACGCAGTGCGGCCGCGGAACGGGCTGAGCGAGAAAAGCAAGAGGCACGGGTGGCGGAAGTTCGACAAGAGCTCCAGGTTCTCATGGAAAAACATGAGAGTTTGGAGCGTGACTCCAAGACTCGAGAGTTCGAGCTTGCCTCGGCTCTCGAAAGTGCCAAGTCCGCCAAGGCCGAGGCCCGTAAGGCCCTTCAGGAGGTTGAGGACATAAAGAAGATAGCGGCGGGTAAGGCGTTTTTCATGCAAAGCAGGCATGTTAATGTGAACTACGTGACACTTACCCGCATTCGAAGCTCTCCAGGGGCGTTTGCAAATCTGCCGCGTAGTGCGTCTGATGCCGCCGCATTCTATCGTGGCGAGGAGGGGAGATCGACAGAGAAGGTCTTCTGGTCTCAGTATACTGAGGCCGGCCATCCGGTGCCCCCAAGCGACCAGCTGAAGCAGCTGGTCGAACTCCACAAGGTAGCTGAGGAGGCCATGAAGGGCCTCATAGTCCGGCTGTGGCCTGGACAGGCCATGCCTGGTAGCTACTTTGGCCTCGTGCGGCGGCTGGTGGATGCATGCCCCAGGCTGGATGTAGTCAAGCGCTCCGCCTGTATCGAAGGCGCTCGTCGGGCCCTTGCCCGCATAAAGGTGCAATGGGGCAAATTGGATGCGGAGAAGCTTCTCACGGACCCACCGCCGCCGGGCAAGGAGTATCGCACGCCGGAGAAGTATTATAAAATTGTCCTGAAGGGAGCCTGCAATATTGCAGATGAGTGCTCCCGAAATGTAATCTTTGAGTGAACTCGCTGTTTATTTATCCTGTGCGCTGAAAACTTCGTTCATATGAGCCATGAGCAACGCTTGTTTAATTTAAAATATTACCTTCTGTGCGGCCGTTTGTAAAATCTGAGAGATGGCAAGTCGTTGGCTTCAGCCCCCAAGCCACAAGTGCTGGGGTGTTCGGGATAAACTTGAGCACTCTTGTTCCCATTTTTGGGTCCATCTAGGGAGGCGCTCAACACAACGAACAAGGCAACCGGACTTATAATGCTTGAACACTCTCACTTAGCCATAGAATTCTATAATTTTAAATTTCGGCGAAGCCCCTGGTATTCGGAAGACCGAATCCGGGGCGCTATCCACGCCTTCATCGGACATTATCCGGAACTTCGCTCGAAGCGGCATGAGTCTTTAAGGACCCGAAAAAACCTCTCGAACAGCGACCAGTCTCTCACCTTATCATGCCAGTCAGTTTTAGCTTTCTCCACTGAGGCGTTAACCCGGCTGAACCGGGGTGCAATCGCAGTGGTTCTCCCAGTGCCACCTTAGCCGACAGAACGGAACGTAAGGCACCAAAACATGGGAGCCGGGCAAACCCAACTATTGACCCAAGACATGATTCGGAGCCGATTCATATAATGCTATAAGTCCAGGGTGCCGCACTTGTGAAAGTGTTCGGACTTTATCACACCATAGAGTGGGGAACATAAGCCCCCGATGTATTATGCCGTACCAAAATATACGGGTGCCAGATGTCATATAATGAGCATATATATATATATATAAAATGTGATGCATTATTAATGAAAGAAAAGTCTGCTAGAAGAGCGGACTGATACAAATAGTGCGGTAAGCAAGGGATTTGGACTAAATAAACATGTCCCCCTCCAGGGATGAGCTGCGGATTTGGTGTATATAATCGAATTTAATGCTCGTAATTGAGACCACCTGAGTGTTCGGCGCGGCCTTCTTTAGTCCCTGACTGTTGCATCATGAGTTCGGCAGGTTCACCGCCGGACAGGGCTTCTGGTTAACAGAGTCCTGTGTACAAAAAAGAAGAAAAATAAAAAAGAGAGGCACATTTGTGAGCCCCCGGTGTGGTCGAACCGCACTCTGGGTCCGTTGTGATCGTGCCCCCTCCCCTGTGCCCATGGTATCTCCAAAGCGTAATGATGTACGTGGAGTGTTATTCTTGCGATCATACGCGGGCGAGGGTTGGGGCCGCATTGCTACGCGTGCTCTGATCGCGCCAGGTGGTCTTGGTTGGCATTTCTCCGGGCGCGCTTTGCTGTATCCGGCCGTTTAACGGCCGGACTCGAGAATTGCCTTAGAAGGCTGCTCTGTGCTTCTGCCGCGAGAGCCGCTGTATGTTCCTCCGTTCGGAGGGAGCGTTCCGTATTCCCATTGACCGTGATGACTCCACGAGGGCCTGGCATCTTGAGCTTTAGGTATGCATAGTGCGGCACCGCGTTGAATTTGGCAAACGCGGTTTGCCCAAGCAGAGCGTGATAGCCGCTGCGAAACGGGACTATGTCGAAGATTAACTCTTCGCTCCGGAAATTATCCGGGGATCCGAAGACCACTTCCAGTGTGACTGAGCCTGTGCAGTTGGCTTCCACTCCTGGTATGACACCTTTAAAGGTTGTCTTTGTAGGTTTAATCCTTGATGGGTCTATGCCCATTTTGCGCACTGTATCCTGATAAAGCAGGTTTAGGCTACTGCCGCCGTCCATCAGGACTCTCGTGAGGTGGAACCCATCGACGATTTGGTCTAAGACCAATGCGGCGAATCCGCCATGGCGTATGCTGGTCGGATGGTCTCTTCGATCGAAAGTGATCGGACAAGAGGACCATGGGTTGAACTTTGGGGCGACTGGCTCCATCGCATAGACGTCCCTTAGTGCGCGTTTCCTCTCCCTCTTGGGTATGTGGGTCGCGTATATCATATTCACTGTCCGTACTTGTGGGGGAAAACCCTTCTATCCTCTGTTGTTCAGCGGCCGGGTCTCTTCCTCATCGTCGCTATTTAGCCCCTTGTCATTGTTTTCGGCAATTAACTTGCCGGCCTGCTTGAACACCCAGCAATCCCTATTGGTGTGGTTAGCTGGCTTTTCAGAGGTGCCATGTATCTGGCATAAGCGGTCGAGTATTCGGTCCAGATTGGACGGACCCGGAGTGGTTCTTTTAAATGGCTTCTTCCGCTGACCCGGTTTAGGGCCTCGGAATCCGGCATTGACTGTCGTATCCTCCTTATCGTCGCCGTTAATTCGGCGCTTGTTTTTGTTTCGACGTGACCTGCCGTTGTTGTCCTTAGTATCCGGACTGCCAGAATTTTTACGGAGATTGTTGCTACGGGCTAGCCAGCTGTCCTCTCCCGCACAAAAGCGGGTCATTAACGATGTGAGGGCTGCCATGGATTTCGGCTTTTCCTGCCCCAGGTGCCGGGCTAGCCATTCGTCCCGGATGTTATGTTTGATGGCTGCAAGGGCCTCTGCGTCCGGACAATCGACGATTTGATTTTTCTTTGTCAAGAACCGTGTCCAGAATTGTCTGGCCGATTCGTCTGGCTGCTGAATGATGTGGCTTAGGTCATCGGCGTCTGGTGGTCGCACATATGTGCCTTGGAAGTTATCAAGGAATGCGGCCTCCAGGTCTTCCCAACACCCAATTGACTCTGCGGGCAAGCTGTTAAGCCAATGCCGAGCTGGTCCTTTAAGCTTGAGTGGGAGGTACTTTATGGCGTGGAGATCGTCGCCGCGGGCCATATGGATGTGGAGAAGATAGTCTTCGATCCACACCGCGGGGTCTGTTGTGCCATCGTAAGATTCGATGTTTACGGGTTTAAACCCTTCGGGGATCTGATGATCCATTACTTCGTTAGTGAAGCATAACGGGTGTGCGGCGCCCCTGTATTGAGCGATATCGCGACGCAGCTCGAGAGAGCGCTGTCTGCTGTGTTCGGCCCGGCCGGGGTTATTGTATCCGGCACGATGGTATTCGTCGTCGGTCGTAGGGCGCCCATGTGATCCATAGATGGATCTGGATTGCCTTGCTTTGTCCTCCAATATGTCTCGCAAGTCCGGCGCGTTCCCTCTTGGCTTCGTACTTTTGGAGCGATTCCGGGGTATGGTCTTGGCTGGGGGCCTGGATGCCTCTCTGTCATGACCACGGGGTGGTCGGTCAGCCATATCGTGCGCTGGTGATGGAGGTACGAATGCTTCCTCCTCTAATCGGGGGAGCAGCTTGCGTTTTGGGTAACTTTTGGGTAACTTTTGGAGGGTCTAAAACCAATGCGGCGAATCCGCCATGGCATATGCTGGTCGGATGGTCTCTTCGATCGAAAGTGATCGGAAAAGAGGACCATGGATTGAACTTCGGGGCGACTGGCTCCATCGCATAGACGTCCCTTAGTGCGCGTTTCCTCTCCCTCTTGGGTATATGGGTCGCGTAAATCATGTTCACCGTCCCGCACTTGTGGGGGAAAACCCTTCTGTCCTCTATTGTTCGGCGGTCGGGTCTCTTCCTCGTCGTCGCTGTTTAGCCCCTTGTCATTGTTTTTGGCAATTAACTTGCCTGCCTGCTTGAACACCCAGCAATCTCTATTAGTGTGATTAGCTGGTTTTTCAGATGTACCATGTATCTGGCATAAGCGGTCGAGTATTCGGTCCAAATTGGACGGACCCAGAGTGGTTCTTTTGAATGGCTTCTTCCGCTGACCGGGTTTAGAGCCTCGGAATCCGGCGTTGACTGCCGTATCCTCCTTATCGTCGCCGTTAATGCGGCGTTTGTTTTTGTTTCGACGTGACCTGCCGTTGTTGTCCTTAGTATCCGGACTACCAGAATTTTTACGGAGATTGTTGCTGCGAGCTAGCCAAATGTCCTCTCCCGCGCAAAAGCGGGTCATTAATGATGTGAGGGCTGCCATGGATTTCGGCTTTTCCTGCCCCAGGTGCCGGGCTAGCCATTCGTCCCGGATGTTATGTTTGAAGGATGCAAGGGCCTCTGCATCCGGACAGTCGACGATTTGGTTTTTCTTTGTCAAGAACCGTGTCCAGAATTGTCTGGCCGATTCGTCTGGCTGCTGAATAATGTGGCTTAGGTCATCGGCGTCTGGTGGTCGCACATACGTGCCCTGGAAGTTGTCGAGGAATGCAGCTTCGAGGTCTTCCTAGCACCCAATTGACTCTGCGGGCAAGCTGTTTAGCCAATGCCGAGCTGGTCCTTGAAGCTTGAGTGGGAGATACTTGATGGCATGGAGATCGTTGCCGCGGGCCATATGGATGTGGAGAAGATAATCTTCGATCCAAACCGCGGGGTTTGTTGTGCCATCGTAAGATTCAATGTTTACGCGCTTAAACCCTTCGGGGATTTGATGATCTATTACTTCGTCAGTGAAGCATAGCGGGTGTGTGGCGCCTCCGTATTGAGCAATATCGCGACACAGCTCGACAGAGCGTTGTCTGTTGTATTCGGCCCGGCCGGGGTTATTGTATCCGACGCGATGGTATTCGTCATGGGTCGTGGGGTGCCCACGTGATCCGTAGATGGATCTGGATTGCCTTGCCTTGTCCTCCAATATGTCTCGCAAGTCCGGCGCGTTCCCTCTTGGCTTCGTACTTTTGGAGCGATGCCGGGGTACGGTCTTGGCTGGGGGCCTGGATGCCTCTCTGTCACGACCACGGGGTGGTCGGTCAGCCATATCGTGCGCTGGTGATGGAGGTATGTATGCTTCCTCCTCTAATCGGGGGAGCAGCTTGCGTCTTGGGTAGCTTTTGGAGGGGCATTCGAGTTCATACTCTTCGGCCGCGAGGACCTCGGTCCATCGATCGGCCAGCAGGTCCTGATCAGCTTGAAGCTGCTGCTGCTTTTTCTTTAGGCTGTTTGCTGTGGCGATAAGCCTGCGCTTGAAGCGCTCTTGTTCGACGGGATCCTCGGGTATGACGAATTCGTCATCGTTTAGGCTTGCTTCGTCTTCGGAGGGAGGCATATAATTATGATCCTCAACCTCTTCGTCTGCCGCCCCCTCATGAGGGCTTGCTTCTGCATCCTCCTGCACTGAGTCTTGCTGGAGGGGATTGTCTTCGGCACTCTCAGGAGTATTATTATCTCCTGTGCCGGAATCTCCATTCTTGCTGTGGCGAGATTTAGAGTGGCGCCGCTGATGCCGGCGCTTGGGCTGTTTCTTTAAGGGATCTACCTCCGCTGTTTCTTCGCCGTCCCCATCTTTTGGGGTATCCACCATGTATACGTCATATGACGAGGTGGCCTTCCAGTGCCCTGTGGGCGCTGGTTCTTGTTCGTCTCCGGCATCGTCGTCCATAGCGTCGATGTCTTCGGAGTCGTAGTCTAGCATGTCGTCTAGATCGTCGACAGTGGCTACAAAGCGGGTGGTGGGTGGGCTCTGAATTTCTTCGTCGTCCGTATCCCAACCATCCTGGGCATAATCCAGCCAGGACTCTTCTGATAACGAGAGATGCTTTAGTGAATTCAAGATATCGCCGAAAGGCGAGCATTGGAAGATGTCCGCGGCGGTGAATTCCATAACCGGCGCCCAATCCGGATCGATTGGTACGGGCGCGGGAGGTTCGGAGTCTGGCGAGGAGTCCGGCGCCTCGGAATCACGAGTTTCGCAGGGGACAAGATTAGTGTTCGGCTCCATCGCCGTGGACGTTGGAGCCCCCAGGGCGGCGTCTATCCACCGGCCCTCGATCTGGGCGATCGGCTCCGGGCCAATGGCCGGAGCGGACCCGTGTGCGGCCACCAAGGCATTGTTCGGTGGCAGAGCTAAATCATGCCCGTCGTCACAAGGCGGCGCGCTTGGCTGTGGCTCGAGTCCGTCGAAGATCAAGTCTCCGCGGACGTCGGCCGTGAAGTTTAAGCTTCCAAATCTGACCTGACGGCCAGGGGCGTAGCTTTCGATCTGCTCCAGATGGCCAAGTGAATTGGCCCGCAGGGCGAAGCCGCCGAATATGAAGATCTGTCCGGGGAGAAAAGTCTCACCCTGGACAGCGTTGCAGGTTGAAGGTGCCATCAAGCCTATCGGTGACGACACAGAGGAACTCTCAATGAAAGCACCAATGTCGGTGTCAAAACCGGCGGATCTCGGGTAGGGGGTCCCGAACTGTGCGTCTAGGCGGATGGTAACAGGAGACAAGGGACACAATGTTTTACCCAGGTTCGGGCCCTCTCAATGGAGGTAAAACCCTACGTCCTGCTTGATTAATATTGATGATATGGGTAGTACAAGAGTAGATCTACCACGAGATCAAGGAGGCTAAACCCTAGAAGCTAGCCTATGGTGTGATTGTTGTAATGTATGTTGTCCTACGGACTAAAGCCCTCCGGTTTATATAGACACCGGAGAGGGCTAGGGTTACACAGAGTCGGTTACAATGGTAGGAGATCTACATATCCGTATCGCAAAGCTTGCCTTCCACGCCAAGGAAAGTACCATCCGGACACGAGCCGGAGTCTTCAATCTTGTATCTTCGTAGTCTTGGAGTCCGGCGGATAATGATAGTCCAGCTGTCCGGACACCCCCTAGTCCAGGACTCCCTCAGCGGCGAAGAGAGCCAAGGTCCCGGTGATTGTTATCGAGGACGAACCCACCGCGACAGCAGGGGGTGCGCCCGAGACAACCTTGCCGGACCCGGAAATCATTCCCCAAAGCAGCCCCTAGTGCAGCCCCCAGCGTAAGTATACGGTTTACTTCCCGCTGTTAGGCGCATGTGGGTGCTCTTTCTTTGCTGATATCTGATTATTGGTTTGTGTAGGAGCAGATCAGCCTCACCAGGAGCGCCCGGAAGCCGTCCCCGACATGCCATCTGCTTCGACTACACCGCCAAGGGAGGGTTCCCCGGCAAGGGAGCGTTCTCCGGCAAGGGAGAAGTCCTTGACAAGGGAGAGTTCTCCGGCAAGGGACAGCACCAGCGATCCCCCTGTGGTGGAGACCGTGACTGTAGAACCCAGTTCAGGTAATCCCCTTGCTTGAAAAACTTCCCTTGGGTTCTTCTTCTTCTGATTTTCTTTTTGGATATTTGCTTGACTTTTCTCCCTCTTCCGGCCTTCAGATCCACCTGCCACGGATCCGATGGAGGCCGAGGTTGCCGGCGAGGAGAACGCACGCGGCAATACTGGCAACGCCGCCGCCACCGAAGAAGCGGCTGACGCTGATGATCCTGCCGGCGAGGAGGCCGCCAAAGCTGCTGCCGCAGAAGCCGGCGAGGGGTCTGGCGATCGCACTGACGGCCCTGAGGCCGCAGGAGCGTCAGGCGCTACGCCGACCGCCGATCCCTCCACCGCTGCCGCAGCGTCAGGCTCCGAAGAGCCCCAGCCCGGCGCCTATTTGAAGGCCGGCGATGGCGTCTTTATCAAGCTCCCCTGGGCGTCAAGCTCCAGGGCGCCGGTCGAAGGAGAAACATTTGATGGAGAAGTGCTCGCCTCCGCTGGGCTGACACTGGTTGACGCGCCGAGCAGCAGCAGCGGCGAGCCTAAGGAGGAGCAGCTGCTGCGGAAGATGTTGTCGCTCTACCGCGCTCGACAGGCCAAGGTGGAATCTCGAGAAGCGCTTGTCGCGAAGGCGGGAGTGGACATCGAGAAGCGGGCGGAGGAGCTCCGGGGTCACAACCAGGAAGCTCTCCGGTCCCTGGCAGAGGCGCGGGCGCAACTCACTGAGGAGCGGAAAGCCTTCCTCCTCGAGAAGGTTGAAGTTGAAGAGCAACAGCGGCTTGCCGCCGAGGAGCTGTCTGCGCGGGAGGGCGAGTTGGCGCAGCGGAAGGTCAACCTTGACAGCCACGAGGAGGAGCTTGCTGCGCGCGAGCAAACATTCGGCGGGGCCCTCAAGGAAGCAGAAGATGCTGCCGCAGCTGCCGAGGCTGCCAAGAAGGAGCTGGAGACGAAAGTGGCGCAGCTGGAGGCCGATCTCAAGGCGAGCGGTGAAGAGCTTGCCGCACTCAAGCGTGAGCGCGAGAAGGATGCCTACACCTTGGGCGAGCTGCAGGGTTGTCTCGCCGAGAAGGGCAAAGAGCTTAGCGCCGCCAAGGACTCCAACGCAGATCTTGAGTTGAAGCTGACTACTTTGACCAAGACGCTGGACAGCGCCAGGGAGCAGGAGGTGGCCTTGAAGAAGCAAATCAAGGCCGACGAGGCGCTGCTGGCGAGTGCTGCCGCCACCCAGAACACCTTCAGGGAGAATGTGGAGCACTGGACGGAGGGTCTCGTGGATATTGCCGCAGCCATCGACAGGGAGCTGGCGCAGCTAGGGATGGAGGATCTCGGGTATTCCTCCGATGAGAACCTCCAGCCCAGCGCCAAGCTCACCTTGTTCTTCAAAGGCGTGGCGACGGCCCTCCAGCGACTCCGGGAGAAGATTCCAAAGCAGCTGGCCGACGAGTCATGCAAGATCTGCGCGGGAGCTCTTCAAAAGGTGTTGGTGAAGGTGGCCTTCCGCAACCCGGGCCTCAACCTCACCAACGTCCTCAAGACCCTGCCGCCGGATGCTGATCTAGAAGCGCTCAAGGCCCTTGTCGCACCCATTGTGGACAAGGTGAGCGAGATCAAGAGGGTTGAGGGCGATCGCGTAGATTAGGCCGCCCGTTTTCTCCTTTTCTTGTCGCTGCTGGCCATGTTATGAAAACAATCTGTTAGAGCTGCGACAAGCTATCTTGTAATATAACTCTATTTTGGGTATCAATTGCTATGTTATTTCCTTTACTTGATTCCTTCCTTTGTATGTTTTTGCCCTACGCTTTTAGGGAACTTGCTGGTGCAGGCACCTTAGCCGCGAGCACTGAGTGCGGGACATCAGCAGCCTGCTGGTGGTGCCGTTACCGACAAGAAACCTTGTCGCAACTAGTCGCAGCTCACTTAAGTTGTTGAGAGGACTCGAAACAAAGTAATGGCGCAACTAGCTATGAGTTGGTTCCTCCGCGCACAGGTTTTCCATACAAAGCACGGTCGTTTGAGGAAGATAACTTAAAATTTTTAAAACTGATTGCTCAAACTTTGGCAACTTTGCTTTTCTGTCGTTTGCTTCCCGGTAAGGCGAAACTTTCTTGAACGACGCCTGGTACACACCATTATCTTCTCCTTTCCCCCCGGCAAACTTGTGGGCGAGGGAACCTTCCTTTCTTTGAGGAAAAGAAAGAAGAGAAAATAAAGATATGGAGCCTTACGGCTCGTTATTGCTTACCGGGGGTCGGCGCTGCACAAAGTGTCAGATAACATATGCAAAAGAAAGCACGAAATTGACAAGATGTGCGGAGCACATGAGTTTTACTTATGCACGGGGTCTGCGCCCGGCTTTGTACAAAGGATTACATGCAACATCGGCAAGACTTGTACAAAAGGTGGTTGCCGGAACAGGTTCCGGCAACCGCGCCCTACGGGTAAAACTTACAAAGATGCTCTATGTTCCAGGAGTTGCTCACCGGAATGCCATCTTCGGTCTCAAGGCGGACAGCGCCAGGCCTAGTGACTCGTTTCACCCGGTAAGGGCCTTCCCACTTCGGCGTCAACTTGTTGGAATTCTTCGCGGATTGAACGCGCCGAAGAACAAGGTCGCCTTCCTCGAGACTTCTGGCATTAACTTTGTGGCTATGGTAGCGGCGCAAAGCTTGCTGGTATCGAGCAGCTCGTACAGCGGCCTGAAGACGGTCTTCCTCAAGGAGCAGCGCATCATCTTGTCGCAGCTGCTCTTGCTCAAGCTCATCATAAGCGAGCACTCGAGGTGACCCGTATACGAGTTCCGTGGGGAGAACTGCCTCTGCTCCATAGACTAGAGCGAAAGGTGTCTGGCCAGTGGCTCGATTTGGCGTCGTCCTGATCGACCAAAGAACCACCGGAAGCTCCTCAATCTAGTTCTTTCCGCACTTGCGCAGCCTGTCGAAAGTCCTGGTCTTGAGCCTGTGCAGCACTTCAGCATTTGCCCTCTCCGCTTGACCGTTGCTTCTCGGGTGAGCAACAGAAGCGAAGCAGACCTTGGCGCCAAGATCTTGGACGTACTGCATGAAGGTGCGGCTTGTGAATTGCGTGCCGTTGTCGGTGATGATCCTGTTAGGGATCCCGAAGCGGCAAACAATCGACCTGAAGAACTTGACTGATGACTGTGCTGTCACCTTCCTCACTGGTTCCACTTCCGGCCACTTTGTGAACTTGTCGATTGCAACGTACAAGTATTCAAAGCCCCCGACAGCTCGGGGAAAGGGGCCGAGGATGTCGAGCCCCCAGACCAAAAATGGCCAGGATAAAGGGATCGTCTGGAGAGCTTGAGCTGGCTGGTGTATCTGCTTGGAATGGAACTGGCATGCTTCACACTTGGTTACTTGTGCAGTTGCATCCTGGAGGGCTGTCGGCCAAAAGAAACCCTGCCGGAACGCTTTGCCGGCAAGTGTTCTTGCGCCAATGTGGTGACCACATATGCCTCCATGTATCTCTGCCAATAGCTTTTGTCCGTCTTCCCGGTGAATACACTTCAATTTCACACTGTTGAGTCTTCTTTTGTACAGTGTGTTGTTGACAAACTGGTACATACTTGACTGTCGGGCTACTCTTTCCGCTTCTTCTTGCTCTTTGGGAAGTTCTCCTGTCTGGAGGAAACGGACAATTTGATGTGCCCATGCTGGAGCTTGTGGCTCGACAACAAGGATTAAAGGCACACCTGCTGCTGCGGGAACATCCGCTTCTACAGCGAGAACGAGCGGCTCAGCCGGAGCTTGACGTTCCCCGGCAAGCTTGCCGGAGCAAAACTTGTCGGGAGCGTCTGCTTCAACGGAACAAACCCTAGGGCTTGCCGGAGCAGACTGCTCCTCAGCACCCTTGGTGTTGATCTTGGGGACCTTCTTGGCGGCGGCTTCGGGGAGCTCTGCCGGAAAATAGTCACCAGAAATCAACTTCCTCTTCTTGCTCTGTCCAGTTGATGGCGTTACAGACGGTTGAGTCAGTTTGAGCACAAAGATCCCTGGTTCCACAGGTAACTTAAGTGCGGCGTATTTTGACAGGCCATCGGCAATGTCGTTATCAGCTCTTGGAACATGCTCCATCTGTAGGCCGTCAAAGTGCTCTTCTAACTTTCTCACTTCATCAACGTAAGCTTCTGTCAACGGACTCTGATAATTCTTGTTCACTTGGCGGACGACAAGCTGCGAGTCACCCCTGACGATGAGCTTCTTGATCCCAAGGTCTGCCGCGATCCTGAGACCGGCAAGCAAACCTTCATACTCTGCGGTATTGTTTGTTGCTTGCTCCCTGGGAAAGTGTATCTGGACTACGTACTTGAGGTGCTCTCCGGTGGGTGCAACAAGCAGCACGCCTGCACCGGCGCCTTGCAGCGAGAAGGCACCATCAAAGTACATCAGCCACTCTTTGCTTGCTTCTTTGACGGGGATGCTCGTCTCTGGAATCTCTTCATCTGGTGTTGGCGTCCACTCTGCTATGAATTCTGCCAATGCTCTGCTTTGGATAGTTGAAGTGCTCTCAAACTTGAGGCCAAAGCTTGACAGTTCCAGTGCCCACTCGACAATCCTGCCTGTTGCTTCCGGATTCTGCAGTATCCTCTTCAGCGGAAAACGAGTGACAACTGTGATCTCATGTGCTTGGAAGTAATGGCGCAGCTTTCTCGAGGCCATGAGAAGGCCGAAAAGCAATTTCTGCACACCATAGTACCTCGACCTAGCCCCCTGCAGAAGGGAACTGACAAAGTAAACCGGGCGCTGCACCATTCTCTTCTGCATTTCCTCATGCTCATGCGCAGATCCACCTTTGTCGAGACCAGAGCTTGCCGGTGAAGCCCCCTGCTTGTCGCTGGGTGCATCTGCCATGGTTGCTGGCTCATCATCCGCCTCCCTCTCCACTACTAACGCAGCACTAACCACTTGATTGGTTGCCGCTATATACAGCAGCAACTTCTCTTGTGGCTTAGGTGCGACAAGTGTTGGAGTGGAGGACAGGTATCTCTTTAAGTCCTGCAGCGCAGCCTCCGCTTCCGGAGTCCATTTCATTGGACCTGCCTTTTTCAATATTTTGAAAAACGGCAGGGCGCGCTCTGCAGACCTAGAGATAAACCTGCTGAGAGCAGCCACGCAACCGGCAAGTCTTCGTACATCCTTGACGCGCTTTGGTGCTTCAATCTGCTCAATGGCCTTGATCTTGTCGGGGTTGGCTTCAATTCCCCGCTGAGACACGAAGAACCCGAGAAGCTTGCCGGAGGGGACTCCAAACACACACTTCTCGGGGTTAAGCTTGAGGTTGATCTTGCGCAGATTTGCAAAGGTCTCGTCTAAATCTTGAATTAGAGTTGCCTTGTCCTTGCTCTTGACCACTATGTCATCCATGTAGGCTTCCACATTTCTGTGCATTTGTTGCTCAAAAGCGTCATGGACTACCCTTGCAAATGTTGAACCAGCATTCTTTAAACCAAAAGGCATCCGTATGAAACAGTATGTGCCACATGGAGTGATGAATGCGGTCTTCTCCTCATCCTCTTCTACCATGAAGATCTGATGGTATCCTGAGTATGCGTCAAGAAATGAAAGCAAGTCACATCCGGCCGTGGAGTCAACAATCTGGTCAATGCGCAGCAAGGGAAATGGGTCTTTGGGACAAGCTTTATTAAGATCGGTAAAGTCGATATAAAGCCTCCATTTCCCGTTTGCCTTGCGCACGACTACAGGATTGGCCAACCACGTAGGATGGAGCACTCCTCTGACAAGGTCTGCTGCTTCCAACTTCTTGATTTCTTCTGCGATGAATTCTTGGCGCTCCATTGCTTGTTTCCTGACCTTCTGCTTGACGGGCCGCGCATGAGGACAGACGGCGAGATGGTGCTCGATCACTTTCCTGGGAACACCGGGGATGTCAGACGGTTGCCACGCAAACACGTCGACGTTCGCCCGCAGGAAAGCAACGAGCGCGCTTTCCTATTTAGGGTCAAGAGTGGCACTGATGGTGAAGGTACCACCAGTGCCGTCCTCCTTGGCGGACACCTTCTTAGTCTCTGGTGGAGCTGCCATTGTCTTCTTACACTTGCCGGTGGAGCTCGATGGTGCGTCCTTGATGGTAGCGCAGCACTCCGAAGAGGTGCGCTTGCCGGAGTGGGCATCAGAACTCTTGCCGGACTTGGTCTTCTTCTTCCCCCCGGGAGCTTCAACGGCAAGTGACTTGCGATCTGTTGTGGCTGCTACTTCCCGGTAGATCTTATCGGCGCAGATAAGAGCATCCTTCTTGTCGCCAAGGACAGAGATGACACTTATCGGGCCTGGCATCTTCAGCACGTTGTATGCATAGTGAGAGGCTGCCATGAATTTGGCGAGTGCTGGACGGCCGAGTATCCCATTGTAAGGCAATGGAAAATCAGCAACGTCAAAAGTGACCCTCTCAGTCCTGAAGTTCAACTCGCTGCCAAATGTCACCGGCAACGTGATCTTTCCCTTCGGCTTGCTCCTTCCCGGACTGATTCCTTGGAATGTGCCGGTCTCTTCGAGCTCACAATCGGGGATCTGGAGTTTCTGAAGTACCGCGAAGGAGATCAGGTTCAAGCCGGCCCCGCCGTCAACTAGCATCTTAGTGACCTTGAGGTTGCGGATAGTTGGTGAAACCAACATCGGCAAGCACCCAACCGCAGTTATGCGATCCGGGTGGTCCTCAATATCAAAGATGATAGGCGTGCTGGACCATTTTAGAGGCTTGCGTGACTCGACGGGTGGTTCTGCCGCATTGACTTCCCGCACCCACTGCTTGAGCTGGCGGTGTGAAGTATGCAGAGAAGCACTACCATCAATGCACAAGACCTCTGTGGCTTTCTGGAACTCCTACTCATCGGTCTCATCATCATCCATATCTTCATCGTCGTCGTCACCTTCATCCTTGTCGCGGCCGCGGGGAGGTCTGTCTCCTTGCTGCTTGGCCTTGCCGTGGCGTCCTCCTCGGCTGGGGCGTTTCTTGCCGGATCCTCCAGCACCTTCTTGGGCCTTCTCCTTGTCGCGTCGCTCGTATTCAGCTTTCTGCTATTTGACAAGCTGCTCGACCTTCTTGCAGCTCTGGAGGTCATGGCCCTTGGTGCGGTGGATCTAGCAGTACTGCTTGTTGGTGTCGTCCTGCTTGTCGGCGACCGCCACAGCCTAGGAGTTGGAGCTACTAGCTTTGGCTTCTTTGGCGCCGCCTCCGTTGCCGGACTGCTCAACGACTAGCACATCTTTGCCTTTCTTCTTCCTGTTGTTCCGCCGCCGGTTTTTCCTTGCCGGGGCAGCATCCTCGCTGTCAGATCCTCCTGCTTCTGTATTCTCTCCGGGGAGTTTCCTCCCTTCCTCAGCACGTGCACACTTGTCGGCCAGGGCATATAGCTCACTGACGTCTCTGATCTTGCACATCGCCATTTCCTCCCGCATCCTGCGGTTTCGCACGTTCTGATGGAACGCGCTGATGACCGCGGCAGGGTGGACATCTGGGATGTTGTGCTGTACATGGCTGAATCTCTGAATGTACTTGCGCGGGGACTCTCCTTCCTTCTGGGCGAGTAAATGAAGGTCGCTCTCTTGGCCATGGGGCTGGTGGCCGCCTGTAAAGGCGCCGACAAACTGATGGCATAAGTCTGCCCAGGAGGATATGGAGTTGTCCGGCAAGTGCATGAGCCAGGATCTGACATTGGGCTTGAGCACCAGCGGGAAGTAGTTGGCAAGGATCTTGTCGTCCCGCCCCCCGGCAGCTTGCACCGCGATGGTGTAGATGCTGAGGAACTCCGACGGATGCAACTTGCCGTCGTACTTTTCTGGTACATCTGGCTTGAAATTCTTTGTGCCGGGCCACTGGACTTGCCACAGCTCACGAGTGAACGCAGGGCAACCTACCGCGTACGGCAAGTCGCCTGGCTCCCCTGGCGCATGCATGTCGACAAAGGGCCCAACGCGCTGGTCCGATTGACGCCGCGCTTCTCTTCGGTGCTCGATGCGAGTACGAGCGTCTTCTTGCTGTCGTTCATGAGGAACTTGGCGCTGATCGCGACGAGCTCGTGGATCTGATGATGCGGTGGAGTCGCTGTCAAGGTAGGCCCAGCGAGTCGGCGATCTTGGCCTTCGGGGAGGAGAGTGCATGGTGGTTGCACCCCCACCGGTTTTGTCGCCATCGGCTCGTGCTTCTCAGTCTTGCCGCGGCTGCGATGTACTCGGCTGCCGTGGAGTGTCGCCGTTGGCGAAGCCGATGAGACTCTGAATGGTAGCCCTCCATTCGTCGATCTTGTCTACCGTTGGAGGGTAATCTAGGAGCAGTTGAGCTCGTGCCAAAGCTTCTGCTGGAGTGGAGGGTGGTAGTGGTGAACGGTGCGAGGAGCGGGATATGCTCGGACTTCCAACTGGGTTGGAAGGAGCAGTATCCCGTCCAGGCGACCGTGTCTTGCTCGTGCCAGCATGTTGGCATGCATGCTGGTCTTGAGCACCCCGAGATCCTCCGGCTCGATCTTGATCCAACGAACGTATGGTACCGCGAGTACTATGACGTTGTCGGTCCCGCGCCTCCTGGGATGGGCGCGGTGCATGTACGGACGCCGAGGTCTGCGTAGCCTTGTCCTTGGACCTGGCAGCACCGTGAGCTCCCTCGTTGACGCCCATTCTTCCGCCGGCGTCCACCCCACCACTCGTTTGCTCTGGTGGTGGTGGGATCGACGCAGACGGATTAGCCGCCTCCGAAGCCTTCTTCTTCGGTGGCATGTCGATGAAAAAGATGAAGATCTAGCTCGTGTGAACGCCGGATCAGGTTCACACAACCTCGACGCCCCCTACCTGGCGCGCCATAGATGTCGGGGAAACCGATCCACGAACACTTATGGGGCCGGCGGACCGGGCCCCTTTCGGTTCGGCGGGGGGCGGAGATCGCACGAAGAGCGGATCGAGGCGAAGCACACGAGCAGTTTACCCAGCTTCGGAGCTCTCCGGAGAGATAATACTCCTACTACTGTATGTCCGAGTGTATTGAGTTCTTGCTCGGGAGCGCTGAGTGCTACAGTACACACTAGCTGCTAACGAGACCGAGCGTGAGTGTTTTATGGCTTCGAACCCCCCTCTACGTTGCGCATGGGCCTCCTTTTATATGCTCAAGGGGTCACCAACAGGTGGCAACGTAGACAACGGTAAAAATGGAAAAGTGTTGCGGTTGGTACAACTACCTGTACAGTGTATCATACCTAACCCTGACGGCAGGGGACAAAGGCATTAAATGCCCGTCTGTGTCGCCCAAACAGTGCAAGAAAGGGACCGTCAGGGGCGCCACCGCTTGCCACGATGGTAATCTTGTCAGCTCCGCTTGCCACCGCGCACCACTGGCTGCACAGCCTCTTGCCACGCGCGCCTGGAAAGGTCCCAGGGCGACACGTTGGTGGATGTGCTGGCGCGCAGGTACAGAGTGGTAGCCTGCCGCGGCAAGCGCCTTGCCGCGGTCGTTGTCTTGTCGCGTCCGGAAGCTTGTCGCTCACCGGGCCTCGCTGGGACGCGTGGCGCGTCGCGGCAAGTTCCTTGAGATGCCTTGGTTGGCCTTCCCGGCAAGCTCCTCTTGCTGGGGCCTTGTCTCCTTGGCTTGAATACTTTGTTCTTGAATGGCTCCAAAGGAACCGCGCAGGACCTTGACGGTCACCCGGCAAGCCTTGCCGCGGGGTGCTGCTACTGCCTGTGCACAAGTTCGGGATACTAGGGTACCCCTACTCTAGTACACCAACAGCGATCGGTCCCACCGAGATTGCAATGTAAACTCTCTGTTTCTTTTTTGTAACATTTCGGTCTCATCGAAAAGAGTAAATCGGTCCCACCGAGTTTACCTGACCAACTCTCTGGAAAGCTTATTACCAAAATCGGTCTCACCGAGTTTGTGTAATCGGTCTTACCGAGATTACGTTATGCCCTAACCCTAACCGAATCGGTCTCACCGAGTTGCATGTCAGTCCCATCGAAAATCCTAACGGTCACTAGGTTTACTAAATCGGTCCGACCGAGTCTGTTGAATCAGTCCCACTGAGTTTGGTAAATTATGTGTAACGGTTTGATTTTGTGTGGAGGCTATATATACCCCTCCACCTCCTCTTCATTCATGGAGAGAGCCATCAGAACAAACCTACACTTCCAACTTACCATTTTTGAGAGAGAACCACCTACTCATGTGTTCAGGCCAAGATATTCCATTCCTACCATATGAATCTTGATCTCTAGCCTTCCCCAAGTTGCTTTCCACTCAAATCTTCTTTCCACCAGATCCAAAACCTATGAGAGAGATTTGAGTGTTGGGGAGACTATCATTTGAAGCACAACAGCAAGGAGTTCATCATCAACGCACCATTTGTTACTTCTTGGAGAGTGGTGTCTCCTAGATTGGCTAGGTGTCACTTGGGAGCCTCCGACAAGATTGTGGAGTTGAATCAAGGAGTTTGTAAGGGCAAGGAGATCGCCTACTTCGTGAAGATCTACCGCTAGTGAGGCAAGTCCTTCGTGGGCGACGGCCATGGTGGGATAGACAAGGTTGCTTCTTCGTGGACCCTTCGTGGGTGGAGCCCTCCGTGGACTCGCGCAACCGTTACCCTTCGTGGGTTGAAGTCTCTGTCAACGTGGATGTACGATAGCACCACCTATCGGAACCACGCCAAAAACATCTGTGTCTCCAATTGCGTTTGAATCCTCCAAACCCTTCCCTTTACTTTCTTGCAAGTTGCATGATTTAATTTCCGCTGCCTATATACTCTTTGCATGCTTGCTTGAATAGTGTGATGATTGCTTGACTTGTCCTAAATAGCTAAAATCTGCCAAACTCTAAAATTGGGAAAAGGTTAAGTTTTTAATTGGTCAAGTAGTCTAATCACCCCCCTCTAGACATACTTCAAGGTCCTACAAGTGGTATCAGAGCTTTGGTCTCCATTTGCTTTGATTTCCATAGCTTTTGGTGGTCATAGCCTTGGTTTCACAACCTAGGAGAGTATGGCATCTAGCGAGGGAAATTATCACCGTAGAGGTCCTTACTTTGATGGTACTAATTTTGCTAGTTGGAAGCATAAGATGAAAATGCATATTCTCGGACATAACCCCGCCATTTGGGCAATTATTTGTGTTGTCTTGCAAGGTGAATTCTTTGATGGGAGAGAACCGAACCGTGAAGCTAATGCGGAAGAATTGAAGATGCTGCAATACAATGCTCAAGCTTGTGACATCATCTTTAACGGATTGTGCCCCGAAGAATTCAACAAAATCAGCCGTCTTGAGAATGCAAAGGAAATTTGGGATACTTTGATTGGTATGCATGAAGGTACTGAATCTGTCAAGGAATCCAAGTTGGATGTGCTCCAAAGTCAGCTTGACAAGTTCAAAATGAAGGATGGTGAAGGTGTCGCTGAAATGTACTCTAGGCTTGCACTTATCACAAATGAGATTGCCGGCTTTGGGAGTGAAGAGATGACCGACAAATTCATCATCAAGAAAATCCTAAGAGCCTTGGATGGAAAGTATGATACCATGTGCACATTGATCCAGATGATGCCAAACTACAAAGATCTCAAGCCAACGGAAGTCATTGGAAGAATTGTTGCTCATGAGATGTCACTCAAGGATAAGGAGGAACTTCACAACAAGTCAAGTGGTGCTTACAAAGCCTCAAGTGAAGCCCCCACATCATCAAGTGAGAAACAAACCTTCAATGAAGAATTTAGCTTATTGGTGAAGAACTTCAACAAATTCTACAAGAGTAGAAGCAAAGAAAGAAGCTCCAAGTCAAGGTCTTACAATGACAAAAGATCTTCTAGTCGAGAGCACAATTGCTACAATTGTGGGAGACCTGGACACTATTCCAATGAGTGTACGGCACCCTACAAAAGAAGGGAAGATTCTCCAAGAAGAAGAAGCAAAAGAGAAGAATCACCACCAAGAGAGAGGAGGAGTAGAGATGATCGTTATGAACGAAGACCCTCACGGAGAAGCAAGGATTTGAAAAGGAAGGACAAGTCATCAAGGAGCTACACAAAACGAAGACATCAAGCTCATGTTGGTGAATGGGTATCCGGCTCCGACTCCGACAATCACTCCGAGAGAAGCTATCACCCCGACTCCGAATATACTCAAGATGAAGGTGTTGCCGGTCTAGCACTTGTGTCAACCAACTCCTACGACATATTTGATTCACCAAATGAAGGAATTGGAAGATGCTTCATGGCTAAAGGTCATCGTTTTGGTCTTGATGTGGAAAACTAAAACTGAAAATTCTACATGTCCTTGATGTGGAAAACTAAAAGTGAACTTTTGAATCATTCTTTTTGCAAAAATCTCTGCATTTTGTGATGCTCATCTATTCTATCTCATCTACAACTCTTCACAGGGTTAGTAGTCAGTGTTTGCAGCATGTCAGACCAGAGTGACAGCTAGAATAGGTCGGAAGAGCAGATTGACATGAGCAAGGGCACTAGTCCCTCAAGTTCTACAGATGAAGGGAGCAGAAGCACTCCTAGAAACCTACCTAAGGCTGCTACCAGGCAAAGGAGAAGAGAACTTTAGACTCAGAGGATGAGGACTACAAAGCTGAAGAAGATGAAGCTACTTCCAAGAAAGTAGTGCTCAAGAAGGAATATGGATCAGCACATAGCACAAAGCCTGGACTGAAAAAGAAAGTTCCTACCAAGAGGAAACCAATGCCCAAGGCCAAAAGTTCCACTCAAATGCCAGAACAGACTGAACCCAAAGAGGCACCTGAAAAGAAAGTCACACCTTCCAAACCCAAGAAAGTTCCCATTGGAGAGACAATGAAGTTTACCATTGAATCAGAGGATGAAGGTGCTCAGGACAAGAAGAAGAAGAGAGCAAGAACCACAACTGCCCAGGTTCTTGGAAAGCCCTCTATGAGAAGATATTCTGAAGAGGAAGAAGAGGTTGTTGCACCAGCACCTAAGGCACCAAAGCTTATGGGTGATGCTATAAGATCAGGGGCTGCAACATCTAAGCCCAAGGAAGCACCCAAAGCTGCCTCCAAGGCCAAGCTTATACCAAAGAGGAATACTAGGAGTATTCCAGCTACTGAGAAGAACAAGGCCCCAGTGCCAAATGTTGCTGATGAAGAAGATGAAGAAGGACAGGTCCTAAGGAAGCTCAAGCCCAAGATACCAGACCACAATGATGCCCATCCTGTGGCTGAGGACATGAGGATCAGGAAGGACTCAGGGTTGAGGCTATGGAGGATGGAAGACCCATATGCCTCAAGGAGAAGAACTGTTGTTGATTACAGGTTCCATACAAAGGAACAGCAGGACTTCTATGAGACAATTCTGTTGGATAAGAAGCCCATAGTTTGTGACATGAGGTGGGTCGACTGGACCTACATCAAGGACAATGAAGAGCACTATCCTGGAGTGCAAGACAGCTTTGTTGCTTGTGGAGTTGCTGATTTTGTTGGGCAAACCTCACCAGCTGGAATGATGAACTTATCATGCAATTCTACTCCACAGCACATTTCTATCCAGATGGAAGGATAGTTTGGATGTCAGAAGGCACCAGATACCAGTCAACTGTTGAAGCATGGGCAAGTCTGATAAATGCCCCAAAGGAAAATGAGGATGACCTGGACATTTATGCAAAGAAGAAGATGGATCACAATTTCATGGCACACATGTACAAGGAGATCCCAGACAAGGCTATTGAGACACATAAGTTTGGATCAGTCCACTTTCTGCTGTCAGGGCTGCCAACTATCAATTGGATTCTGAGGCACACTCTGTTGCCTAAGTCTGGTGACCATAACATGATCAGAGGGCATGCCATCAACATGTTGCATGTGTTTGATGTGCCACAGAAGTTCAAAGTCATGAGCCTTATGATTGAAACTATTAAGAGGACTGCAGCAGATCAGAAGAGGAGCCGTGGATATGCCCCTCAGATTCAGGAGCTGATAAACTCAAACATGGGCACAGGGAAATATCCACTTTATCCAGACTTTGAGGACAATGAGGTTGTCATGAATGAGAATGATCCATCATCAGTTCAAGCTCAAGAGAAGAAGGAGAAGGCAAGGAAGGAGAAGGCTACTAGGATGCCAATTCAAGAGGAGGCATCTGAGTATTTCTTGAAGAACAAGCAGGAGCAGCTTGGTTACTTAATAGCATCAACACTGAGGATTGAGAAGGGACTGGCCACCCTCACTCAGAATCAGGAGAGCCTGGAAAGAATCATGGAACTCAAATTCCATGACCTTGATGTCAAAGTAACTGAGATTCAGTCAGTGGTAGAGCAGCTACAGGATGACATGCCGGAGAGGCAGGGCAAGACTACAACTAATGTGTTTGCCAGAGTGCCCAGAGCCCACAGGTCAGTTGCAGTGCCTGTGACAGACACTAGAGCAACATCATCTGCACCAGCTACAGCCCCTTCAGCTCCAGTGCAACCAGCTCCAGTATCAACTCCAGCACCCTCTACTTCAACTGAAGCCTTCGTCCTTGGAGTTATCCGGACACCACCACCTGAAGATCAAGCCTGAGAGTCGATCTAGCACTATGCATTTCTATGAACTTTTTGGTAACTTGTTGCCAAAGGGGGAGAAAAATGTATAGATCATAGGCTGAGAGAGAGAGAGAGTGTGTGTGTTGCTTTTGTTCTCTCTTGCTTTATTTGGTGGTTAAACTTGTTTGCTTTTGATTGCTTGAGATACTATGCTTGTGAGACATTGATGATCATGTGTTTGATCATAAGCTATACTTATGCATGTTTTATATTATCCTATCTATCCTATGTGATCATTCACTTCACTTGGTGATGAGTGCATGTATTCAATGTTTATTATTTTGAGCGCTCCACCAAGATGTATGTGACATGGAAGAGTAACCCATGAGCCTAATTCATTGTGCATTTGCAGTCCAAAGCAAATCTTAAACTATGCACAAATTTAGGGGGAGCTCTTGCTTATCACATACCTCTCAAAGCGACGATGTTGTTAAATCTTATTATCATTTGTCGAAGCTTTGATCTATATGTTGTCATCAATTACCAAAAAGGGGGAGATTGAAAGTGCAACTATCCCTAGGTGGTTTTTGTAATTCATAACAACATATAGCTCATTGAGCTAATGCTATTCCAAGACTATTATTTCAGGAAAGCTCAATGAATGGCATGGCATGGATGATGAAAGTGGATCTCTCAAAATACTAAGGACAAAGGATTGGCTCAAGCTCAAAAGCTCAAGACTCTTCATTTTCATATTTTAGTGATCCAAGATCACATTGAGTCTATAGGAAAAGCCAATACTATCAAGGAGGGATGAGGTGCTGCTTAATGAGCCTCTTGCTTCATGTGCTTAGTGATATGCTCCAAAACCCTCAGCTACTTCCCCACATCCACAAATGACCAAAACCCAAAGCCAAAATCGGTCACACCGATTCTTCCCATCCGGCGCCACCGATTCCAAAGTTCATAGCCACTGCCACAAACCCTAAGTGAATCGGTCTTACCGATAGGGATCTCGGTCTCACCGAGATGGGATTGTAATCTCTTTGTTTCCCTTCGTAACGTTTCGGTCTAACTGAAGTGAGCGACCGGTCCCACCGAGATTGCAATGTAAACTCTCTGTTTCCTTCTTGTAACATTTCGGTCTCACCGAAAAGAGCAAATCGGTCCCACCGAGTTTACCTGACCAACTCTCTGGAAAGCTTATTACCAAAATCGGTCTCACCGAGTTTGTGTAATCGGTCTTACCGAGATTACGTTATGCCCTAACCCTAACCAAATCGGTCTCACTGAGTTGCATGTCAGTCCCACCGAAAATCCTAACGGTCACTAGGTTTACTAAATCGGTCCGACCAAGTCTGTTGAATTGGTCCCACCGAGTTTGGTAAATTGTGTGTAACGGTTAGATTTTGTGGAGGCTATATATACCCCTCCACCTCCTCTTCATTCGTGGAGAGAGCCATCAGAACAAACCTACACTTCCAACTTACCATTTCTGAGAGAGAACCACCTACTCATGTTTTGAGGCCAAGATATTCCATTCCTACCATATGAATCTTGATCTCTAGCCTTCCCCAAGTTGCTTTCCACTCAAATATTCTTTCCACCAGATCCAAAACCTATGAGAGAGTTTTGAGTGTTGGGGAGACTATCATTTGAAGCACAAGAGCAAGGAGTTCATCATCAACGCACCATTTGTTACTTCTTGGAGAGTGGTGTCTCCCAGATTGGCTAGGTGTCACTTGGGAGCCTCCGACAAGATTGTGGAGTTGAACCAAGGAGTTTGTAAGGGCAAGGAGATCGCCTACTTCGTGAAGATCTACCGCTAGTGAGGCAAGTCCTTCGTGGGCGACGGCCATGGTGGGATAGACAAGGTTGCTTCTTCGTGGACCCTTCATGGGTGGAGCCCTCCGTGGACTCGCGCAACCGTTACCCTTTGTGGGTTGAAGTCTCCATCAACGTGGATGTACGATAGCACCACCTATCGGAACCACGCCAAAAACATCCGTGTCTCCAATTGCGTTTGAATCCTCCAAACCCTTCCCTTTACTTTCTTGCAGGTTGCATGCTTTAATTTCCGCTGCCTATATACTCTTTGCATGTTTGCTTGAATAGTGTGATGATTGCTTGACTTGTCCTAAATAGCTAAAATCTGCCAAACTCTAAAATTGGTAAAAGGTTAAGTTTTTAATTGGTCAAGTAGTCTAATCACCCCCCCCCCTCTAGACATACTTAAGGTCCTACACTGGTTCCCCATGGCGCTCAAGGACGGCGCCCGCACCTGGCTCCTGAACCTGGCTACTGGCACGATATCCTCCTAGGACGAGATGCGCACCCAGTTCATCGCCAACTTCCAAGGCACTCGCGACCGGCCCCCGGCCATGAGCGACTTGCGCCGCATCAAGCAGCTGCCGGGGGAGACCCTGCAGAAGTTCATCCAGCGCTTCAGCAGCGCTCGCCTTAAGATCCCCAAGGTGTCTAAGGAGGCCATCATCTCAGCCTTCTCCGACGGCGTGCGTGACGTCAAGATGAAGGAGGAGCTCGCGATCCATGAAGACTTTTGCACCTCCCTGGAGTTGTTCAATCTGGCGACCATGTGCGCAAGGGCTGAGGAAGGGCGCCTATCCGTCCTCGAGCTGCCAGCTGCTGACCCAGAAGAGATGAAGCCCAAGACCAAGGACGTGAAGCGCTAGGGGGCTGTCGTGCTTGCAGCAGAGCCAGACACCAAGCAAGGCAGGGATCAGCCTGAGTCATCCAAGGTCAGCCGGTACTGCGTGTACCACGACCTCCACACCCACAACACCAACGAATGCCAAGAGCTCAGAGCTGTGCGAGACGTGTGTGCCAGCCGACGCCCCGAGCGCAGCGACAGGGGCTATGGCCGAGGAAGAGGAAGAGGTGGAGGACGATGGGAAGACCGTGGCCCATGCCAAGGGTGGCGTGACCGACCTCGCGAGGACCGCTGGCAGGATCAGCCTCATGAGGGAGGTTGGAGGGACCCACCACGCGAGGGGGGCTGGAGAGATCAGCCTCGCGAGGATCGCCCATAGGGCAATGCAGGCCTCCCTCCTCTGCCACCGCAGCCAAGGAGGAACGAAGACCATCACCAGGACGAGGGGGCTGGAGGCTTCCAGGAGCCACGCGCAATCGCTTGCATCTTGGGCGGCGCACAAGCCTCAGCCTCTCAGCGCATCTTCAAGCAGTTTGCCCGCGAAGTGAATGCAGTCCTCCCCAAGCTTGAAGCCACACGCCCTCTCAGGTGGTCATCGTGCGCTATCACATTCAGCTCAGCAGATCAGCTCAAGTGCGCAGCCACAGTAGGAGTTCTCCCGATGCTTTGCTCCCCGATCATTAGCAACGTGCAAGTCACCAGGACCCTCATCGATGGCGGAGCAGGACTCAATGTCCTATCCGTTGAAACGTTCAACAATCTCCAAGTGCCATACAATCAACTACAGCCAACCAAGCCCTTCTCAGGAGTCACCGATGGTTCCACGGTTCTGATAGGGCAGGTCCGCCTTCCTGTTACCTTCGGGAACCGCAACAACTACCGCAAGGAACAAATCGACTTCACGTCGCTCACATCCGCCTGCCGTACAACGCCATCCTCGGGTACCCAGCGCTGGCCAAGTTCATGGACGTGACCCATCACGGCTACAATGTCCTCAAGATGCCAGGAAGCGACGGAGTCATCACGGTGCCCTGTGAAGAGAGAGACGCTGTGTGTTCCCTGGAACGTGCCTTCCAGGCCGCATCAATTGAAGACCCAGATCACAGGAACGGGAGGCCTCCCGAGGCTGCACCTAAGAAGAAGAAGACATCACCTGGCCCGACCCCTCAGGAGGCAGGCCCCTCAGGGTCGGCTCCCGTTCAGGGGGCACCTCCTTCTGTCGCATAGGAAGGCGCGCCCGATGCCCTCCTCGGGCAGGGCTCGGGGGCTCTCTTCTTGTCACACCCTGATTTTCATGCCACAACACTTGAGCTAATAAATCATAATAAAGTGTGGTTTGACAAAAACTTTGCATCAATTGGCTTTTATTTGGAGTTGGTTTTCTCTCTGTGTTTTTCAAGTGCTCTTTAAAGTCAACACAACTCCACCTTCTATACTTCATCTCCTTGACCCAAGCTTCTACCCAATGATCATGCCATGTGTATAGAACAACATAGTATTTTCTTACAAAAATAATTTGGCCAAATAGTATTTTCAAAAAATTAGTTTTTCAAAAACCCCTGAGTTGAGGTTTGCACTACAAGTACTTGACTTGGGGTGTGAAAAATCATTCGAAAGGTATATTTGAATCCTATTAGATGTAGGACTCCCATAAACCACAAAAATATAATTTTAAAAGTTATTTTCCTATTTTATTTAAAAGGTTTTTCTTAAGGCCAGAAATGGTCTTTAATAGGGAAAAATTATTTTATTGTTTTAAAAATATTTGACAAAAATCAGGGAAACTCAGTGGACATATATTGTCCATATATAAGAGTTTCAACACATGGTCATGTTCAAAATATTGGTCAAATCCCTCAAAAACCCTTTCTGGATATTTCAAGCTTTTGAAATATTTACAAAGGAAATATTCTCCAAAAATTCCAATAAAATTCTATCATGTCAAATATGACATGTTGGATGATCTTGATAAGTATCATGTCATGGAGAATAGTATAACCCCATGAAATCCCCTCAAAACCATTTCTGTCCATTTTGAAGTTTGAGCAACTTTACATTGCCAAACATGCCCAAATTCTCTCACATCTTGTGAACATGCTCAAGTGGTCTAATCATTCATCTATACCAAATGGCACAAGTTGGAGAAAATGTTATATTGATCAAAGTGCCCCAAAACCCTCTCTGGCCAGAATCTAATTTGAACAACTTTGTACTACCAACTTCCTATCCTTGACCCCAACTTTGGTGAGCATATTCACATGACCAAATGAGGTCACTACACCAAGTGGTGCATCAAGGAGAAGTGATTTTCTCAACTAGATCTACACAAGTTCATTTCTGCTAATTTCTAGGGTTTACAAAAGTTGCATTGGCAACTTTGCCCAAATGGACTCAACCTTGGTGGAACCTATTATTATCTCATTCCATTTGACCCTGTCAAGCCTCATGACAATAAGAGTTCATCTTCTTGCCCAAAACCATATCAAACACCTTCTGTATGTTAACTAAAAACCCTGTTTGGGGCTCTTCCACTAATCTCCATGAGCTCTACTTTTTACCACAGCCCCTCCTAGTCCTCTTGCACCTCCAGTAACAATGGCAAATCCA
The DNA here is from genome assembly GCA_963921465.1 of Triticum timopheevii. NCBI lineage: Eukaryota > Viridiplantae > Streptophyta > Magnoliopsida > Poales > Poaceae > Triticum > Triticum timopheevii. Next base: position 425,316,542 of record OY997272.1, read on the forward strand.
CAGCTCAATTATTGGATGGGTAAAACCCCACTTTCTCTCTCTGGACAGCCCATTTCCCCATCTCTCTCAACCCCACTCCTCTCCTACTAGCCATCCATGGCATCCAATACTCCTCCCTCATTCATTACTCCTTCCTAGAGCTACCAGACATTCTTGGCCGTGCCCACTTTGCCAAAAAAATGGCATGCCGGCCATTTGCATGATCTGGAGCGCGCTACAGTGCGCTCCCGCACTATAGCCGCCCCCTGCCAAGTACCTCCGGCCACCTCGGCTCTCCCCCTCACGCCAGCCGATGCTCCTCGACGTCCGCAGCACGCCATGCCGTTGTCCCCCTCCTTCCTCTCCCTCCTCTCGCCCCAGCTCGCACGCGCGCCGGCCGCCCGAGCGCACCAGTGAGCGCGCTCACACGTACGGTGCCCTGGCCCCCCTGCTTTCCCTATCTTCTCTCCCCTCACCCGAGACCAACCCCACGAGCACCCCAGACATGCCCACGCGCGCCCCCGTGGCCTCCAGCAATTGCTAGAAGCTCGCCGGCGCACGAGCCACGGTGCACCTCGCCCCCCTCCTATTTAAGCCCCCCCCCCCCCCCCGAGCTCTCCTCTCCTCACCACTCGCCCTGTGCACCACCATATCATCCCCCTGCACCCCCAGTTCCTCTCCAAACGAGCCCGAGCTCGAGATCAAGCTCGAGCTCCGCCGCCTCGGGTCGCCGTAGATCTCGTGGTACAGGCCTCCTTTGCCCTCTCTCTCTATCGATCTGGAACTGCCTCACCTCTCTTACCACTTCCCCTCTTTCTCCCCTCTCTATAGCAGCCGGAAACAACCGGGGCAAGCTCCTCCCGAAGCTCTGCCACCGGCTTCCTCGTCGCCGGCGAACCCCTGCGCTCCGGCGACCGCCTCCACCTCCACCTGAACGGCTACTCGACCCTGAGCACGCCGGTGCCCTAGGATCGCCTCGCCGTCGACCACAGCGACACCGGTGAGCTCGCCTCCCTCTCTGGCTCGAGATGGAAGACGACGGCCATGGGGCCCGTCAATCAGCCTCACATACTGACGGGTGGGCCCCACCCATCAGGTTTAAAATGCACGCGCGCGCGTACCGGTTCGCTGCATCGGTTGAAGGCGTATTTTTCCTTTACGCCTTCGACGTGGCAGCCTCGCATGGGCTGAAACCCATCTGGGCCTGCTGCACTGTGGTCCTTCTGGCCCAGTGGCACAGTGCCACTTTTCTTTTTCTTTTTCTATGAAGTTTCCAAAAATTCCACAGATTTAAATATTTGTCAAAATAAATTAATTCCAACTCCTAAATTCCTGAAATATTGCAACCTATTTAATGGTGCAACTTTCATTCAAATCCAACAAACTTTTCTCCACTGTAAATATTTAAATGTGATTTTAAGCATTTAAATATACCTTTGTAAATCCATTTCCTCTATTCTGCTACTCCAAATACAAAACTAGGAATTTTCCCCTTCTTAGTTTTCACCCTAGTATTTAACAAAAATAAGTTGACATTTTTTTGAGCACTTTGGTTTTTCTATTTTACTATTGGCTTATTTTCTCATTATTTTCTTGCGACGATTAGATCCCATACTAGACGAAGTTGCTGAAGAAGAAGGAGAAGGATTTGAAGAACTTGAAGACCAAGGCAAGTAGCCCTTTTTGACCATGATGAACCATTTTACATCATAATAGCATATTTGTTGCTTCACTGAGGGCATCATATACCTTGAATGTCAACCTTGCTAGGCTTGCCTCCGTTGCATACTCTATTGATACTTGCATTGTTCATGACTCTACCCTTGCTTAGAGTTGTGTTGGTGGGTTATAGAAATATGCTATAGTAAATGGCTACGCAAAGTGGGTCAGGGTTATGCATGGAAAGAAACAAGTGTGGTTTGACATACTTGCAAATAGCCCAGTTGGTGCCACTAATGCCCCTGGGAGATGATGATGAACTAGGTCACTACTTGGTGGAGAAGTAGTGTACCGAGGCTCGATAAAAGTGTTGTTTACAGAGACGGATTAGATTTAAGATTTGTCGACCGTCCCAACCAAACATGCGCGACCACTCTACCCTTATATGGGAAAGGGCATTATTGATTACCTAGGCCGATACTAGCTTGGAGCCTGCATTACTAGTGACAGGGGAGAGTTGGTGCTCTCTCTCGGGATGGGGTCGTGCCAGGTAGGGCGGCCATGACTGTTTTCACAGAGCACCGGATACACCTTGTGTCCCCTCGCGGATGTTACGATCTCGATTGAGTCTCGTATGATGTACATCGTGAGGATACGGAACAACGAGTGGACTCTTTGTTAGTGTCGTCTAGGGAAAGATAGTGATCGGGTGCTTACCCCGGGTACTTGAGGTACCGCGGGTCGTGGATGACACGGAAGTTCCCCGGATCTTGTGGGTAAAGTGTGCAACCTCTTCAGAGTGTAAAACTATTCGAATAGCCGTGTCCACGGTCAAGGACAGTTGGGTGGTGCTGCTTAGACTACATCCATATGTTTCTGACAAACAACATGGTTTGGTAAATCTATTGACGCGATTCGTGAGGAAGTCACGATGAGCTTGAGCATGAGTTGTTCATAACTCTCTCTCGATGTTGATGTCTGTAACCTCCTGATACTTGTTGCAGACGCATTCATATCCTTGATAAATGTTGATCATACTTGCATGAGAAAAACTAGCTTTCCGCAAAAATGCCAATTTAGCAGTAGTGCCTTGCATAATTATTTTGTTATCACCCTTGGGTTGCTTGCGAGTACATTCAAAGTACTTATTGGCTTGCCACTGGTTATTTTATTGGCCAGGCATGAAAGAACATGACATGATGAAGAATACTTCGGTGACGAACATGCGAGCTAGGACGCTTCCCTGTCAGAATGCCTGTAGGGTTAAGGCAGATGGCATGGGTCCAAGTTATCGACAAAGATTTCCGCTGCGATGATACACTCAAGACTTAACCATAATGTTCCTACTTGTGTAAAACGGTATGTATGGATGTAAGACTCTTGTTATTCAGCTTCTATGTGTTCAGTGAGCATTGATCTCTGGGATTACTCTACACGTGCATTCGGTGATCTCGATTTATGAGTCGGGGTCCCCACAGAACTAGTACCAGAGCCATCCTGACTGTAGGAAGCCTTAGTTAGCATGGTCATTAGTTAGGGTAAAACTATTTCCAAAACTACTACTAGCTTTCAAAATTATCTGTACTTCTCTTCCCTTCTCAGTTTTTTGAAAACTGAGGTATACTTTCCTTATTGATGTCTTCCCCTTCTAAACCTTTGGTCGCTAGAACCCTTATGCCCCTGAACACTAGATTCCTTGTAATCCTCGTGGATAATCTAGAAGGAAGATGCCTTGCCAGACATTCACCCACATCTCCTGAACACAAGATTGGCGACATCACAACAAGACGATACCAATAGAAGATACATCCTCGAGGAATGAGGACCTGAAGACCCAGGAGATGGTGACACCCTTGACACTGCCCCAAGATGATGCAACCTTAGCCTACGATGATCAGGGCATAGATTATGCAAGATCATGATATACATCGCTAATAGAGTAACCCTGTCACTACCGTTGTTGTATTGGCAACCACCGATGGATGAGAACCTAGCCATTTGGTCCGCCTCACCATAGTGAGCAGGAAAACGGTTCTCCTCATCCCCCGCTCTTGGTGTCGAAGTTGTCATCAATGTAACCGACATTATGGACCTCTGCTACGCCTTGATAATGTCATTGCCTAAAGGATTACCTACCTGGTACCATCGACGGCTTTGAAGACAAAAAGGGATCGTCGTGATTAAGAAGACAATAGAAGACCAAGTCAATGCCAGTTACGAGGAGCCACCTTCACCCCATCACTTCAACAGGCGAGAAGCTGTTGAAGAATCTTCAGGATCAACCCGGATTGTTTCATCGAACAACTACAAGAGACGTAGCAACACCTGAGGAAAACCCAGAAGACTGCACGAGGCACGAAGTAAAGCACGACTACTTAGTCCGAGAACCCCTAGGGTAGGATGAGTCGTGTACCCCCTATGTGCAATCAAGTCCGTATGATGGTTCGAATAGAACCATGACTGTGTGTTGCTTGTTTTTATTTGTTTATGTTTTGATATAAGTCGCACTTTTGCCCTAGGCAACAAGTACGCGACTATATCACCTTCCTTGTTTTCCTTTGTTTGGCCCTTTTTGGCACCCGTTTGTTTGCACCTGCACTATAGAACCCCCTTTAGGCATTCCCCATCTATGCCACTTTTCTCTCTCATCTCTCTCATCAACTGAAGACCGGCAAGACAAGATACACCAGGGATTCTACCTCAGCGATCAACAAGCACTGAAGACTTTTGCTACATCCTCCTCGACCAAGTGGAACCCCATAGAGCTGTGTTTACACCTCAAGACTAGAACCCTATCCCTATACCCTACAAGACTTCACGAGAAACCCCAGCCCGAAACCTTAACCCTGAGCTTAACCTTCGGAATCACAAGAGAACCAGTTAAGCCTTTGTAACCTTGCACAAGACTGGGTTCATTATGGAACTAGTGGACGTAGTGAGCGAGCACATTGTCATCCTAAGGTAGCACCAGAACTGACGATGCCATAGGAAAGACCAATTTGGGGATATTTGAACAGAGGACAAATGACTTGATGAGTTTATATAGTGACCTTGAGGAATTATCTGAGACTCTTTGGTAGATTATAGGGCTATCATGTTGGTAGATGAACTTGGTGGGATCATGAGTATAGATTAGCATAGCTTTCATTACCCCTGAGTAAATTGGATTTAGTAGGATAATTGTGTTCGCAAGCTGGAATTCTTGGAAGTATTTGGATTTAACTTAGCCATGGGATATTGATAGGAGACAGTTGATATTACGTAAATGACTTGGGGGACATGTAGGAATTCTGTTGGACAAGAGATTTGGATTTAAGTAGGTGATTCTACTTGAATATAGATGCTGAGTATGTCTACATGGTTCGGAGTAAATTGGATTTAGACTGATGATCTCGATCATGATACCATGTTTCCCGTGGACGATAAACTAGGAGATTGGACTAATTGTCGGAGTTTATTTAGGCATCTTTGTGAGCTTGACCTTGGAGTATTACTAGATCACAATAACGGGAATTGGTGGACTGACTATAGTAAGGCAGCCCTTTCAAGTATTGGGGATTATAAGGACTTTAGGAGATCATGTGGAACACCAGCATAGGCATTGGATTTGTAGAATTAATGGATTATGTAGTGATTAATGGAAGTTAACGGGTTGTTAGAGTTGATTCATAGAAAAGGAAACAAGATTTTGGAGTGGCATATGACGTGTTTCCTTAGGATAGAGATGCACTAGCATGGACCTTCGAAGGATAGGATGAGCACTTGGATTGTCCTGTTTTATTCCAGCTTGGAAGCTTGTATGCTCTACCCATGGATTTTTAGGGGTAGCCACACACATGAGTTTGGGGATCGTAGACATATATGATTTTGTTAGAACTCCTCTTGGGAGTCATGAGGATATGAATAGCATGAGTGATGATTGGAGTTGACCTATACGAAATGATGCTTTCAGCAGTATAAGGTGATCTGTTTGGAGGACTAGGTAGAACAATTGGCATCTCAGGAATTGTGCTCAAGGATAAACATTCACTCGCACCCTAGAATCCTTGAAACCCTTAATCCCTACCAAGCCATAACCCGGTTGGATCATGACCTTGGGGTCCTGACTCTAGGTCGAGAACACCTTGTCCCACACTCAACCGTTACCACCACCAATGCCCTAGCCTACTTATGTACCCCATGAACAGAAACTTCATGGAGTACTTGGTCAAGTTGGTTGTCACTTTTACTTGGTGGCCTACTCGTCTAACTGAAGATGGAAGAAGAATCGTTCAGCTGGTTAGGAAACATTTGAAGACCGCCATGCCAAGGAGGGAGAACTATACCAACCACCGTCGTCAAGAAGTAAACCTCCGCATTGAAGACCAGGTGTATCTGCAAGCCACTCCTCTCTAAGGAACCAAGCATTTCCATGACAAGGAGACCCACACCAAGATTCATCGGCCCCCTTTGAGATCACTCCAAGATTTAACAACCCCCTCTAAGATCACTACGAGACAAAGAGAAGACAGTTACCAGCTGGAGTTGCCACCGGAGTTACCTGATGTGCACAACGCTTTCCATGCATCACAACCCCGGAAGTGTTTCCAACTTCCTAACTTGCCCGATCTCCACGAGGGCATTGACCACCGAGCCATCAACCCCTAGCCCAATCTAACCTACCGCGAGCTACCCATTAGCAACCTGGATCAAGAAGAGTGACATACACGAAGCCACACCATCAAGTACTTCAAGCTCAATGGAGCACTACATGGAAGCAGAAGCAACATGAGGACTTGAAGACTACCCCAGATCCAAGTTTCTGTATCCCTTTCCGCGCCTACTTTTGGGAATCTCGGGGACGAGATTCTTGTAAGGGGGGTAGGTCTGTCACACCCTGATTTTCATGCCACAACACTTGAGCTAATAAATCATGATAAAGTGTGGTTTGACAAAAACTTTTGCATCAATTGGCTTTTATTTGGAGTTGGTTTTCTCTCTGTGTTTTTCAAGTGCTCTTTAAAGTCAACACAACTCCACCTTCTATACTTCATCTCCTTGCCCCAAGCTTCTGCCCAATGATCATGCCATGTGTATAGAACAACATAGTATTTTCTTACAAAAATAATTTGGCCAAATAGTAATTTCAAAAAATTAGTTTTTCAAAAACCCCTGAGTTGAGGTTTGCACTACAAGTACTTGACTTGGGGTGTGAAAAATCATTCAAAAGGTATATTTGAATCCTATTAGATGTAGGACTCCCATAAACCACAAAAATATAATTTTAAAAGTTATTTTCCTATTTTATTTAAAAGCTTTTTCTTAAGGCCAGAAATGGTCTTTAATAGGGAAAAATTATTTTATTGTTTTAAAAATATTTGACAAAATAAGGAAAACTCACTGGACATATATTGTCCATATATAAGAGTTTCAACACATGGTCATGTTCAAAATATTGGTCAAATCCCTCAAAAACCCTTTCTGGATATTTCAAGCTTTTGAAATATTTACAAAGGAAATATTCTCCAGCAATTCCAAGAAAATTCTATCATGTCAAATATGACATGTTGGATGATCTTGATAAGTATCATGTCATCGAGAATAGTATAACCCCATGAAATCCCCTCAAAACCATTTCTGTCCATTTTGAAGTTTGAGCAACTTTACATTGCCAAACATGCCCAAATGCTCTCACATCTTTTGAACATGCTCAAGTGGTCTAATCATTCATCTATACCAAATGGCACAAGTTGGAGAAAATGTTATATTGATCAAAGTGCCCCAAAACCCTCTCTGGCCAGAATCTAATTTGAACAACTTTGTACTACCAACTTCCTCTCCTTGACCCCAACTTTGGTGAGCATATTCACATGACCAAATGAGGCCACTACACCAAGTGGTGCATCAAGGAGAAGTGATTTTCTCAACTAGATCTACACAAGTTCATTTCTGCTAATTTCTAGGGTTTACAAAAGTTGCATTGGCAACTTTGCCCAAATGGACTCAACCTTGGTGGAACCTATTATTATCTCATTCCATTTGACCCTGTCAAGCCTCCTGACAATAAGAGTTCATCTTCTTTCCCAAAACCATATCAAACACCTTCTGTATGTTAACTAAAAACCCTATTTGGGGCTCTTCCACTAATCTCCATGAGCTCCACTTTTTACCACAGCCCCTCCTAGTCCCCTTGCACCTCCAGTAACAATGGCAAATCCATAGCTCAATTATTGGATGGGTAAAACCCCACTTTCTCTCTCTGGACAGCCCATTTCCCCCTCTCTCTCAACCCCACTCCTCTCCTACTGGCCATCCATGGTATCCAATACTCCTCCCTCATTATTTACTCCTCCCTAGAGCTACCAGACATTCTTGGCCGTGCCCACTTTGCCAAAAAAAATGGCATGCCGGCCATTTGCATGCTCTGGAGCGCGCTACAGTGCGCTCCCGCACTATAGCCGCCCCCTGCCAAGTACCTCCGGCCACCTCGGCTCTCCCCCTCACGCCAGCCGATGCTCCTCGACGTCCGCAGCACGCCATGCCGTTGTCCCCCTCCTTCCTCTCCCTCCTCTCGCCCCAGCTCGCACGCGCGCCGGCCGCCCGAGCGCACCAGTGAGCGCGCTCACACGTACGGTGCCCTGGCCCCCCTGCTTTCCCTATCTTCTCTCCCCTCACCCGAGACCAACCCCACGAGCACCCCAGACATGCCCACGCGCGCCCCCGTGGCCTCCAGCAATTGCTAGAAGCTCGCCGGCGCACGAGCCACGGTGCACCTCGCCCCCCTCCTATTTAAGCCCCCCCCCCCCCCCGAGCTCTCCTCTCCTCACCACTCGCCCTGTGCACCACCATATCATCCCCCTGCACCCCCAGTTCCTCTCCAGACGAGCCCGATCTCGAGATCGAGCTCGAGCTCCGCCGCCTCGGGTCGCCGTAGATCTCGCGGTACCGGCCTCCTTTGTCCTCTCTCTCTGTCGATCTGGAAACGCCTCACCTCTCTTACCACTTCCCCTTTGTCTCCCCTCTCTATTGCAGCCAGAAACAACCGGGGCAAGCTCCTCCCGAAGCTTTGCCGCCGGCTTCCTCGTCGCCGGTGAACCCCTGCGCTCCGGCGACCGCCTCCACCTCCACCCGAACGGCTACTCTGCCCTGAGCACGCCGGTGCCCTCGAAACGCCTCGCCGTCGACCACAGCGACACCGGTGAGCTCGCCTCCCTCTCTGGCTCAAGGTGGAAGACGATGGTCGTGGGGCCCGTTAGTCAGCCTCACATACTGACGGGTGGGCCCCACCCGTCAGGTTTAAAACGCACACGCGCGCGTACCGGTTCGCTGCATCGGTTGAAGGCGTATTTTTCCTTTACGCCTCCGACGTGGCAGCCTCGCGTGGACTGAAACCCATCTGGGCCTGCTGCACTGTGGTCCTTCTGGCCCAGTGGCACAGTGCCACTTTTCTTTTTCTTTTTCTGTGAAGTTTCCAAAAAATTCCACAGATTTAAATATTTGTCCAAATAAATTAATTCCAACTCCTAAATTCCTGAAATATTGCAACCTATTTAGTGGTGCAACTTTCATTCAAATCCAACAAACTTTTCTCCACTGTAAATATTTAAATGTGATTTTAAGCATTTAAATATACCTTTGTAAATCCATTTCTTCTATTCTGCTACTCCAAATCCAAAACTAGGAATTTTCCCCTTCTTAGTTTTCACCCTAGTATTTAACAAAATAAGTTGACATTTTTCTGAGCACTTTGGTTTTTCTGTTTTACTATTGGCTTATTTTCTCATTATTTTCTTGCGACGATTAGATCCCGTACTAGACGAAGTTGCTGAAGAAGAAGAAGGAGGAGGATTTGAAGAACTTGAAGACCAAGGCAAGCAGCCCTTTGACCATGATGAACCATTTTACATCATAATAGCATTTTTGTTGCTTCACTAAGGGCATCATATACCTTGAATGTCAACCTTGCTAGGCTTGCCTCCGTTGCATACCCTATTGATACTTACATTGTTCATGACTCTACCCTTGCTTAGAGTTGTGTTGGTGGGTTGTACAAATATGCTATAGTAGATGGCTACGCTAAGTGGGTCAGGGTTATGCATGGAAACAAACAAGTGTGGTTTGACATACTTGCAAACAGCCCAGTTGGTGCCACTAATGCCCCTGGGAGATGATGATGAACTAGGTCACTACTTGGTGGAGAAGTAGTGTACCGAGGCTCGGTAAAAGTGTTGTTTACAGAGACGGATTAGATTTAAGATTTGGCGACCATCCCAACCAAACATGCGCGACCACTCTACCCTTATATGGGAAAGGGCATTATCGATTACCTAGGCTGATACTAGCTTGGAGCCCGCATTACTAGTGATGGGGGAGAGTTGGTGCTCTCTCTCGGGACGGGGTCATGCCAGGTAGGGCGGCCATGACTATTTTGACAGGGCACCGGATACTCCGTTGTGTCCCCTCGTGGATGTTACGATCTCGAGTGAGTCTCGTATGATGTACATCGTGAGGATACGGAACAACGAGTGGAATCTTTGTTAGTGTCGTCTAGGGAAAGATAGTGATCGGGTGCTTACCCCGGGTACTTGAGGTACCGTGGATCGTGGATGACATGGAAGTTCCCCGGATCTTGTGGGTAAAGTGTGCAACCTCTGCAGAGTGTAAAACTATTCGAATAGCCGTGTCCAATGTCAAGGATAGTTGGGTGGTGCTGCTTAGACTACATCCATATGTTTCGGACAAACAACACAGTTTGGTAAATCTATTGACGCGATTCGTGAGGAAGTCACGATGAGCTTGAGCATGAGTTGTTCAGAACTCTCTCTCGATGTTGATGTCTGTAACCTCCTGATACTTGTTGCAGACGCATTCATATCCTTGATAAATGTTGATCATACTTGCATGAGAAAAACTAGCTTTTCGCAAAAATGCCAATTTAGCAGTAGTGCCTTGCATAATTATTCTATTATCACCCTTGGGTTGCTTGCGAGTACATTCAAAGTACTCATTGGCTTGCCACTGGTTATTTTATTGGCCAGGCATGAAAGAACATGACATGATGAAGAATACTTCGGTGACGAACATGCGAGCTAGGACGCTTCCCAGTCAGAATGCCTGTAGGGTTAAGGCAGATGGCATGGGTCCAAGTTATCGACAAAGATTTCCGCTGCGATGATACACTCAAGACTTGACCATAATGGTCCTGCTTGTGTAAAACGGTATGTATGGATGTAAGACTCTTGTTATTCAGCTTCTATGTGTTCAGTGAGCATTGATCTCTGGGATTACTGTACACGTGCATTCGGTGATCTCGACTTATGAGTCGGAGTCCCCACACTTCTAGAGGGCCATCGACTTTGCTAAGATTACGAGGGAGGCGCTCGAGCACCACTTGGAGGGGTGCTTCAACGCACATTTCCCTCAGGAGGAAGCAAGGCAAGGAGGGCCAATCCCTCAGGAGTTCATCAGCAAGATCATTCAGGAGTTGCAGGAGTCAAGAGTCATGAGTGGCAGCCGTCGCTTGCCCACCGTAGCTCCCCATCCAGGCGAGGATGGTGGGCTGCGCGTCTGCATCGACATACCAGGACTCAACCGAGCCGCCTCTTAGGAGTGCCTCTGGGCCTCACGCGTGGGGCGCTGCCCACCTCACAGCTATGTTCGCATGCCCTACGGCCTGCCGAACGCGGCTGCAGCATGTCAGCGCCTCATGAGGAGCATCTTGGAGGCTCAGGCGGTCACGCATTCCGCAGTCCTGGCAGAGATGGAGATGGTTCGCGAGGAGCCGCCAGCGCCCCCGGAGCCTCCCGAGGCCCCTGGGCCTGGTGGCTCGTGAAGATCGTCTCCCGCAGCACACGCCATCCGCTACTTCAGCATCCCTTCATCTTTAGCATCATCAGGTGACATCCTTCGAGTTTCATTTTCAGCTGGGAGCGCCCCCCCCCCTAGGGCTGCATCATTCCCAGGCCGCGTGGGTCCGTCCCTGCGGCATGTATCCCCTTCAGTTCATGTTTTCAGCTTACTTTATCGAGGGCGCCCCTCGAGCTGCATTATCCCCAAGCCACCCGGGCCAGACCCGGTGGCATGTATCCCTCTCGCGTTTATTCAGGTCGCGCGTTTGACCCATCGTGATCATTGTTTGATGCTCACCTATGGCACCCTTCTTTATTCATGTCGCCTGCTTGCACATTAAAGGGGGGACCTGAGCATCGCGACTCATGGGCTCTTACTGGCTCTCCAGCCCTCACTGTCGGTGTCAAAACCGGCGGATCTCGGGTAGGGGGTCCCGAACTGTGCGTCTAGGCGGATGGTAACAGGAGACGAGGGACACGATGTTTTACCCAGGTTCGGGCCCTCTCGATGGAGGTAAAACCCTATGTCCTGCTTGATTAATATTGATGATATGGGTAGTACAAGAGTGGATCTAGCACAAGATCAAAGAGGCTAAACCCTAAAGCTAGCCTATGGTATGATTGTTGTAATGTATGTTGTGTCCTACGGACTAAAGCCCTCCGGTTTATATAGACACCGGAGGAGGCTAGGGTTACACAGAGTCGGTTACAATGGTAGGAGATCTACATATCCGTATTGCCAAGCTTGCCTTCCACGCCTAGGAAAGTCCCATCCGGACACGGGACGGAGTCTTCAATCTTCTTTCTTCGTAGTCTTGGAGTCCGGTGGACGATGATAGTCCAGCTGTCCGGACACCCCCTAGTCCAGGACTCCCTCAGTAGCCCCTGAACCAGGCTTCAATGACGATAAGTCCGGCGCGCATAATGTTCGGCATTGCAAGGCGGGTTCCTCCCTTGAATAATCCAGAGAAGATCATGAACACCAGGATAGTGTCCGGCTCTGCAAAATAAATTCAACATTCCACCGTAGAGAGAATAAAATGTACACTAGTCCAATCTGCTGACGTATTATGCGGCGTGACATCACACCGCTACCAGGATTTTACTTGAATCGTTTTTACTATACCACCTCAGCACTTTTAGCGAAGCGGTTTCCTTGGCACGTCTTGTCGAAGCAGAGATCATGTTCCCCTTATTCCAGGATTCTCATCAATATGGACGTGGGTAACCCAACCACGCCATCGATGGTGGCGCTTGGGAGATAAGCGAGTTTTACCAGGCCGGTGGGGGACGCACAGTTTCGTCTGCCTATATATAAGGGATAAGGATTTACCTTCTCACCTACGCCTTCTTCCTCCTTTGCTTATCCATCTCCGCGCACTCAAGCTCCAACGCCCAAGCTCGCGCATCTCGCCTCGACCTTCTCCGAATATGTCCGGAGTGGGAGGCAAATGGTTGGCCTCCACCGTTATGGAGGAGCACATCACCAAGCTGTGCAGCGCCGGATACCTCTCCGGCGATATCGCGCATCGGCTGCCCGACGAGGGGCAGCTCATCCTTGCCCCTGGGCCTCACGAGAGGGTCGTCTTCCTTCCCCACTTCCTCCGCGGACTGGGCTTTCCGCTCCATCCATTCGTCCGGGGGCTCATGTTCTACTACGGCCTGGATTTCCACGATCTGGCGCCGAACTTCATCCTCAACATCTCGGCGTTTATCGTCGTGTGCGAGGCCTTCCTCTGCATCCGGCCCCACATCGGCCTATGGCTCAAGACCTTCAACGTCAAGCCGAAGGTTGTGAAGGGCACGCAAGCGGAATGCGGAGGTGCCATGTTGGGTAAATTGCCCAACGTCCTTTGGCTCGAAGGGGCCTTCGTGGACTCCGTCAAGGGGTGGCAATCGGGGTGGTTCTACATCACCGAGCCGCGCAAGCCCACATGGGCGGCGGTCCCCGAGTTTAGGTCTGGCGTCCCCACGCAGCTCACCTCCTGGAAAGAGAAGGGCTTGCTGTGGGGCAATCCGAAGGAGGTGACGGGACTCCGAGCCTGCATCCAGAAGCTGGTAAGCAATAAGCTCAGGCTCGTCGACGTGGTCCAAGTCATGCTCATCCGCCGGATTCTCCCATGCCAAGAACGGGCATTTAATCTGTGGGAGTTTAATCCGGAACAGCACCAGGCGCTGAGCGGGCTCTTCGATACGACATACGAAGGCGCCTGGAGGGTGCTGTTTAAGGGCGCCGAAGCCCCCGCATCCGCGACGGAAGATCGCGGATTTAGCTCGCAGCATCCAACTGACGAGGTAAGTGATTCAACCCCATTACGGGACACTTGTGGTAATCGAATTGATTCTAAGAGGGTTTCATTCTTTCTTTTCCTTTGACAGGAATGGATGGAGAAGGCCAAGCAGCTTATCAGCCCGGCTCCCATGCCAGAAGACCCAGTGGACGCCCGTTTAGCAGGGCTGCTGGTTCCGGCACCGCATGTGGTGCCGGAGAAGAAGGCCAAGAAGGTGGCTGCGGGGACTCGAAAGAGTTCCCGCAATCAGGTGTCCAACGACGAGGTGGACTCCTCCCCCGAAGACGAGGAGGAGGAGGAGGACTCTCTCCCGAAAGAGGGAGAGAAGAAGAGGAAGGCTTCCCCAATAGGGGAGGCGGAAGGGTCCAAGAGGGGGAGGACTATCCCCCCGGACAGTTTCGCCAACACCACCGTTGGCGAGGATGAGTGGCCTCCAAGGGCCAGGCGTCCGGCCAGATCGTAAGTATCCGGATCCTTGATATGCAATTTCTTTCGTGTCGCGTAGTGTCCTTCTAACGCCGCATTATGTCCGTAGTCCGGCTGATGATGATCTCTCCGCTTCATCAAGCGGGTCCTTGGCCCCGTCGGATGTGGATTCACTTCCGACGGCCACTACCCCCCGCGCCGGCAAGGACGCCGAGGTGGGATCCCAGAGAGGGACCCATCAGGAGGAGGCTCCGGAGGCGCCGTCAGGCTGCCTCCCGGACTTTGTGACGGACTCTACATCGGAACCCGCAGTGGTTCCAGAGTCTGGCGGGCGGCCCCTTCGAAAGAAGGGCAAGACCGTGACACCAGCGGCCTCCGTCCAACCGGAGGCGCCGGATAACTTGTTGGAGGCGCTTAAAGGCGCTTCCATCGAGGAAGAACACCGCACTATCATGGGTGCGGTGATTCAGAAGGTTCAGCTCGCCAAGAGTGGGCTGACCGAAGCCTACAGCAGCCTTCTAACAGGCTTTGAGGTAAGAAGTTAACGTTATGTAATGTAATACCGCATAGACAGTAGCCCCTGATGCTCAGTTCGGTGTTCAGAAAAAAAAGCCGGACTGAGGATCTAACAAGATATACGCAGTGTTGCTTAAAATATGTCAATATGGGTTTGCAGGCTGCGCTGCTGACCTCTGCCGCACTAACGGCGGAGGTCGATGTGCTGAAGCAGGATCTCGAGCGGTCCGAGCGAGAGCTCGGCCATGCGAAGAAGCAACTCGAGGACAAAGAAGGTGAGTAACACCACTTTGAATAGTTACCTTATAGAAAAGGATTTTGGTTGCAATAAAGTTAACAAGGATAATATGGGTATTGCAGGGGCCACTAACGAAGTGGTAGCCCTGAAGGAGGTTGTGTCCGTGGCCGAACGCAGTGCGGCCGCGGAACGGGCAGAGCGAGAAAAGCAGGAGGCACGGGTGGCGGAAGTTCGGCAAGAGCTCCAGGATCTCATGGAGAAGCATGAGAGTTTGGAGCGTGACTCCAAGACTCGAGAGTCTGAGCTTGCCTCGGCTCTCAAAAGTGCCAAGTCCGCCAAGGCCGAGGCCCATAAGGCCCTTCAGGAGGTTGAAGATATAAAGAAGATAGCGGCGGGTAAGGCATTTTTCATGCAAAGCAGGCATGTTAATGTAAACTACCTGACACTTACCCGCATTCGGAGCTCTCCAGGGGCGTTTGCAGATCTGCCGCGTAGTGCCTTCGATGCCGCCGCATTCTATCGTGGCGAGGAGGGGAGCTCGACGGAGAAAGTCTTCTGGTCTCAGTACGCTGAGGCCGGACACCCGGTGCCCCCAAGCGACCAGCTGAAGCAGCTGGTCGAACTCCACAAGGTAGCTGAGGAGGCCATGAAGGGCCTTATAGTCCGGCTGTGGCCTGGACAGGCCATGCCTGGGAGCTACTTTGGCCTCGTGCGGTGGCTGGTGGATGCCTGCCCCTGGGTGGAGGTCGTCAAGCGCTCCGCCTGTATTGAAGGTGCTCGTCGGGCCCTTGCCCGCACAAAGGTGCACTGGGGCAAGTTGGATGCGGAGAAGCTTCTCACGGACCCACCGCCACCAGGCAAGGAGTATCGCACGCCCGAAATGTATTATAAAACTGTCCTGAAGGGAGCCCGCGATATTGCGGATGAGTGCCCCAGAAATGTAATCTTTGAGTAAACTCGTTATGTATTATCATGTGCGCTGAAACATTGTTCATGTGCGCATTAAGCAAGGCTTGGCTCATTTAAAATATTACCTTCTGTGCGGCCGTTTATAAAATCTGAGAGATGGCAAGTCGTTGGCTTCAGCCCCCAAGCCACGAGTGCTGGGGTGTTCGGGATAAACTTGAGCACTCTTGTTCCCATTTTTGGGTCCATCTAGGGAGGCGCTCAACACAACGAACAAGGCAACCGGACTTATAATGCTTGAACACTCTCACTTAGCCATAGAATTCTATAATTTTAAATTTCGGCGAAGCCCCTGGTATTCGGAAGACCGAATCCGGGGCGCTATCCACGCCTTCGTCGGACATGGTCCGGAACTTCGCTCGAAGCGGCGTGAGTCTTTAAGGACCCGAAAAGACCTCTCGAACAGCGACCAGTCTCTCGCCTTATCATGCTAGTCAGTTTTAGCTTTCTCCACTGAGGCGCTCGCCCGGCTCAACCGGGGCGCAATCGCAGTGGTTCTCCCAGTGCCACCTTAGCCGACAGAACGGAACGTAAGGCACCAAAACGTGGGTGCCGGGCAAACCCAACTATTGACCCAAGACATGATTCGGAGCCGATTCATATAATGCTATATGTTCGGGGTGCCGCACTTATGAAAGTGTTCGGACTTATCACACCATAGAGTGGGGAACATAAGCCCCTGGCGTATTAGGCCGTACCAAAATATACGGGTGCAAGATGTCATATAATGAGCATATATATATAAAAGGTAATGCAATTGCAGTCAAAAAGGTGCTGCATTATTTATGAAAGAAAGTCTGCTATGAATGCGGACTGATACAAATAGTGTGGTAAGCAAGGGATTTGGACTAAGTAAACATGTCCCCCTCCAGGGGTGAGCTGCGGACTTGGTGTATATAATCGAATTTAATGCTCATAATTGAGACCACCTGAGTGTTCGTCGCAGCCTTCTTTAGTCCCTGACTGTTGCATCATGAGTTCGGCAGGTTCGCCGCCGGACAGGGCTTCTGGTTAACGGAGTCCTGTGTACATAAAGAAGGAAAATAAAAAATAAAAAAAAGGGGGCACACTTGCGAGCCCCTGGTGTGGTCGAACCGCACTCTGGGTCCATTGCGATCGTGCCCCTTCCCCTGTGCCCATGGTATCTCCAAAGCGTAATGATGTACGCGGAGTGTTATTCTTGCGATCATGCGTGGGTGAGGGTTGGGGCCGCATTGCTACGTGTGCTCTGATCGCGCCAGCTGGTCTTGGTTGGTATTGCTTCGGGCGCATTTTGCTGTATCCGGCCGTTTAACGGCCGGACTCGAGAATTGCCTTAAGAGGCTGCTCTGTACTTCTGCCGCGAGAGCCGCTGTGTGTTCCTCCGTTCGGAGGGAGCGTTCCATATTCCCATTGACCGTGATGACTCCACGAGGGCCTGACATCTTGAGCTTGAGGTATGCATAATGCGGCACCGCGTTGAATTTTGCAAACGCGGTTCGTCCGAGCAGAGCGTGATAGCCGCTGCGAAACGGGACTATGTCGAAGATTAACTCCTCGCTCCGGAAATTATCCGGGGATCCGAAGACCACTTCCAGTGTGACTGAGCCTATACAGTTGGCTTCCACTCCTGGTATGACACCTTTAAAGGTTGTCTTTGTAGGTTTAATCCTTGAGGGGTCTATGCCCATTTTGCGCACTATATCCTGATAAAGCAGGTTCAGGCTACTACCGCCGTCCATCAGGACTCTCGTGAGGTGGAATCCATCGACGATTGGGTCTAAAACCAATGCGGCGAATCCGCCATGGCATATGCTGGTCGGATGGTCTCTTCGATCGAAAGTGATCGGAAAAGAGGACCATGGATTGAACTTCGGGGCGACTGGCTCCATCGCATAGACATCCCTTAGTGCGCGTTTCCTCTCCCTCTTGGGTATATGGGTCGTGTAAATCATGTTCACCGTCCCGCACTTGTGGGGGAAAACCCTTCTGTCCTCTATTGTTCGGCGGTCGGGTCTCTTCCTCGTCGTCGCTGTTTAGCCCCTTGTCATTGTTTTTGGCAATTAACTTGCCTGCCTGCTTGAACACCCAGCAATCTCTATTAGTGTGATTAGCTGGTTTTTCAGATGTACCATGTATCTGGCATAAGCGGTCGAGTATTCGGTCCAAATTGGACGGACCCGGAGTGGTTCTTTTGAATGGCTTCTTCCGCTGACCGGGTTTAGAGCCTCGAAATCCGGCGTTGACTGCCGTATCCTCCTTATCGTCGCCGTTAATGCGGCGTTTGTTTTTGTTTCGACATGACCTGCCGTTGTTGTCCTTAGTATCCGGACTACCAGAATTTTTACGGAGATTGTTGCTGCGAGCTAGCCAGCTGTCCTCTCCCGCGCAAAAGCGGGTCATTAATGATGTGAGGGCTGCCATGGATTTCGGCTTTTCCTGCCCCAGGTGCCGGGCTAGCCATTCGTCCCGGATGTTATGTTTGAAGGATGCAAGGGCCTCTGCATCCGGACAGTCGACGATTTGGTTTTTCTTTGTCAAGAACCGTGTCCAGAATTGTCTGGCCGATTCGTCTGGCTGCTGAATAATGTGGCTTAGGTCATCGGCGTCTGGTGGTCGCACATACGTGCCCTGGAAGTTGTCGAGGAATGCAGCTTCGAGGTCTTCCTAGCACCCAATTGACTCTGCGGGCAAGCTGTTTAGCCAATGCCGAGCTGGTCCTTGAAGCTTGAGTGGGAGATACTTGATGGCATGGAGATCGTCGCCGCGGGCCATATGGATGTGGAGAAGATAATCTTCGATCCAAACCGCGGGGTTTGTTGTGCCATCGTAAGATTCAATGTTTACGGGCTTAAACCCTTCGGGGATTTGATGATCTATTACTTCGTCAGTGAAGCATAGCGGGTGTGTGGCGCCTCCGTATTGAGCAATATCGCGACGCAGCTCGACAGAGCGTTGTCTGCTGTATTCGGCCCGGCCGGGGTTATTGTATCCGACGCGATGGTATTCGTCATGGGTCGTGGGGCGCCCACGTGATCCGTAGATGGATCTGGATTGCCTTGCCTTGTCCTCCAATATGTCTCGCAAGTCCGGCGCGTTCCCTCTTGGCTTCGTACTTTTGGAGCGATGCCGGGGTACGGTCTTGGCTGGGGGCCTGGATGCCTCTCTGTCACGACCACGGGGTGGTCGGTCAGCCATATCGTGCGCTGGTGATGGAGGTATGTATGCTTCCTCCTCTAATCGGGGGAGCAGCTTGCGTCTTGGGTAGCTTTTGGAGGGGCATTCGAGTTCATACTCTTCGGCCGCGAGGACCTTGTTCCATCGATCGGCCAGCATGTCCTGATCAGCTTGAAGCTGTTGCTGCTTTTTCTTTAGGCTGTTTGCTGTGGCGATAAGCCTGCGCTTGAAACGCTCTTGTTCGACGGGATCCTCAGGTACGAAGAATTCGTCATCGTTGAGGCTTGCTTCGTCTTCGAAGGGAGGCATATAGTGATGATCCTCAACCTCTTCGTCTACCGCCCTCTCGTGAGGGCTTGCTTCTGCATCCTCCTGCGCTGAGTCTTGCTGGAGGGGATTGTCTTCGGCACTCTCTGGGGTATTATTATCTCCTGTGCCGGAATGTCCATTCTTGCTGTGGCGGGATTTAGAGCGGCGCCGCTGACGCCGGCGTTTGGGCTGCTTCTTTAAAGAGTCCGCCTCCGCTGCTTCTTCGCCGTCCCCGTCTTTTGGGGTGTCCACCATATATATGTCGTATGATGAGGTGGTCTTCCAGTGCCCTGTAGGCGCTGGTTCCTGTTCGTCTCCGGCATCGTCGTCCATAGCATCGATGTCGTCGGAGTCATAGTCTAGCATGTCGGTTAGATCGTCGACAGTGGCTACAAAGTGGGTGGTGGGTGGGCTCTGAATTTCTTTGTCGTCCATACCCCAACCATCCCGGCCATAGTCCGGCCAGGACTCTCCCGATAACGAGAGATGCTTTAGCGAATTTAGGATGTCGCCAAAGGGCGAGTGTTGGAAGATGTCCGCGGCGGTGAATTCCATAACCGGCGCCCAATCCGAATCGATTGGCAGGGGCGCGGGAGGTTCGGAGTCCGACAAGGAGTCCGGAACCTCGGAATCACGAGTTTCGCAGGGGACAAGATTAGCGTTCGGCTCCATCGCCATGGAAGTTGGAGCCCCCAAGGCAGTGTCCATCCACCGATCCTCGGTCTGGGCGATCGGCTCCGGACTAATGGCCGAAGCGGATTCGTGTGCGGCCACCAAGGCACTGTCCGGCGGCAGAGCTAGATCATGCCCATCGTAACAGTGCAGCTCGCTTGGCTGTGGCTCGAGTCCGTCGAAGATCAAGTCTCCGCGGACGTTGGCCGTGAAGTTTAGACTTCCGAATCTGACCTGACGGCCAGGGGCGTAGCTTTCGATCTGCTCCAGATGGCCAAGCGAATTAGCCCGTAGTGCAAAGCCGCCGAATACGAAGATCTGTCCGGGGAGAAAAGTCTCGCCCAGGACAGCGTCATTGGTTGTAGATGCCATCAAGCCTATCGGTGACGACACATAGGAACTCTCAATGAAAGCACCAATGTCGGTGTCAAAACCGTCGGATCTCGGGTAGGGGGTCCCGAACTGTGCGTCTAGGCGGATGTTAACAGGAGACGAGGGACACGATGTTTTACCCAGGTTCGGGCCCTCTCGATGGAGGTAAAACCCTACGTCCTGCTTGATTAATATTGATGATATGGGTAGTACAAGAGTGGATCTACCACGAGATCAAAGAGGCTAAACCCTAAAGCTAGCCTATGGTATGATTGTTGTAATGTATGTTGTGTCCTACGGACTAAAGCCCTCCGGTTTATATAGACACCGGAGGAGGCTAGGGTTACACAGAGTCGGTTACAATGGTAGGAGATCTACATATCCGTATTGCCAAGCTTGCCTTCCACGCCAAGGAAAGTCCCATCCGGACACGGGACGGAGTCTTCAATCTTGTATCTTCGTAGTCTTGGAGTCCGGCGGACGATGATAGTCCGGCTGTCCGGACACCCCCTAGTCCAGGACTCCCACACTCACCCTCTGGCCTTGTGCACGGCATCGCGACCTGGCATACCAGCGACGGCTGAGACCCGCTCGAGGGCCGGGACCCGAGGACGTAGAGCACCAACATCTAACCAAATCTGCAGGGACACATCACAAGTAAAGGCCCAGAGCCAGGCATAACCCGCCTTGAGGTAGGGCCCCGTGAGTCCCGCGCTGGCTCACGGGTGCCCAGATACACATCGCCAGGCCCTATCGTGCCAGCCACATGTCAGGGCGGGGCGGTATACGCCCCGGGGGCTCCTCCCGGAGGGGAGCCCCCTCCCACGCACCAGTGGAAGCACCATGCTCCGCGCTGGCTGACGACACTGACGAGGAGCGGCTATGCCCGTACACATATGGAAGCACTATGCTCCGCGCTGGTGATAAACAACTGAGGGTGGCCCCCGGCTCCATCAACCTCAGGGAGCCCAGAGCTCAGTGTCCGGCCTCATCGTAACGCCTCCCCTCGGGAGTGCCGTGCGAGGGGGCTGGACATGGAGGCTGTGCCCGGGTCACGCCCAGGCGCACGCCACCCAGCCAGGCCCCTCGGGCCTGGCTTGTCGCACGCCTCTCCCCGAGCAGAGCCAAGGTACGAAGGCCGTTTGAACGTCAAGGGGGACTCCTGAGCATCGCGACTCGGGAGCCTAACTGGTCACGTCGCCCCTCACCCCTTAGTTCCAAAAGGCTAACGGCGGTTGAGGTATGCGTGGGGCCGGGCTCTACCGACGTAGAACGGTAGTCTCCCCCATACATTTCACCTCCCTACTTGTTGTTCGTGCGTCAAGGGGGACTCCTAAGCATCGTGACTCAGGAGCCTAACTTGTCACGTAGCCCCTCACTCCTTGGTCCCGTCCTGGTTTCCGGTCGGGGCTAACGGCGGCTGAGGTATGTGCGGGGCCGGGCTCTGCCGATGTAGAACACAAGCAAGTAGGAAGGAAAAATGCAAACCTCAGGAAATTCAAAAGCAAATATTATAGTCCATAGAGTACTTTGACAATGCCAAACACAAAGTTTGCCTCCACGAGGCAGAATGCATGTTGCAGGAATTAAAAGTAGGACGGGAGCCCCGAAGGAGTTACTTTTTGGCGGCGCCATCGCTGGTGACAAAGCTGCGATGGGCGACTTCGCCTCGTGGAGCCTCAAGACGGCAGCGCCTCGCTTCGGCTTGGTGCTGAAGGCCCGGAACTTCGCCAGCAGAGCCTCCGCGCGACCCTTCATGGCCTCAACAGCGACGGCGGCAAGCTCACCGCTCACAGGCTCCAGCAGACTATCAAGGTCAACGTTGGGGTCGCGGAGGTAGACATGGGTGAAGACGCGCGTCAGCGCTGCAGAAGAAAGGGCACGCGCCTCAGCCTCAGCCGTAGGGCCAAGGCCGAGGGTGACGTCTTTGAGGGCGCGGATCAGGAAGGGAAGCACCTTGGCGGGGCCCTCCTCGGCGCCAGCCAGCGGGCTTTCTAGGCCGCTGTCATAGAGAGACTTCAGCAGGGTGCGAACCTTCACCTCCAGCTTCGTGAAGGCCACGCGGTCCTCGGCCAGGGCCCGCGCCTTGCCGCCCAGCTCAATCTTCTTCGCCTCCAATGCCTGCTCCAGCGCATCCAGGCAGCTTTGGCATTTGCCAAGCTCGGCATCTCGGTCCTTGGCGGCAGCCTCGCGAGCCTTCAGGCCTTCCTCCTTCTCCTGGTGGACACGGGCCTCCTTGGCAAGCTGGTCGCGCAGGCCTTGCAGCTCGCTCTCCAGTGCCTTGTAGCGGCCCTGGACATCTGCAACCTCACCCAAGGCGGCATCGCGGGCGGCCTTCGCCCCGAGGACGGCCTGCTTCTCCTCGTCGCGAGCTGTCGTGGCCTGAGCCAGCGCTGCCCGGACTGAAGCATCAGAGCAGACCCAGCCAGAGACTAACTCCAGGCGCCCGACCACCAAGCGAGGGTCGGTGCCTAGAAGATCTTTCCGCAGCCGGTCCAGCTCGGCAGCGGCACGATCCATTACAGTAGGAGGAGCCAGAGAGACAGCGGTTGGTGGAGTAGGAGGAGAAGACGGCAGCGTGATCACAGCACCAGGGGTCAGGACCTTCTACGCCCCGATGACTGCGGCGGTGGCGTCAGGCACGGACGCCTCAGGAGTCGCTTGGCCATGGGGGCTGAGCTCGCTCCAGCTAGCCCTGCCAGGCCTCGTGAGGATGACCGGGCAGGAGAGGCCCGCGTCTTCTCGCCCCCTTATCCCGTGGATGGGGGTGCTGTCCCGGACGAAGCCTCAGGCGCCCCCTTTAGCTTCTTCGCCGCAGGCACCGGCCTACCCAAGGAACATGAACATCAAGCCTCAACAACAAAGCAGGAAGCAAAACGAGAATCGAGCACTTACTCGTCATCGCTCGCGGGCTCAAGCAACCTCTGGCCGAACTTGAAGCCCGAGAGTCAGACGCTGGGGTCAGCCTCAAGAGGCTCGGGGGCAGGAGGCGCATCAGCAGATCACCTCGGAGCCGGAGCAGACCCACGGGGAACCAGCCCCGTCCTGTTCTTCTTCGGGATCAGGGCAAGCTCTCGCCACCCTGCTCGTTGATGTCCTCGTCATCATCCCGCATGAGGTGAAGAGTGCGGGATCTATGCCGAGGAAGGGGCGACCTCGACTCACCGTCGGTCGCCTCCGAATCGGGCCCCTCGTCCTCCTCCTCCTCCACATCTTCCTCCTCTCCGCTGGAGTCGCTGGAAGATACATTCACCGTCGCCAGGGCCGCCGGGGCCTCAGGAACCTCCGCGGGCACATGCCCGCCCTCGTTGAAAGCGGACATGGAGTTCACCACCTGCTTCGAGTCATCCCGAAGGAACAAGGGCACGGGAGCACCCTCCAACCTCGCCATGTTTCCCCCAACCAAGGATTGGAGGAACGCGGCCAGATCCTCGTCGGACAGGGCTTCGGGGTTCGAGCGGAGGGCGGCATCGGCCCTCCCAAGCTTCCACAGCGGGAGTGAGTGTTCCCGGAGCGGAGCCACCCGATGCTCCAGGAACTCCCTCAGGAGCGACGCCCCGGTCAGTTTCACCGTCGCCATGTTGTCTGGCCACAGGTCCGCGTCCATCTTCTCCAGCACCGGCCTCACGTGGGGATCGACAAGCTCCGCGCGGGACCAATCGTCAGCAGACTTGGGCTGCCCCGTGGGCAGAATCAGCCGGGCGTGGGTCCACCCAGCATCCATCATGACCCACTTGCTCCTGAAGCCCTCAATTCTCTTCCCGGGCTTCGAGATGGCGTTGTGTCGTGCGCAATGAAGCTCGCGCATGCAGTGATGGAGCCGCGGGAGACCCGGAGGTAGAAGTAATGGCGCAGCAAGGCCACCGAAGGCCTCACCCCGACATGAGCCTCGCAGTAGTAGGCGAAAATCGCTAGGAGAAGGACAGAGTTGGGATGGAGGTGCAGAGCTTGCAGATTGTAATGTTCAAGAACAGAAAGGAAGAACTCGGAAAAAGGGGGCACCAGACCGGCGGTGATGGTGCTCACGAAGAGCGGGTAGAAGGTGTCCCTCTGACCTCGGGAAGGGCGGTGCCGGCCTTGAGCGCGGCCACCCCATCATGGCCTTGCGTCGCCATCATCTGGCGCGTCCGGGCAAGATTCTTCTCCGACACATTCGGAGGATCCAAGGCGAGCGAGTACCATGCTCCGGCTGGGGTCTGGCGAGGCGCCATGCCTTGCTAGGATGCAGAGTTGGAGTGGATCTGGGGATTTCGGAAGCAAGAAGGGCAGGAACAAGAAAGGAGATCTAGGCAGTGAAGGAGAAGGCAAAGAAGGCAAGCCTGGACGGGTACCGCCCCCTTATCAGTTTGTGCAGTTACCGAGGAGCCAGGACGCCAACGTCCAATCAACCGCCACGCGGCACCCAAGGCTGCAAGCTATTGGGGCCCGCGGCGCTTCACACTTGCCTCTTCACTTCTCTGCTAAGCCAAGTCCAAGAGCGCCTTGGGCCCGGGGCTACTATCGGTGTTCTGGGAACGGGGGTACCCAGACTTGCCTGCCTGCGGCCCGCGGCGTGGCTCAAGGAGTGGCCCAGTACGGCACATCTTCATCAACACATGCTCAAGACCCTCGCGAGGGGCCAAGCCTCGCGGGGCGGACGACAGGAGACTTCCTCAGGCACGGCCTCGTCAGGCTGGCTCACGAGGAGGCGGAGAGATCAAGGCGGGGTACCTCACGAGGTGCCCGTGACGCAAGCCATGACGACCAAGGCGCAGGCGGGCGCCAGGCGGGCGCCGGCTTGCGCAGAGTCCTTGTTTCCCCTTTGGTGCAAAGGGGGCAAGCACAGGCAAGGATATCAAGCAAAGGCAACCATTTTGGTGCGACAAGACCAAGACCAGCAGGAAAGCAGGATAGAGGTCATCATGGAGCCCAAGCCAGCGTCATCGTCAGGGTCTTTTGGCAGGCGAGGACCAACTTTAGTCAGGATAAGTGTACTAGATGTTCCCCTTCAAAATGGCCAATTGTTGGCGCCCTTCCCGCTCAATATTTGGGAAGAGGCCCGGGGCCTTCGCCTATAAATAGGACTAGCCACCCACTGGGTAGGGCATCTGGATCGGATCGCATAGAGTGAACAAGCTAGAGATCAACCACAGAGAGAGAGAGAGAGAGAGAGGCGATAGAACTCCCCTAGCAGTTCATCGCACCAACCAAGAGCAGACCCTCGCGAGGTTGTTCTTCCTTTGTACTGTTCCTCGTCAGCCCCAGAGGCAATCCACACACCACAAACTGGAGTAGGGCATTACACCACAATGGTGGCCTGAACCAGTATAAATCTTGTGTCCCTTGTGTTGTTCTTCGAGTAGTTCAGATCCTTGTGAGGCGGTGGAACATGGGTAGGCTGAGGGTGTGATCTCCGCGCGCACCCCAGTGTTCGAACCTCAAGGGTCTGTCGGAACCCGAAATCCGACACATAGGTGGCCACACTCTCTCTCAGCTCACGGCTGGTCACAAATCCGGTCGGACAACCTCGACCGGGGCAGGGGTGTAGGTGCATCATTCACACTGTCGGCGGCGGCGAGGGAGGAGACCAACGGCTGCCCGCGCGTCCCGATCGGCGGCCATGTCGTTCTCTCCGAGAGAGCGCCGGCTCGGGAGGGCCTCCGACCCCTTCTTCCTCCCTGCGGCATTGTGGCCAAGATGCGGCCTCCCGACGCCATCTTTGCCACATGCCGACGACCCTCAGGTATATATTCCTTCAAAACCTGCCTTGCTCTACTTCCCCAGCTCCCTTCGTGTGGATCCTTTTCTACTTTCGTCCGCTGTTCCAAAGCCACCTAGACTTCTACTATTATTAGAGGTAAATCTAGTTCATACAGTCGACTCTAAGCATTGGTTCAAACAGGGAAGAAAGTGGGAAAGTCGTAGCATGAATCTAGGACTTGGTTCTAAGAGGAAACGGGTGAAAGTAGTACATACCTACTGTCCCTACGCCCATATCGCTACCGTTAATGTAAAATCACATGAAGCATTAAGCAATGCCACCTAATGTCACTATAAGTAATGGTCTAGTGTCGTCGATAAATTGAAGCAATGCTAGCACCATTTTATGAAGTGCTTCCGTCTTGCTTTATTTCCCATGAATTGTGTTTTTGCAGTTACACTCACACCGCTAACATTGCTTCATCCCAGTGGAACTGCACAAATTTGATTGCACATTTACTGACCATGTGCTACTCTCATGACAGTAAAACTAATGCTATTGTTCTCCATGTTAATCTAGTGGCATTATTGATGTGATGTGATGCTACTTACTTAAGGACTCTTCATACTGTCAATCTAGCCAATTATAACACAATAGATGCTACTGTTAATCATACATCACTGCAAATATCTGTCACTATTTAAATAACCGTATTACGTATTTGCGCAAACAAGGATGTATGTCTCCATATCGTTTTGGGATGTCTGTCTCCGTATCATTTCTATTCGCGCAATCAAAAGCACACACCTCAGTTTTAGTACAACTGCGCAAAATGATATGGCTATCCCTCGTGGACGTTGTCTAACCTCCCGTCTTCAATGTATCCCTACATTGGTAGTAATTAAGGTAGAATGACCAACGCAATCTAAAAGAAGTTGATTCGTACGTTTTACTTCCTGATTGCAGTGCAGGGACGAACGAAAACAACTGCATCCTAGTCCGGAATGCACTTTCTACCAGCTCATCCATGGACTGAGGACTAGCTGGCACGGCTACACGGCGGTTTTTTGGACAGGTGCGCGGACAAGAGGCATTGTGGTCTGCTTATTTCTACAAATAGCGATGCTTAAATTTATTGGAATGCACAAGAATTTCACCTGGTCAGTACACTACATGGTTCGGTTCAGCATTCCAGCTGAGACCACAATTATAATTGGTTATTCTGGAATGAGAGAACCTAACCCTGGATGGTGGCAACAAGAAAAAACCAGAGTGAACTCCAGGAAATTTAAGCCTGTCGTGAGGCCCTTTGCTCAGAGAAGCCTTGCTTGTTTTTTCCTGATTTGTAAACCTTCTCACAACTTTGTCTTTTGCTGTGAACTAGTATATGTTTGTTATGTTCAATGAATCATTGAGATGTATAAAATTGCTTAACTTATGCTTCTCAAGTTTTTTATGAAGACGAGTTTAATGTGAGTGTTCCACATGAGCGCTGGACTAGCGTGTGAACGTTTGGAATTTATTACATTGTGGCCTTAGTTAACTGCATGAACCACTGTAACAAGATACATACTCCCTCCGTTCCTAAATATTTGTCTTTTTAGAGATTTCAAATGGTTACCACATACGGATGTATATGGACATATTTTAGAGTGCAGATTCACACATTTTGCTCCGTATGTAGTCACTTGTTGAAATCTCTAGAAAGACAAATATTTAGGAATGGAGGGAGTAGTTGCTTATATGTCAGACAGCAGATTGTTGATTGTTAGCCGGTCGATAGCCTAGTGTTGAAGTGAGCTGAGCCAATGTGTCGTGTTTTGCACAACTGCTTACAAGTGGGGTAGCACCAACAGTGTTTACAAGTACTTATGTATACGTCGGCGCACAGTTCTCGAATGAGTGCTCTATTTCATCAAAACGCACACTGCTCGTATGATAAAATGTGACAACTTATGTCTTACCATGCCATATTCATGAAAAAACTAGTGAGGACGCATCTGTTTCGGCAACAATTACGATGGTTCTCTGTGACACTCCAAAAAAATTCATTTGGTTTTCAGCAAAATTTCTTGTTTGATTTGAAGGAGGCTATTTAAAATCTTTTAAAAAGACTCTCCCTCTCAAATAGTTTCTCTTTGACAAAACCTTTTTGGGGTTATCCTCAACCTTGATGTTTGGCTTTGAAGGTTCTTCACTGGTGTTGACTCACCATAAATTATTTTTTGGAGATTTTTCAATTAAAAAGAAATCCTTAGGGTTTTGGATTTATTCCTTTTATTCCAACCATCCTCTTTCACCATGTCTCTTATTAAAATTTTCTCCAAAACACCTCCCTCCACTTTGGGTCAAGTCAAGTAGCCAATCCTAGCAAGTTCAACTCATTTTTTATTTTTATTTCATTTATTTTTACCCCCAAATTATTTCTGTCTTTATTTTTGGACCTAGGTTGTTTACAAAGGAAGTATCTATTTCCCTTTGAGTTTTGATCTCAAACCAACTCCCCTGGCTAGTCCTTAGCACCCCCAACCTACATCCATCAAGATCCACTCTTCCACAGTTCAAAATTTTCAAGTTTTGCTCAGTGCAAGTTTGGACCAGATTCATCATTTTTGGTGAAATTCATATTTTCTCTCCTCCAAAAATTCTACCAAAAATCAGGCAGCCCCCAGGTGCATTGAGAGGCCATCTCACCAAAGATCAGCTCCAGATAAATTTCCCACATGCCAAAATCATTTCATCGAACACCTTGCCTGCACTGTTACTGCACATGTTTAGAAATTTAGTGATTCAGGCGACCGTCAGTGTCGTTTTCTTCAGAGACTTGGCGTCGATCTCACCAGTGCACGCTCTGGCGCCTCGCGCACTACATCTCCTTCTTATCCAGAGCACCGCACGCTCTTTTGGACGGGCGCAGGTGTCGGTGGCGGCGTGCCTCGCCGACGCCGGCAGCTTCTGCGGTGGCAGAGCCACCCGTGGCGGCCAGTGGGAGCCAGCGCCAGCTTTCTGCACCGTCCAGCACCGCCCAAACCACCCGAGGCCTCCGCGTGGCCGTCTACTTGCTAGTGCACGCCGCAACACCGTCGCCGTGGCCCAGGAAGCACAGGGCACGCTCTCTGCCGCCGACGGGACCGCGAAGCGCCGTTCCGTCGAAACCGCGGAGCAAGCCAAATTCAACCGAGGTTAGCGTCTGATTGAAACCAGTGGATCTCCATGTTGATGCCCAGCCACCTAAACCACCCGTCCGGCCACTGCAATGCCGTAATCACCGCCGGAGTTATCCCGTTCGCGGGAACCGTCTCGGGCCGGCTATAAATAGCCACCCCGATCTCTCCTTCGACTAGCACTACTCCCTCCACCTCACCAAAACCCCGCCAAGGCACCAGGAGGACCCCGGGGAGGTCTCCTTCTCCGTCTCCGGCCGCCCCGTTCCGCCTCGGGCTCCAGCTCGATCCACTCAAGTGAGGCCATCCCCGCCTCCCAAACCTCATCAGTAGCCCTCTGGTGCACCCAGTAATCTAACCCGAGCTTCAATTCCACCTTCGTAGCTCTCCCCGACGAGATCCAACAATGCCCGAACCACCATCCGTCGGAGTTGAGGCCGACGTCAACGTGGTGCTCATCGATGACCAACTCCACTACCCACAGGTGCGGAAGAACCCACGGAACCCGTAGGTACCACCCACTCTTCCTAACTCGTTGTGGATCGCCGCCGGCGACCACCGCAGCCTTCGGGCGTCGGCGCGCTCTGTTTTCTCCCTCCAACTTTCAAACCTGATGAGTGGGACCGCCTTGTCAGTCTCTCTGTTTTATTCGAACCGTTTTCTTTGGAAAGCGCCTTTGGGCAAAATACGCTTTCGATATGAAGCGTTTTTCTGGCTTTTTCTGTTCAGTCCCCTGGAAAGTTTCTGTTTCATTACAGACAAATCCCTGGGCTAAATCTTTAATATCTTTTAAACAAAAATTCATTTTTGATTGATTCTTTTTCTGTCACCTTTATTTTCTGTCTAGTTTTTTATCATATTTATTTAAAAATATTTGGAGCACTTTTTGTGCACACACGGTATTTACGTTAGAACGTATTTTCCTTTAACCCGTAGATACTGGAGGAGGTGACGGAACCGCGAACTTCACCGAGCTAGACTCCGACTACTCCGAACCAGGCAAGCATGTTTGAACCTTTGATATGATGAGTGTTTTGCATGTTTGCTTTGAGTAGCTAGTTTATGGCATGTTCATATATATAGCAGTAAGTATTATATTGCATGCAAAGCTGATGCAAGTGAGCTTCGAAACTCCATATTCTTTTTGATGTGAGTTTACATGATCATGTGGTGACATGAGAGGTGGTAAGATGGCAGTGTTGAAGCATGCCAGTCTTATGCCAAACCGTTTAACTCCAGTGTCAACGTGAATCAAGTCACGTTACCATCTGTTTCCTTTTGTGCTACCACATGTTTTCTGTAAAGAACATGGTTTAGTAAGTTGCAAACCACTTTCCTCGTACACACCAAATAGAGAGGCCGTGATGAGGGTTCCATGGCCCTGGATTAAAGCCAATCATCCGGTCAGGGGGCATGGGTGTTTCCGGTTGGGACCGAGAGGGGGGCACCCCTTAGAGCGCGCGTATATAAATTTGATCCCATGCTATTCGAGGTTGTAGCCTCCCCTTCTCAAAGTTTTTCTTGAACGTTGCCTAGGGTGATTCCTGGCATCGTGAGGTGGAGATGGGTGTGTACTGGTTAGATGTGTTTCTACTAAAATATCGTAAACGGAACTAGTCCTTCGTGACTACTGAAATCCGTTGACTGTGGTTAAATAGTACAAACTCTACAGAGTCAAAATCATTCAAGTAATCGTATCTTGATCAACGACTGTGTTCAACCTATCTTTGTCAGTATCAGTCTCAGGGACAAAACTCCGGTGAACAAACATGAGTGTTTAGTCCGGTTAATGATTCATTCCTGTGGTTGGACTAACCCGTTTATTATCATGTGCTGAGTACTTCCTGTGAGCGATGTATCTTCATGAATTTATTGAATATAAATGATGAAATATAAGCCCTTTCTGTGATGTCGCTCAGACGTCCGACTGTGGCATGCTTGCTGTTTACTTTCAATATAAGCCCTTTCTGTGACGTCGCTCAGACGTCCGACTGTGGCACTCTTGTTGTTTACTTTCAATATAAGCCCTTTACGTGATGTCGCTCAGACATCCGACTGTGGAATCTCTGTTATTTATTTTCATTATAAGCCCTTTTCGAGATGTCGCTCAAACGTCCGATCGTGGCATCGCTATTATTTACTTTCATTATAAGACCTTTCCGAGATGTCGCATAGACGTCCGACTATTGCACGCACTGTCATTTACTTTTCAATATAAGCCCTTTATGTGGTGTCGCCCAGATGCTCGACTGCGGCATGTTAATTTCTTTATTTCACCTTTCGAGGCGTCGCTTCAGACACCTGATCGGTTTCCAGTTATTCATTGGGATTTTGGGAGGACTAACCCCCTGACTTCCTTTTTATTCTACATGTCGTGCAAATATATTATTTGAGTGTGCATTGCTAACTGCTCATGGTGCATCGTGTTTGCATTTGTTATATCTTATGTCCGAACTGTCTTGCGAGTACATTCAAAGTACTCACCTGGCTTGTTGATTTGGCCAGATGTTGACGAAGGCGATTTCATGGATGAAGAGTACGATAGCGAGTCCGACGCCTAGAGGAGTCCCAATCAGTCCCATGCGATCCTGGATTTGGTCACTTGTATTATATCCACTTCCGCTACCCGAATAAATTCATCGAGCCTCACTTCGACACTCGATGAGCTGCAAGATTAGGAGTCTTGTTACCCACTCCACTATGACATATTCACCACCACTTTTATATTGAGCCAGTAGTATGCCACCACACCCTTGTGTCATATCCGCCCTTATGTAAAATATTGGCGTGCTTGTAATAAATTGTTGAGCAACCTTAGCTCAACCCTGTATAATATTTAATACTACTGGATTTCTGTATCAAGGATTTGTCTACCAGTAAGGAGGATTTTCCTATACTGGTCTATATAAAGGTCGGTTGCTCAATAAGCTTTTTATTGAAAAACCGGTCGTGACAAACTTGGTACCAGAGCCAGGCTGACTGTAGGAAGCCACTAGGTGCGATCGCTAATCGGTTATTAGCGTAATTAGTGCTATTTTAATATTTTGCAAATGTAGTCATTTTTCTGACAGTCAGCATAAATTTATGATCTGACCACTCAGAATTTTTGCCTACTTTTGTAGATAGCTGGCAACGACTGTGAGTCGCAGGTGTTCGCCAACGTACCTGAGGGGTTCGTCAAGCTCCTCACCTCCATCGTCAAAATCGCGATCGGGCCATCGACTCGTCCGGAGTTCACGCTCTACTAGCACAAGATCAATGATGGTCTGTCCATGCACCAGGCCGCGGTGCAATTCAAAGGAGGACGTGTTGAATTTTGCCGCTTCCAGTTTGTGGGAAGAGGCATGCCTACGGAGAGGCATGCTATGCAGATGGCTGCCCGTGAGGCGATAGCTCGTCTTCGGGACGTTCTTCCTTCAATGAAGACTCGTCGCTGCCGCTACCTCCCCTGCCACGTGCCATACACCTGTCACTACGCATTTGCTTGTCCTAGAGGAGAAAGGGATGAGGCTATTGAGATGCTGGTTGAATATCTCAAGGCGCTCGAGGCAGCATTTGATAACCTTGTGGACGACCTCGTGGCTGCTCGTATGGCCGTCATGCATAGCTGTTCCGCCAACAGGAGGGAGCTTCTCCATACAGCTCCACCACTGACTTACGTCTCGTCCTCAGCATCCCACACACCTGCCACACTCGCCACTGCTCACCGCCTGCCTACTACTGAAGAATTTGACCGAGTCATCGCTCCTACCCCAGTCAGAGCTGCACCACCGACCGCACCCGTTCCAGCTCCACAGCTCAGTGCTTCACGTCTGGAACCTATTATTGAGGAGGAAGTGGAGTCTCCAGCACCACTGGACCTTACCCTTGGCAGGCCAAGGGAAATCCTCACCATCTCCGACTGAGTGCGCCTAGCAGCCGTGTAGTGTGTCAGCTTGTATGATATGTTTATATGTATATAGGTTGTGAGAAGTAGTCTGTATGCGCATCATGTAGGAACTGGGAGAAGTGCACTAGCCTAAATAACATGTCAGGAATGTGTACGCACATCCTGAGTGATGTATTGTATAATTATGCTTGCGTGTAAGATATGTACTAAGCGGTCCTTCTCCATGCGCAATCAAATATTTCCTTGAAAAATATTGGAGTTCTTAATTTTTTTCTGTCTTGCAAAAAATGATTTATTCTGCCACTCAGCTTTTCTCACAAGTTTTACAAAAAATTACCCCAGAGTGGAAAATGCCTCATCCTTGGACTCGTTCCATGCCAAGTCCGCCAGAAGAGAATTATGGTACGCAAACAAGCAACAACTTCGCACAGGGACAATCAAGTCAGCAAGGTAGTGATGTTGCATTTTCTCAAGTATGCCGCCTTTATGAACAGAGTCAGCAACAGCACCAAGAAATGATGAACCAAGTCATCAATATGGGAAATCACCGTGGAACTTATCAGCAGCAATCCAAATTATCAGAACTACAAAAGACGCGGCCCCCAACGTTCTCGCACACTGACAAACCTCTTGAGGCCGATGATTGGCTTCAAGACATGGAGAGGAAAATAATTATTGCACAGTGTTCAGACCGCGAGAAAGTACTATATGCACCACACTATCTCACTGGAGCGGCTGCATCATGGTGGGAAAATTTCCTACACATGCACCCCAATGAAAATGAGATAACCTGGGAGGAATTCAAAGAAGGTTTTCGTGGGGCACACATCCCCAGAAGTATTATGAAACTCAAGAAGAGGGAGTTTGATGACCTCAAGCAGAGGACCATGACAGTGACGGAGTATAACAGTCAATTTACTCTATTGTCTCGCTACGCCAACGAAGAGCATATGACTGAAAACAAGAAGATGGAAAAATTCTTGGATGGTCTGGCACCAGCACTTAAATGCCAGCTGGTCGTACACACCTTCCCAGATTTCAAAACACTGGTGGATAAGGCTTTTACCTTGGAAAATGAGCGACGCAGCTTGGAGGATTTTCGCAAGCGCAAAAGGGACCAGACTACACTTGCTCGCGACCAACGGAGCAAGACTGGTTTTCAGAAAGGTGGGGCACACAAACCAACGACCAATGTTTCACGTCCAATCAAGAATTTCCATGCAAGTGACAAGGAGTTCACATATCGCCCAGGCGTTACTTGCTACGCTTGTGGAGAAGAAGGACACTATGCCAAGCAGTGTCCCAAGCCAAGGAACTCGGCCCCAAAGCCGAACAACGGTGGCAATAATTCAGCGCCCAAGCGAAATAATTTCAACCCCAATAAAAACCACAAGAAGGGTCACCTGAACCATGTGACCAAGGAGGAAGCACAGAATGCCTTGGATATCGTACTCGGTACGTTCCCTGTCAAAACAATACCTACCACGGTTTTGTTTGATTCTGGAGCTTCTCACTCGTTCATTTCAAAGAGATTTGCTTTGCAAAATAATTTTTCGATGCTTCCCTTGGAAAAATCCATGATCATCAAGTCCCCTGGGATTAAGCAAGTTACTCAGAATTACTGCCAAGGTGTGGTTATTGATCTTGAAGGACTGAAGTTTCATGCAAACCTCATTGTATTGGAAAATAAGGGACTGGATGTTATCCTAGGAATGGACTGGTTAACCACCAACAAAGGATTTATTGACTGCTTCAATCGGACTGTGATTCTCACCCATCATCACGGGAAGACAATAAAGATTTCAGCTCAAGAAAGACAAATATCACGACAGCCAAGGTTGAACAAGGTCGACATCTCATAGTTAAGCAAAGTTCCAGTGGTATGCGAGTTTTCCGACGTATTTCCCGAAGAGCTACCTGGCATGCCGCCAGACCGGGAAATAAAATTCATCATTGAGCTAGCACCTGGAACCACGCCCATTTACAAGAAGCCCTACAGAATGGCACCCTCCGAGTTGGTAGAATTAAAGAAGCAAATAAAAGAGTTACTGGACAAAGGATTTATTCGAGCCAGCTCCTCATCTTGGGGTTCACTAGTATTATTTGCCAAGAAAAAGGATGGGACACTAAGATTGTGTATAGACTATCGAGCACTCAACATGGTCACCATCAAAAACAAATATCCAATGCCACGGATAAATGACTTATTTGACCAGCTCGCACAAGCCAAAGTCTTCTCGAAAATTGATTTGAGGTCGGGGTATCATCAATTAAAAGTACAGACAGAGGATATTCCCAAGACAGCATTTACCTCAAGATACGGATTATATGAGTTTATAGTGATGCCATTTGGACTGATGAACGCCCCCGCATATTTTGTCCACCTCATGAACAAAGTATTTATGAAATTTATGGACAAATTTGTTGTGGTGTTCATTGATGATATTCTGGTATACTCCAAGACACCAGAAGAACACGCTGAGAATCTCAGGATTGTACTGGGAGAACTAAGGAAGCATCAGTTGTACGCCAAATTCAGCAAATGTGAATTTTGGTTAAGACATGTCGGTTTTCTAGGCCACGTACTAACCCAAGAAGATGTTGTCGTAGACCCGGAAAAGGTCAAGGCTGTACTTAGCTGGAAACCACCAACCAGCGTAACGGATGTACAAAGTTTCTTGGGAATGGCAGGATATTACCGAAGATTTATTGAAGGATTCTCCACCATAGCAAAACCAATGACCCAGTTGCTCAAGAAGGATAAAAAGTTTGTATGGACCGAAGCCTGTGAGAAAAGTTTCCAAGAACTCAAAAGGAAACTGACAACAGCACCAGTATTGGTTGTGCCCGACATACACAAAAGCTTTGAAGTATATTGTGACGCATCCCGAAAGGGCCTCGGATGCGTATTAATGCAAGAAGGCAAGGTAGTCGCCTACGCTTCCAGGCAACTACGAAAGCATGAAGAGAATTATCCCACTCATGACCACGAATTGGCTGCAGTCATTCATGCACTCAAGGAGTGGAGACACTTTTTGCTTGGGAACCGCCGTGAAATATATACGGACCATAAAAGCCTCAAGTATATTTTCACACAACTAGAACTCAATTTACGGCAACAACGCTGGTTGGAATAAGTGAAAGATTATGATGTTGGCATTCACTACCATCCAGGAAAAGCAAATGTAGTGGCGGATGCTCTTAGTCGGAACCCCAGCTCGGGCAATGACAGTATACCAAATTTGAGACCAGAATTTCAGCAGGAGTTTGCCAAACTCAACTTAATAATGGTCACCGAAGGCAGTGTGTCGAATTTGGAAATACAGCCTACCCTGATAGAAAAGATTAAGAAGGCTCAGCATGGACACCCCAGCATTGAAGGCATAAAAAGAAAAGTGAGTTTGGGCAAGGCTTCAGAATTCGTCATAGACGAGCAGGAAATATTATGGTACGGAGATAGGCTTTGCGTACCAAATATCGAGGACCTTAAACAGCAAATTCTAGCTGAAGGCCACACTGCTCCATATTCAATCCATCCTGGAGGAACAAAAATGTACAAGGACCTTCAGGAAAAAATTTGGTGGCACGGTATGAAAAGGGACATAGCCACATTCATTGCATGTTGTGATTCATGTCAACGCATCAAGGCCGAGCACCAGAAACCAGCCGGACTATTATAGCCAAACAAGATACCCAAGTGGAAATGGGACGAGATTGGTTTGGATTTTATTGTTGGACTACCTCAGTCACGACACGGAAATGATGCCATATGGGTCATCACAGATAGACTGACTAAGGTGGCACACTTCATCTCGGTGAAGACAACCCACTCCACTCAGAAGCTTGCCAGGCTTTATCTTTCCCGTATCGTCTGCCTGCATGGAGTCCCAAAGACGATAATATCTGACAGAGGCACCCAATTCGTCTCTAGATTTTGGGATCACTTACAACAGGCTCTGGGAACTCAATTAGCATTCAGTACAGCATACCACCCCCAGACGGATGGTCAAACTGAACGGGTAAACCAAATTCTAGAAGACATGCTGAGGGCATGTGTCCTCACCTATGGAACCAGTTGGGAAGAAAGCTTGCCATATGCAGAGTTCGCATACAGCAACAGTTACCAAGCCAGCCTACAAATGGCACCCTTTGAAGCCTTGTACGGGCAGAGATGTCGTACCCCGCTAAATTGGTCAGAGACCGGAGACAGCCGTATCTTCGGCCCAGACATGCTCAAGGAGGCTCACGAGAAAGTTAAGCTAATCAGGGACCGACTCAAGACAGCTCAAAGTCGACAGAAGAGTTATTACGATCAAAAACATGGGGGGTCAATTTTAAACCCGGTGAGTATGTGTACCTGCGAGTGTCCCCTATGAGGGGCCTGCAACGATTCAAGGTTAAGGGAAAGCTAGCACCAAGATTCATCGGACCTTTCTGTGTAGTTGCACGAAGAGGCACAGTAGCCTATCAGTTAGACCTACCCGAAGAATTGTCAGACGTACACGACGTGTTCCACGTATCACAGTTAAGGAAGTGCGTAAGCAACCATGAGAAGCATGTATACCATGAAGACATTGACGTACAACCAGATCTCACCTACAGGGAATGTCCAATTAAAATATTGGAGGAGTCTGAAAGGAGGACCCGTCAGAAAAAAATCAAGT
Source organism: Triticum timopheevii (assembly GCA_963921465.1). Lineage (NCBI taxonomy): Eukaryota > Viridiplantae > Streptophyta > Magnoliopsida > Poales > Poaceae > Triticum > Triticum timopheevii. Next base: position 425,354,350 of record OY997272.1, read on the forward strand.
TTTTCAGAGTTCAGTGGAGCAATCACACCGAGAATGAAGCAACATGGGAGAGAGAGGATTTTCTTCGGACAAAGCACCCACACCTATTTGAGGATCAGCTGAAATCTCGGGGACGAGATTTTTCCTAAGGGGGTAGGTGTTGTGACACTCCAAAAAATTTCATGTGGTTTTCAGCAAAATTTCTTGTTTGATTTGAAGGAGGCTATTTAAAATCTTTTAAAAAGACTCTCTCGCTCAAATAGTTTCTCTTTGACAAAACCTTTTTGGGGTTATCCTCAACCTTGATGTTTGGCTTTGAAGGTTCTTCACTGGTGTTGACTCACCATAAATTATTTTTTGGAGATTTTTCAATTAAAAAGAAATCCTTAGGGTTTTGGATTTATTCCTTTTATTCCAACCATCCTCTTTCACCATGTCTCTTATTAAAATTTTCTCCAAAACACCTCCCTCCACTTTGGGTCAAGTCAAGTAGCCAATCCTAGCAAGTTCAACTCATTTTTGATTTTTATTTCATTTATTTTTACCCCAAAATTATTTCTGTCTTTATTTTTGGACCTAGGTGGTTTACAAAGGAAGTATCTATTTCCCTTTGAGTTTTGATCTCAAACCAACTCCTCTGGCTAGTCCTTAGCACCCCCAACCTAGATCCATCAAGATCCACTCTTCCACAGTTCAAAATTTTCAAGTTTTGCTCACTGCAAGTTTGGACCAGATTCATCATTTTTGGTGAAATTCATATTTTCTCTCCTCCAAAAATTCTACCAAAAATTAGGCAGCCCCCAGGTGCATTGAGAGGCCATCTCACCAAAGATCAGCTCCAGATAAATTGCCCACATGCCAAAATCATTTCACTGAACACCTTACCTCCACTGTTACTACACATGTTCACAAATTCAGTGATTCAGGCGACCGTCAGTGTCGTTTTCTTCAGAGACTTGGCATCGATCTCACCAATGCACGCTCTGGCGCCTTGCGCACTGCTTCTCCTTCTTATCCAGAGCACCGCACGCTCTCTTGGACGGGCGTAGGTGTTGGTGGCGGCGTGCCTCGCCGACGCCGGCAGCTTCTGCGGTGGCAGAGCCACCCGTGGCGGCCAGCGGGAGCCAGCGCCAGCTTTCTGCGCCGTCCAGCACCGCCCAAACCACCCGAGGCCTCCACGTGGCCGTCTACTTGCCAGCGCACGCCGCAGCACCGTCGCTGTGGCCCGGCAAGCACAGGGCACGCTCTCTGCCACCGACGGGCCCGCGAAGCACCGTTCTGTCGAAACCGCGGAGCAAGCCAAATCCAACCGAGGTTAGCGTCTGATTGAAACCAGTGGATCTCCACGTTGATGCCCAGCCACCTAAGCCACCCATCCGGCCAGTGCAACACCGTAATCGCCGCCGGAGTAATCCCGTTCGCGGGAACCGTCTCGGGCCGGCTATAAATAGCCATCCCAATCTCTCCTTCGACCAGCACTACTCCCTCCACCTCACTAGAACCCCGCCAAGGCACCAGGAGGACCCCGAGGAGGTCTCCTTCTCCGTCTCCGGCCGCCCCGTTCCATGTCGGGCTCCAGCTCGATCCACTCAAGTGAGGCCATCCCCACCTCCCAAACCTCGTCAGTAGCCCTCTGGTGCACCCAGTAATCTAACCCGAGCTTCAATTCCACCTTCGTAGCTCTCCCCGACGAGATCCAACAACGCCCGAACCACCATCCGCCGGAGTTGAGGCCGACGTTGACGTGGTGCTCGTTGATGACCAACTCCACCACCCGCAGGTGCGGAAGAACCCAAGGAACCCATAGGTACCACCCACTCTTCCTAACTCTCCGTGGATCGCCGCCGGCAACCACCGCAGCCTTCGGGCGCCGGCGCGCTCTGTTTTCTCCCTCCAACTTTCAAACCTGACGAGTGGGACCCCCTCGTCAGTCTCTCTGTTTTATTCGAACCGTTTTCTTTGGAAAGCACCTTCGGGCAAAATACGCTTTCGATCTGAAGCGTTTTTCTGGCTTTTTCTGTTCAGCCCCCTGGAAAGTTTCTGTTTCATTACAGACAAGTCCCTGGGCTAAAACTTTAATATCTTTTAAACAGGAAATGATTTTTGATTGATTCTTTTTCTGTCACCTTTATTTTTCTGTCTAGTTTTTTATCATATTTATTCGAAAAATATTTGGAGCACTTTTTGTGCACACACGGTATTTACGTTAGAACGTATTTTCCTTTAACCCGTAGATACCGGAGGAGGTGACGGAACCGCGAACTTCACCAAGCTAGACTCCGACTACTCCGAACCAGGCAAGCATGTTTGAACCTTTGATATGATGAGTGTTTTGCATGTTTGCTTTGAGTAGCTAGTTTATGGCATGTTCATATATATAGCAGTAAGTATTATATTGCATGCAAAGCTGATGCAAGTGAGCTTCGAAACTCCATATGCTTTTTTATGTGAGTTTACATGATCATGTGGTGACATGAGAGGTGGTAAGATGGCAGTGTTGAAGCATGCCAGTCTTATGCCAAACCGTTTAACTCCAGTGTCAACGTGAATCAAGTCACGTTACCATCTGTTTCCTTTTGTGCTACCACATGTTTTCTGTAAAGAACATGGTTTAGTAAGTTGCAAACCACTTTCCTCGTACACACCAAATAGAGAGGCCGTGATGAGGGTTCCATGGCCCTGGATTAAAGCCAATCATCCGGTCAGGGGGCATGGGTGTTTCCGGTTGGGACCGAGAGGGGGGCACCCCTTAGAGCGCGCGTATATAAATTTGATCCCATGCTATTCGAGGTTGTAGCCTCCCTGTCTCAAAGTTTTTCTTGAACATTGCCTAGGGTGATTCCTGGCATCGTGAGGTGGAGATGGGTGTGTACTGGTTAGATGTGTTTCTACTGAAATACCGTAAACGGAACTAGTCCTTCGTGACTACTGAAATCCGTTGACTGTGGTTAAATAGTACAAACTCTACAGAGTCAAAATCATTCAAGTAATCGTATCTTGATCAACGACTGCGTTCAACTTACCTTTGCCAGTATCAGTCTCAGGGACAAAACTCCGGTGAACAAACATGAGTGTTTAGTCTGGTTAATGATTTATTCCTGTGGTTGGACTAACCCGTTTATTATCATGTGCTGAGTACTTCCTGTGAGCGATATATCTTCATGAATTTATTGAATATAAATGATGAGATATAAGCCCTTTCTGTGATGTCGCTCAGACGTCCGACTGTGGCACGCTTGCTATTTACTTTCAATATAAGCCCTTTATGTGATGTCGCTCAGACGTCCGACTGTGGCACTCTTGTTGTTTACTTTCAATATAAGCCCTTTACGTGATGTCGCTCAGACGTCCGACTGTGGCATCTCTGTTATTTATTTTCATTATAAGCCCTTTTCGAGATGTCGCTCAAACGTCCGACCGTGGCATCGCTGTTATTTACTTTCATAAGCCCTTTCCGAGATGTCGCATAGACGTCCGACTATGGCACGCACTGTCATTTACTTTTTAATATAAGCCCTTTATGTGGTGTCACCCAGACGCCCGACTGTGGCATGTTAATTTATTTATTTCACCTTTCAAGGCGTCGCTTCAGACACCCGATTGGTTTCCAGTTATTCATTGGGATTTTGGGAGGACTAACCCCCTGACTTCCTTTTTATTCTACATGCCGTGCAAATATATTATTTGAGTGTGCATTGCTAACTGCTCATGGTGCATCGTGTTTGCATTTGTTATATCTTATGTCCAAACTGTCTTGCGAGTACATTCAAAGTACTCACCTGGCTTGTTGATTTGGCCAGATGTTGACGAAGGCAATTTCATGGATGAAGAGTACGATAGCGAGTCCGACGCCTAGAGGAGTCCCAGTCAGTCCCATGCGATCCTGGATTTGGTCACTTGTATTATATCCGCTTCCGCTACCCGAATAAATTCATCGAGCCTCACTTCGACGCTCGATGAGCTGCAAGATTAGGAGTCTTGTTACCCACTCCACTGTGACATATTCACCACCACTTTTATATTGAGCCAGTAGTATGCCACCACACCCTTGTGTCATATCCGCCCTTATGTAAAATATTGGCGTGCTTGTAATAAATTGTTGAGCAACCTCAGCTCAACCATGTATAATATTTAATACTACTGGATTTCTGTATCAAGGATTTTTCTACCAGTAAGGAGGATTTTCCTATACTGGTCTATATAAAGGTCGGTTGCTCAATAAGCTTTTTACTGAAAAACCGGTCGTGACATTCTCACATGATTCACGGGCACACAAAAGTAGCAGCAGTTCCCATAGACGGATTCAAACAGAGTACTAGCCCCAGAGGGGTCGATAACAGGCAAGGTTCGGATAATTAGACACAATCCAAACTACTATTAAACACTAGCTGGGGCAACTATTTCATGCCTTGATCTAATTTGGGCTGGACACAAGACGGACCTTGCCATGAACATCATCGAGGATGTCCCGCGGCAGCTCAATCCTGTGAACCTTCATAAAGACAACCTTGTGGCCTTGCCACTGATAAACTTGTTTGTGGAGGCATGCCACGTCATCTTCCTGCATAAAATTGACAAGAACAGTATGCCTCACAAACGAAGGAGTAGCTTTGAACTTCTTGTGCTTCAGTACACCCTGGACAACACGCCTGACAACAGTGAGGCTGGAATACAACTCTTCATTGGTATAACCGCAAATGGCTTCCAGGATCCAACAACCTAAGAACTCTATTTTCCCAGTGCGTATATTCAGGGCATCCGCCTCATAGCGAGTGACATGTACAACCACACAATCCTTGTCTGCATCAGGGCTCTAATTGGAATAGAAACAAATTCTGAATTACTTTTCAGTATAAGAAACACAAGTTATTTAAACCACTATGTATAGCATGGCATCGAAGCTAATAAAATGTTGCATTATTAATCACCACATACTTAGATGAAAAACCACAATCGAGATCGGCAAAGAAGAAAATCACCTTGGGCAGCTCAGCGGGGGGGACACATCCTCGAAGGGGGAAAACTGCTCCTGCAGTGCCACGGGGGTTGTAACCTCAAACGGGGCGTTGACCATCTCAGTAGTGGCCGTGAGCGTATTTGGGGTCGGCTCGGTGGCTGCCTCCATCTTCTTGGAGCTCTCTGTCTCGTGGGGATCAGCCTCCCGCGTCTGCTCCAATATCGGCAGATATTTGCCTGGTTCTCCTTGGTCCATCATGAAACTGACGAATACTAGGAGACCACTGAAAGGAAAACACAATCGAATGACAATGAAACAAAAAAGAGAGTGAGGATCGGTTACTGCTTTGCAAAAGTTCTTTTTTTTCTCTGAACGAAAATATACCAACATCACGGATCCACTTACCTTCCCTTCGTTGGGAGAGAAGAACAGTGGCAGATGCGAGTGTTGCCTTTCTTGAAGACGGTGAGGGAGAAGGGGATTCAGCGAAGAGTTAAATGATGGTTGCTTCGTCCGTCAAACTTAGACTGCGGGGAGGTGGGGTTTTGTGATACGATGGCTAGTTACTGCCGCGCTACGACCGGGGTGACTCTCCGCCTGCATACTGCCTTCTAATTTGGTGGATGGCATTTGGGCCCACACGCTGCATGGCCCGCATGTTGGTGAACAAAAGTATAACGGCATTCAGTAGAGGGAGACGTTTCAATGACCTAGGAGGATCCATAAGCGGTAGAGTGTCTCCACTGTACTAGTAGTAATTGTTTTTCTGGGTAGCTGTAGAGTGTCTCCACTGTACTAGTAGTAATTGTTTCTCTGGGCCCAAGACAAAACAGCCCATCCACACTAGAAAATAGTAAAATCAATTCAAAAGCCCATATATTTACTGAATGAGAGGCGCTACCCACACCCAGCACACCCCCCCCCCCAAAAAAAAACCTGGGTGTTCTTCTTCCTCCTTGCTCCCACCCACCTCACATCAGCTCGCTCCACTCGTATCCCCCAAATTCCTCACCTCACTCCTACAGAAAACCCCAGCTCCCCTTCTTCCTCACTCCTACAGAAAACCCCCAGATCCCCTTCTTCTTCGCTCGCACTACAACTAGGCTCGTCATTCGTTACTCTGCTCAAATCCGTGAGCGCGACGCGACGCCCTCGAGGAAAATGGAGTCGGCTGACCCCCAGCACCAAGAAGATGAGGCTCCCGCCAGCGGCGACACCTATTGTAGATCCCGCACCCGGCAGCGCAGGGAGAAGCGGCGACCCCGCCCCCACCGGATCCCAGGAACCCGTAGAATCTCGGGTGGACCGCATCAGCGATCTCCCAGACGCCATCCTTGAGGAGATCATCTCGCTTCTCCCCACCAAGGATTGCTGCCACACCAAAGTCCTCTCAATTCGGTGGTGCCCTCTATGGCGCGCCGTGCCCCTTAATCTCGACTGTCGTCAGCTATCTCTCTTCAATGATTTTGAAATCCCCAGAGCCATCATCTCCTCCCACCAGGGCTCCGTTCCAAGCCTCTACATCCCATCATGCTACCTGAGTAAGCATACCATGCCCTGCATGGTGGACGCCTGGCTGAAATCCCCTGAATTCACAGAACTACAGCTGCTTGAGTTCTACTATTCCCCTAGAAATCACATACCACATACCGAACGCCATGAACTTGTGCCCTCAGCACCGATGTCCATCTCGCGGTTTTCCTCCTCTCTCCACACCGCCACCTTTGAGCTGTGCTACCTACCAAACAATCTGGTACTAAACCTTCGACCCCCATTTCTCAAGAAACTTTCACTTGTGCGGGTTCATATATCGGAGGGCTCATTGCACAGCATCATCCACTCCAGTTGCCCTGTGCTGGAGTGCTTGGTGCTTGTTTTCAAAGTTAGAATCGGTTGTCTCCAAATAAAGTCACCTAACCTTGTAAGAATTGGAATTTCTTTTGACGGAAGGCAGCTCATCATCCAAGATGCCCCTTCACTTCAAAGGTTGATCCTTGATTCTAGTTATTCACCGTTGCAAATAACCGTCCTCTCTGTGCCTAAACTAGAGACCTTGGGTGTAATACATGATCTCTGTGCTCATTTCAATATGGTGTTTGGCTCCACAGTTCTTCAGGTACTTTATATTATCATCTACACTTGTAACCATAAGCTGCATTTTAAATTTCTGTGCATAAGTTATATATCATCTTGGAGTACACATTTTGTACTAATATTATGTTCTATGCTCAATGAAGAGTTTCTCCATGGATGGCCTATCAATGGTGCTGGATTCCGTCAAGATCTTATATATCCAAATGAATAGTTTTGATCTGAACAAGATTATTGGCTTGCTGCAATGCTTTCCATGTCTGGAGAAGTTGTATATAAAGGTGATAATTTCACGCACATTGGAAGCCCGCATATAGTGTACTAGAATTAACCGTTCAGCTGTTGCTCTTTCGACACTCTTCTTTTAGACCTTTATTGTTTTCAATATTCATGTCTATTTAGGCAACAGGACGGGGTAAGAAAGTTATAACCAATCAGTGGATTCGTAAGCATTGGGATTTTCTCACTTCTCATGAGATTCGATTGAAGACAATAACGCTAGAACGATATGTAGCCAACCGTGCAAACACTAGATTTGTCACATTCTTCCTACTGAATGCGAGGTTACTATTGTCCATCAGGCTTAAGTTTATCAGTAGCATGGTTTTGACGGATGGGTATGTCAAAGAGCAAAAAAAGGAGTTTCAGGTGGGCAAAAGAGCTTCTGAACGTGTCGGGCTTCTATTTACAACATATTGTGGTCATAATCCAGTAAATTTTACGACCCAGGATTTTCATTCTATGGACCTGACCGATCCATTTGACTGTGACTGCCGAAAACAGTGCTGGAGTTAGATGTTGTTGCCCTTTTCAATCTGGGTTTTTTTGTAAACCTAATGAACAATTAACCCTCGTGCTTTTGTACAGTTTGTAAGTTGGAGTTAGATGTCCCTGCCCTTTTCAACTCGGTTGTGACTGCCATATTTTCTTTGAAACAAGGCAAATGGCTTGCCATTCATTTAATTTAGAGTGAAATAATGCAACAAATCCCAACCAAGGAAAATAACATCACTCTCGCCGGCTGCTTGAGCTCACTGTGCATTACAGAAGCCAAGTGATTAGCCCCCACCAGCACCCACAAACTTATTTCGAACTAGCACATCAAATGGGTTGTAAATTTTCATAGGAAAGGCTGCATGACCGTGACAGATTTGGATTCTGACATTTGGGACCTGCGAGGAAATAGCCTATCCAAGGTGGTGTCAACTTACTAGCCAGTCAACAAACGATTCTGCCTACCAGCTGTTGGATTGACATCCAACATCTGTCATGTATCTTCTATCTCTTGTCTTCTTCTTCTTCCAGCCGCCCAGACCAAACCACCCCGTTGGCTCCGCCTGCTCCTGCCTCCCATGGCTAGCTGCGCCTCCGCCGCCCTACCGTACGTACCCTCCAACGTTGGCCAGTTCCTCCCTCTATTCCCCATTGTAGGACCTTGAAGTATGTCTAGAGGGGGGGTGATTAGACTACTTGACCAATTAAAAACTTAACCTTTTCCCAATTTTAGAGTTTGGCAGATTTTAGCTATTTAGGACAAGTCAAGAAATCAACATACTATTCAAGCAAGAATGCAAAGAGTATATAGGCAGCGGAAATTAAAGCATGCAACTTGCAAGAAAGTACAGGGAAGGGTTTGGAGGATTCAAACGCAATAGGAGACACGGATGTTTTTGGCGTGGTTCCGATAGGTGGTGCTATCGTACATCCACGTTGATGGAGACTTCAACCCACAAAGGGTAACGGTTGCGCGAGTCCACGGAGGGCTCCACCCACGAAGGGTCCACAAACAAGCAACCTTGTCTATCCCACCATGGCCGTCGCCCACGAAGGACTTGCCTCACTAGCGGTAGATCTTCACGAAGTAGGCGATCTCCTTTCCCTTACAAACTCCTTGGTTCAACTCCACAATCTTGTTGGAGGCTCCCAAGTGACACCTAGCCAATCTAGGAGACACCACTCTCCAAGAAGTAACAAATGGTGCGTTGATGATGAACTCCTTGCTCTTGTGCTTCAAATGATAGTCTCCCCAACACTCAACTTTCTCTCATAGGTTTTGGATCTGGTGGAAAGAAGATTTGAGTGGAAAGCAACTTGGGAAGGCTAGAGATCAAGATTCATATGGTAGGAATAGAATATCTTGGCCTCAACACATGAGTAGGTGGTTCTCTCTCAGAAATGGTAAGTTGGAAGTGTAGGTTTGTTCTGATGGCTCTCTCCACGAATGAAGAGGAGGTGGATGGGTATTTATAGCCTCCACACAAAATCTAACTGTTACACACAATTTACCAAACTCGGTGGGACCGATTCAACAGACTCGGTCGGACCGATTTAGTAAACCTAGTGACCGTTAGGATTTTCGGTGGGACTGACATGCAACTCGGTGAGACCGATTCGGTTAGGGTTAGGGCATAACATAATCTCGGTAAGACCGATTACACAAACTCGGTGAGACCGATTTTGGTAATAAGCTTTCCAGAGAGTTGGTCAGGTAAACTCGGTGGGACCGATTTGCTCTTTTCGGTGAGACCGAAATGTTACAAAAAGGAAACAGGGAGTTTACATTGCAATCTCAGTGGGACCGATTGCTCACTTCGGTTAGACCGAAACGTTACGAAGGGAAACAGAGAGATTACAATCCCATCTCGGTGAGACTGAGATCCCTATCGGTAAGACCGATTTGCTTAGGGTTTGTGGCAGTGCTTATGACCTTTGGAATCGGTGGCGCCGGATAGGAAGAATCGGTGTAACCGATTTTGGCTTTGGGTTTAGGTCATTTGTGGATGTGGGAAAGTAGCTGAGGGTTTTGGAGGATATCACTAAGCACATGAAGCAAGAGGCTCATTAAGCAACACCTCATCCCTCCTTGATAGTATTGGCTTTTCCTATAGACTCAATGTGATCTTGGATCACTAAAATATAAAATGAAGAGTCTTGAGCTTTTGATCTTGAGCCAATCCTTTATCCTTAGTATTTTGAGGGATCCACTTCCATCGTCCATGCCATGCCATTCATTGAGCTTTCCTGAAATAATAGTCTTGGAATAGCATTAGCTCAATGAGCTATATGTTGTTATGAATTACCAAAACCACCTAGGGATAGTTGCACTTTCAATCTCCCCCTTTTTGGTAATTGATGACAACATATAGATGAAAGCTTCGACAAATGATAATAAGAATGAATAACATCGTCGCTTTGAGAAGTATGTGATAAGCAAGAGCTCCCCCTAAAATTGTGCATAGTTTAAGATTTTCTTTGGACTGCAAATGCACAATGAATTAGGCTCATGGGTTACTCTTCCATGTCACATACATCTTGGTGGAGCGCTCAAAATAATAAATATTGAATACATGCACTCATCACCAAGCAAAGTGAATGATCACATAGGATAGATAAGATAATATCATCAAACATGCATAAGTGTAGCTTATGATCAAACACATGATCATCAATGTCTCACAAGCATAGTATCTCAAGCAATCAAAAGCGAACAAGTTTTAACCACCGAATAAAACAAGAGAGAACAAAAGCAACGCTCTCTCTCGAAGCCTATGATCTATACATTTTTCTCCCCCTTTGGCAACAAGTTACCAAAAAGTTCATAGAAAATTCATAGTGCTAGATCGACTCTCAGGCTTGATCTTCAGGTGGTGGTGTTCGGATAACTCCAAGAACGAAGGCATCAGTTGAAGTAGAGGGTGCTGGAGTTGATGCTGGAGCTGGTTGCACTGGAGCAGTAGGGGATGTAGCTGGTGCTGAAGATGTTGCTCTGGTGTCTGTCACAGGCACTGCAACTGACCTCTGGGCTCTAGGCACTCTGGCAAACACATTAGTTGTAGTCTTGGCCTGCCTCTCCTGCATGTCATCCTGCAGCTGCTCTACAATTGACTGAATCTCAGTTACTTTGACATCAAGGTCATGGAATTTGAGTTCCATGATTCTTTCCAGGCTCTCCTAATTCTGAGTGATGGTGGCCAGTCCCTTCTCAATCCTCAGTGTTGATGCTATTAAGTAACCAAGCTGCTCCCGCTTGTTCTTCAAGAAATACTCAGATGCCTCCTCTTGAGTTGGCATCTTGGCAGCCTTCTCCTTCCTTGCCTTCTCCTTCTTCTCTTGAGCTTGAACTGATGATGGATCATTCTCATTCATGACAACCTCATTGTCCTCAAAGTCTGGATAAAGTGGAAAATGTTCCTTATCCAATTGATATTTCCTTGTGCCCATCTTTGAGTTTATCAACTCCTGAATCTGAGGGGCATATCCACAACTCCTCTTCTGATCTGCTACAGTCCTATTAATGGTTTCAATCGTAAGGCTCATGACTTTGAACTTCTGTGGCACATCAAACACATGCAACATGTTGATGGCATGCCCTCTGATCATGTTATGGTCACCAGACTTAGGCAACAGAGTGTGCCTCAGAATCCAATTGATTGTTGGCAGCCCTGACAGCAGAAAGTGGACTAATCCAAACTTATGTGTCTCAACAGCCTTGTCTGGGATCTCCTTGTACATGTGTGCCATGGAATTGTGGTCCATTTTCTTCTTGGCATAAATATCTAGGTCATCTTCATTCTCCTTTGGGGCATTGATCGGACTTGCCCATTCTCCAACAGTTGACTAGTATCTGGTGCCTTCTGACATCCAAACTATCCTTCCATCTGGATAGAAATGTGCTCTGGAGTAGAATTGCATGATAAGTTCATCATTCCAGTTGGTGAGCTTTTGCCCAACAAAATCAGCAACTCCACAAGCAACAAAGCTGTCTTGCACTCTAGGATAGTGCTCTTCATTGTCCTTGATGTAGGTCCAGTCGACCCACCTCATGTCACAAACTATGGGCTTCTTATCCAATAAGATTGTCTCATAGAAGTCCTTCTGTTCCTTTGTATGGAACCTCTAGTCAATAGCAGTTCTTTTCCTTGAGGCATATGGATATTCCATCCTCCATAGCCTCAACCCTGAGTCCTTCCTGATCCTCATGTCCTCAGCCACAGGATGGGCATCATTGTGGTCTGATATCTTGGGCTTGAGCTTCCTTAGGACCTGTCCTTCTTCATCTTCTTCATCAGCAACATTTGGCACTGGGGCCTTGTTCTTCTCAGCAGCTGGAATACTCCTGGTATTCCTCTTGGGTATAAGCTTGGCCTTGGAGGCAGCTTTGGGTGCTTCCTTGGGCTTAGATGTTGCAGCCCTAGATCTAATAGCATCACCCATAAGCTTTGGTGCCTTGGGTGCTGGTGCAGCAACCTCTTCTTCCTCTTCAGAATCTCTTCTCATAGAGGGCTTTCCAAGAAACTGGGCAGTTGTGGTTCTTGCTCTCTTCTTCTTCTTGTCCTGAGCACCTTCATCCTCTGATTCAATGGTAAACTTCATTGTCTCTCCAGTGGGAACTTTCTTGGGTTTGGAAGATGTGACTTTCTTTTCAGGTGCCTCTTTGGGTTCAGTCTGTTCTGGCACTTGAGTGGACCTTCTGGCCTTGGGCATTGGTGTCCTCTTGGCAGGAACTTTCTTTTTCAGTCCAGGCTTTGTGCTATGTGCTGAGCCATATTCCTTCTTGAGAACTACTTTCTTGGAAGTAGCCTCATCTTCTTCAGCTTTGTAGTCCTCATCCTCTGAGTCTGAAGTTCTCTTCCTCCTTTGCCTGGTAGCAGCCTTAGGCAGGTTGCTAGGAGTGCTTCTGCTGCCTTCATCTGTAGAACTTGAGGGACTAGTGCCCTTGCTCATGTCAATATTCTCTTCTGACCTGTTCTGGCTGTCACTCTGGTCTGACATGCTGCAAACACTGACTGCTGACCCCTAGCTTGGCGATGAACTCACTACGGCGGCAATGGCGGGGGCGAAATCCGTTGACGGCGGCGGAGACCAGCTACTGGAGGCGGCTGGTGACGAGGAGATGATCCGGAGACCTTCGATGGCAGAGCGAGCTATTGCGCGGGCGAATGGGTTCGGAGGAATTTCCAAATTTTTGTCCGTGACTATATAAAGCCCGACCCTGTCGGTGTGACCAAGTGGAACAACTCGGTGGCACCGAGATGCATAACTGTGTACAGTTACAGCAACTTGGTGTGACCGAAAAGTTCAAATCGGTTGCACCGAGATTGAAAACTTAGATCAACTTAATGATCTCGGTAGGACCGAAATGGAGGAATCGGTCAGACTGAGAATCACAAAGAGGTTTTGGAAGTTTAAGTCTATGACGAATCGGGGACACCGAGTGCTCCTCACACAGAGTGGTTCGAATCTGACTTGATCAAATTTTGTGATGTAGCATGAATAGAGTTTGAGATGAGAAAAGCATAGATAGCTAGAGAAAGTTCTTAGGCATTCTTGTCCATCCACTTGGCAAAAAGAAAAGAAGCCAAACAATCAAAACAACAAGTGGATGTCCTTGAATGAGTAAAATATGCACCAACATGCTCACACAATAAGATGGCAAATGAAATATGTGGCAAAGCATGCACAACCAATTCTATCATCTATCAAACAATTGGCGATGACTAGGTCATCTATATATGAGTATATTGACTTAGGAGTCAAATGAGAACATTTGATCATAGGTCATACTCATCGTTTAAGCTCAAGTGGGGTTACCACTTTTACATAATGCATTGATATGTTCACACCATTAGAGTTGCTTTGACTCAATTCTTGGAGTTAAGCTCCCCCTAGATGTGAGATCCCCCCTTAGAGGGATGAACTAACCTTAGGTTTTGTCGATGATGACTTCATGTAGGTGTTGAAGATGTGGATGCTCAATGTTGATGTAGATCATTTGGAGCAATCCTTTGGAGTGAGTTGCACTTTCAACTTACCTACATGGGTTAGTCCCACAAGGAACAAACAAGAATATCCATAGACATAGACTGGTGCACACACAAGATGATGTCCATGAAATCATTAGGTTACCTTGTCCCTTGCCTTACCAACATGAGGGTTTGTGACTCCTTGAACTAGTGCAAGATGTGGAAGTTGATTGCACTTGTTCTTGCCATAATGATATGAGTGAAGAATGTTGGCGGAGTCACCCTCAAGAACTCTCTAGTTCTTCTTCTTCGGGATCCACATCATCTTGATGGGAATCCTTGGAGTTGTAGTTGTACTTGATGAAGTAGAACTTGACGTAGTCTTGGGAACCCACTTGAATGAGGCCTTAGGTGCTTCTTCCAATGCATCAATCTCTTCTTGAAGCTTGTCCTTGCCTTTGTTCTTGTGGTCTTGTGGTGGAAGATCATCTTGTGCTTGTGTTCCCTTGAAGGAAGTAGGATCATACTTCTCTTGTTGAGGAACAAACTTCGTCTTGTGGTATTGATCTTCTTCCCACTCAACTCCATTGGCATTGAACTTTCGTTCAAAACCAACACCTTGATTCTTCCGGTGCCTTCCTTTCTTGCGTACAATTTCCTCGAATTGCTTACTCCCGGCAAGGCCCTTTGAGGGAGTCCTGGACTAGGGGGTGTCCGGATAGCCGGACTATCATCATCGGCGGACTCCAAGACTATGAAGATACAAGATTGAAGACTTCGTCCCGTGTCCGGATGGGACTTTCCTTGGCGTGGAAGGCAAGCTTGGCGATACGGATATGTAGATCTCCTACCATTGTAACCGACTCTGTGTAACCCTAGCCCTCCCCGGTGTCTATATAAACCGGAGGGTTTTAGTCCGTAGGACAACAACCATTACAACAATCATACCATAGGCTAGCTTCTAGGGTTTAGCCTCCTTGATCTCGTGGTAGATCCACTCTTGTACTACCCATATCATCAATATCAATCAAGCAGGAGTAGGGTTTTACCTCCATCGAGAGGGCCCGAACCTGGGTAAAAACATCGTGTCCCTTGTCTCCTGTTACCATCCGCCTAGACGCACAGTTCGGGACCCCCTACCCGAGATCCGCCGGTTTTGACACCGACATTGGTGCTTTCATTGAGAGTTCCTTTGTGTCGTCACCGATAGGCTTGATGGCTTCTTCAATCAACAACAACGCAGTCCTGGGTGAGACTTTTCTCCCCGGACAGATCATCGTATTCGGCGGCTTCGCACTGCGGGCCAATTCACTTGGCCATCTGGAGCAGATCAAAAGGTACGCCCCTGGCCATCTGGTCAGATTTGGGAGCCTAAATTTCACGGCGGATATCCATGGAGACTTGATATTCGATGGATCCGAGCCGCAGCCGAGCGTGCCGCACTGTCACGATGGGCATGATCTAACTCTGCCGCCGGACAGTACCTTGGAGGCCACACACGAATCCGCTCCGACCCATAGTCCGGAGCCGATTGCGCAAATCGAGGACGGGTGGCTGGACACCGCCTCGGGAGTTGCAACTTCCACGGCAATGGAGCCGAACGCTGACCTCGTCCCTTATAAAGCTCGTGACTCCGAGGTGCCGGACTCCCTGCCGGACTCCGAACCTCCTGCGCCCCTGCCAATCGAATCTGATTGGGCGCCGATCATGGAGTTCACCGCTGCGGACATCTTTCAGCACTCACCCTTTGGCGACATCCTAAATTCGCTAAAGCATCTCTCGCTATCCGGAGAGCCCTGGCCGGACTACAGCCTGGATGGTTGGGATGCGGATGACAAAGAAATTCAAAGCCCACCCACCACCATTTTGTAGCCACTGTCGACGATCTAACTGACATGCTAGACTACGACTCCAAAGACATCGACGGTATGGACGACGATGCCGGAGACGATCAAGAACCAGCGCCTATAGGACACTGAAAGACCACCTCGTCATACGACATATACATGGTGGACACCCCAAAAGATGGGGACGGCGAAGAAGCAGCGGAGGTAGATTCCTTAAAGAAAGAGCCCAAGCACCGACGTCAGCAGCGCCGCTCTAAATCCTGCCACAGCAAGAATGGAGATTCCGGCACAGGAGATAATAACACCCCAGAGAGTGCCGAAGACAACCCCCTCCAGCAAGATTCAGCGCAGGAGGATGCAGAAGCAAGCCCTCATGAGAGAGTGGCAGACGAAGAGGTCGAGGATGATAATTACATACCTCCCTCCGGATACGAGGCAAGCCTCGACGACGACGAATTCGTCGTGCCTGAGGATCCCGTCGAACAAGAGCGTTTCAAACACAGGCTAATGGCCACGGCGAACAGCCTAAAGAAAAAGCAGTAACAGCTTCAAGCTGATCAAGACCTGCTGGCCGACAGATGGACCGAGGTCCTCGCGGCCGAAGAGTATGAACTCGAACGCCCCTCCAAAAGCTACCCAAAATGCAAGTTGCTCCCCCGACTAGAGGAGGAAGCATACAAACCTTCATCACCAGTGCACAATATGGCAGACCGACCACCTCGCGGCCGCGACAGAGAGGCATCTAGGCCCTCCACCAGAACCGTACCCCGGCACCGCTCAAAAAGTACGAAGCCACGGGGAAACACGCCGGACTTGCGGGATATATTGGAGGAGAAGGCAAGACAATCCAGATCTATCTATGGATCACGTGGGCGCCCCATGACCCACGACGAATACCGTCGCACCGGATACAGCAACTTCGGCCGGGCCGAACACAGCAGACAACGCTCTCTTGAGCTACGTCGTGACATTGCTCAATACAGAGGCGCCGCACACCCACTATGCTTCACAGACGAAGTAATGGATCATTAAATCCCTGAAGGGTTTAAACCCGTCAACATTGAATCCTATGATGGCACAACAGACCCCGCGGTTTGGATCGAGGATTATCTCCTTCATATTCATATGGCCCGCGGCGACGATCTCCACGCCATCAAATATCTCCCGCTCAAGCTTAAAGGACCAGCTCGGCATTGGCTTAACAGCTTGCCCGCAGAGTCAATTGGGTGTTGGGAGGACCTGGAAGCCGCATTCCTCGACAACTTCCAGGGCACATATGTGCGACCACCAGACGCCGATGACCTAAGCCACATAATTCAACAGCCAGACGAATCGGCCAGGCAATTCTGGACACGGTTCTTAACAAAGAAAAATCAAATCATTGACTGTCCGGATGCAGAGGCCCTCGTAGCCTTCAAATATAACATCCGCGACGAATGGCTGGCCCGGCACCTAGGATAGGAAAAGTCGAAATCCATGGCAGCCCTCACATAATTAATGACCCGCTTCTGTGCGGGAGAGGATAGCTGGCTAGCTCGCAGCAACAACCTCAGTAAAAATGCTGGCAGTCCGGATACTAAGGACCACAACGGCAGGTCGCGTCGAAGCAAAAACAAACGCCGCGTTAACGGCGACAACAATGAGGATACGGCAGTCAACGCCGGATTCCGAGGCTCTAAACCCGGTCAGCGGAAGAAGCCATTCAAAAGAACCACTCCGGGTCCGTCGAATTTGGACCGAATACTCGACCGCTCTTGCCAGATACATGGCACCCCCGAAAAACCAGCTAACCACACCAACAGAGATTGTTGGGTATTCAAGCAGGCAGGCAAGTTAATTGCCGAAAACAATGACAAGGGGTTGCACAGCGATGACGAGGAAGAGACCCGGCCGCCGAATAGTAAAGGACAGAAGGGCTTCCACCCACAAGTGCGGACGGTAAACATGATATACGCAACCCATATACCCAAGAGGGAGCGAAAGCGTGCACTAAGGGACGTATATGCGATGGAGCCAGTCGCCCCGAAGTTCAATCCATGGTCCTCTTGCCCGATCACTTTCTATCGAAGATACCATCCGACCAGTATCCGCCATGGCGGATTCGCCGCATTGGTTTTAGACCCAATCATCGATGGATTTCACCTCACGAGAGTCCTGATGGACGGCGGCAGCAGCCTGAACCTGCTTTATTAGGATACAGTGCGCAAGATGGGCATAGACCCCTCAAGGTTTAAACCTACAAAGACGACCTTCAAAGGCGTCATACCAGGTGTTGAGGCCAATTGTACAGGCTCAGTCACACTGGAAGTGGTCTTCGGATCCCCGGATAATTTCCGAAGCGAGGAGTTAATCTTCGACATAGTCCCGTTCCGCAGCGGCTATCACACTCTGCTCGGACGAACCGCGTTCGCAAAGTTCAACGCGGTGCCGCATTATGCATACCTAAAGCTCAAGATGCCAGGCCCTCGTGGAGTCATCACGGTCAACGGAAATACGGAACGCTCCCTCCGAACGGAGGAACATACAGCGGCTCTCGCGGCAGAAGTACAGAGCAGCCTTCTAAGGCAATTTTCGGCCAAACGCGCCCGGAGCAACATCAATCAAGACCACCTGGCACGTTCCGAGCATGCATAGCAATGCGGCCCCAACCCCGGCCCTCGCATGATTGCAAGACCAGCTCTCCGCGTACATCATTACGCTCTGGAGATACCATGGGCATAGGGGAAGGGGCACGACCACAATAGACCCAGAGTGCGGCTCGACCACACCAGGGGCTCCCAAGTGTGTCGCTCTTTTTATTTTTATTTTCCTTCTTTTTATACACAGGACTCCATTCACCAGAGGCTCTGTCCGGCGGCAAACCCGCCGAACTCATGATGCAATAGCCAGGGAGGGACAAAGGCTGCGACGAATACTCAGGTGGTCTCCATTACGAGCATTAAATTTGTTAAATACACCATTCCGCAGCCTACCCTTGGAGGGAGACACGTCTAATTAGTCCAATCCCTTGCTTACCGCACTATTTGTATCATTCCGCACTCATAGCAGAATTCCTTGAATAAATAATGCAGCACTTTTTGCCTATAATTGCATTACTTTACATATATGTTTATCAATGACATCTTGCACCCGTATATTTTGGTACGGCCGAATACACCAGGGGCTTATGTTCCTAGCATTATGGTGTGATAAGTCCGAACACTTTCACAAGTGCGGCACCCCGAACTTATAGCATTATATGAATCAGCTCCGAATCATGTCTTGGGTCAATAGTTGGGTTTGCCCGGCTCCCATGTTTTGGTACCTTACATTCCGTTCTATCGGCTAAGGTAGCACTGGGAGAACCACTGCGATTGCGCCCCGGTTGAGCTGGGCGAGCGCCTCAGTGGAGAAAGCTAAAACTGATTGTCATGATAAGGCAAGAGACTGGTCGCTGTTCGAGAGGTCTTTTCGAGTCCCTAAAGACTTATGCCGCTTCGAGCGAAGAACTGGATAATGTCCGGCCAAGGCGTGGATAGCGCCCCGAACTCGGTATTCCGAATACTAGGGGCTTCACCGAAATTTAAAATTATAGAATTCTATGGCTAAGTGAGAGTGTTCAAGCATTATAAGTCTGGTTGCCTTGTTCGTTGTGTTGAGCGCCTCCCTAGATGGACCCAAAAATGGGAACAAGAGTGCTCAAGTTTATCCCGAACACCCCAGCACTCGTGGCATGGGGGCTGAAGCCGACGACTTGCCATCTCTCAGATTTAATAAATGGCCGCACAGAAGGTAATATTTTAAATCAATAAGCGTTGCTTAGCGCATATGAACAAAGTTTTCAGCGCACAGGATAACACATTGCGAATTTACTCAATAATTACATCTCTGGGGCACTCATCTGCAATCTTGCGGGCACCCTTCAGGACAGTCTTATAGTACATCTCAGGCGTACAATACTCCTTGCCCGCTGGCGGCGCGTCAGTGATAAGCCTCTCCGTATCCATCCTACCCCAGTGCACCTTTGCGCGGGCAAGGGCCCGACGAGCACCTTCAATACAGGCGGAGCGCTTGATGACCTCCACCCAGGGGCACGCATCCACCAACCGCCGCACGAGGCCGAAGTAGCTCCCAGGCATGGCCTCCCTAGGCCACAGACGGACTATGAGGCCCTTCATGGCCTGCTCGGCTACCTTGTGGAGCTCGACCAGCTGCTTCAGCTGGTCGCTAGGGGGCACCGGATGGCCGGCCTCAGCGTACTGAGACCAGAAGACCTTCTCCATTGAGCTCCCCTCCTCGGCTCGGTAGAATGCGGCGGCATCGGACACGCTGCGAGGCAGATCTGCAAACGCCCCTGGAGAGCTCCGAATTCGGGTAAGTGTCAGGTAGTTTACATTAACATGCTTGCTTTGCATGAAAAATGCCTTACCCGCCGCTATTTTCTTCACCGCCTCAATCCCCTGGAGGGCCTTATGGGCCTCGGCCTTAGCGGCTTTGGCACTTTCAAGAGCCGAGGCAAGCTCGGACTCTCGAGTCTTCGAGTCACGCTCCAAACTCTCATGCTTCTCCATGAGAGTCTGGAGCTCTTGCCGCACCTCCGCCACCCGCGCCTCCTGCTTCTCTCGCTCCGTCCGTTCCGCGACCGCATTGCGTTCGGCCGCGGACACGGCCTCCTTCAGGGTTGCCACCTCGTTCGTGGCCCCTGCAGTACCCACGTTATCCTTGTTATTTTTGTCGCAACCTAAATCCTTTTCTGTAAGGTAAAAATTCAAAGTGGTGTTACTCACCTTCTTTGTCCTTGAGCTGCTTCTTGGCACGGCTGAGCTCTTGCTCGGACCGGTCGAGTTCCTGCTTCAAAGCACCAATCTCCGCAGTCAGTGCGGCAGAGGTCAGCGGCGCAGCCTGCAAACCCATATTGACATAATTTTTAGCAACCCTGCGTATATCTTTTTTAGATCCTCAGTCCGGCTTTTCTTTCCGAACACCGAACTGAGCATCAGGGGCTACTGTCTATGCGGTATTACATTACATATTTTAAACTTCTTACCTCAAAGCCTGTTAGAAGGCTACTGCAGGCTTCGGTCAGCCCGCTCTTGGCGAGCTGAACCTTCTGAATCACCGCACTCATAATAGTGCGGTGTTCTTCCTCGATGGAAGCGCTTTGAGCGCCTCCAACAAGTTTTCCGGCGCCTCCGGTTAGACGGGGGCCGCAGGCGTCACGGTCTTGCCCTTCTTGCGAAGGGGCCGCCTGCCGGACTCCGGAACCACTGCGGGTTCCGGCGTGGAGTCCGGCGCAAAGTCCGGGAGGCTGCCTTGCGGCGCCTCCGGAGCCTCCTCCTGATGGGTCCCTTCCTGGGATCCCACCTCGGCGTCCTCAGCATCGTGAGGGGTGGAGGTAGTCGGGATGGAATCTACATCTGACGGAGCCAATGACCCGCTCGATGAAGCGGGGAGATCATCATCGGCCGGACTGCAGGCAGTGCGCGGCATTAGAAGGACACTATGTGAAGCAAAAGAGAAATTATAAATCGTTCAGGAATCCGGATACTTACGATCTTGCCGGAGGCCTGGCCCTTGAGGGCCACTCTTCGTCGCCAACGTTGGCGTTGGCGGAGCTGTCCGGGGGAATAGTTCTTCCCCTCTTGGACCCTTCGGCCTCCCCTGTCGAGGAAGCCTTCCTCTTCCTCTCTCCTTCCTCTGGGAGAGAGTCTTCTTCCTCCTCCTCGCCATCGGGGTAGGAGTCCACCTCGGAGTCGTCGGACACCTGAAAACGGGAACTCTTACGGGTTCCCGTGGCCTTCTTCTTGGCCTTCTTCTCCGGCACCACATAGAGTGCCGGGACCAGCAGCCCCGTTAAGCGGGCGTCCGCTGGGTCTTCGGGAAGGGGAGCCGGACAGTCTACCTGTCCGGATGCCCTCTGCCAGTCCTGTTAAAGGCATTGGGAGTTTTAGATCCCACATAGAGTCAAACTATGAAAGAAAACAACTGTCCCATAGAGGATAATGAAGCTTACCTCACCGGCTGGGCGCTTAGTGTTGAATCCGCGATCTTCAGTCGCGGACGCGGGGGCTTCTCCACCCTTGAACAGCACCCTCTAGACGGCTTCATACGTCGTGTCGAAGAGCCCGCTCAGAGTCCGATGCTGTGCCGGATTGAACTCCCACAGATTGAAGGCCCGTTGTTGGCAGGGGAGAATCCGGCGGATGAGCATGACCTGGATCACATTGACAAGCCTAAGCTTCTTGTTCACCAGGGTCTGAAGACAGGACTGGAGTCCTGTCAGCTCCTCCGAACTGCCCCATAGCAAGCCCTTCTCTTTCCAGGAGGTGAGCTGCATAGGGATACCAGATCTGAACTCGGGGGCTGCCGCCTACTTAGGGTCGCGCGGCTCGGTGATGTAGAACCACCCCGATTGCCACCCCTTGACGGACTCCATGAAGGCCCCTTCGAGCTAGATGACGTTGGGCATCTTGCCCAACATGGTGCCTCCGCACTCCGCTTGAGTGCCCTTCACCACCTTCGGCTTGACGTTGAAGGTCTTGAGCCACAAGCCGAAGTGGGGCTGGATGCAGAGGAAGGCCTCGCACATGACGATAAACACTGAGATGTTGAGGATGAAGTTTGGCGCCAGATCGTGGAAATCCAAGCCGTAATAGTACATGAGCCCCCAGACAAAGGGATGCAACGGGAAGCCCAGTCCGCGGAGGAAGTGGGGAAGGAATACGACCCTCTCATGGGGCCTGGGGGTGGGGATGAGCTGCCCCTTGTCGGGCAGCCGGTGCGCGATGTCGCCGGAAAGGTATCCGGCGCTGCGCAGTTTTGCGATGTGCTCCTCTGTAACGGAGGAGGCCATCCACTTGCCTCCCGCTCCGGACATGACTGGAGAAGGTTGAGACGAGATGTGCGGGCTTGGGTGCTGGAGCTCGAGTGCGCGGAGATGGATAAGCAAAGGAGGAAGAAGGCGTAGGTAAAAAGGGTGGATCCTTATCCCCTTATATATGGGCGGACGAAGACTATGCGTCCCCACCGGCCTGGTAAAACTCGCTTATCCCCCAAGCGCCACCATCAATGGCGCGGTTGGGTTACCCACGTCCGTATTAATGAGAATACCGGAATAAGGGGGTCACGATCTCTGCTTCGACAAGACGTGCCAAGGAAACCGCTTCGCTAAACGCGCTGAGGTGGTATAGTAAAAAACGATTCAAGTAAAGGCTTGGTAGTGGTGAAACATCATGCCACAAAATACGTCAGCAGATTGAACTTGTGTACATATTATTCTCTCTACGGTGGAATGTGGAATTTGTTTTGCAGAGCAGGACACTATCTTGGTGTTCACAATCTTCTATAAATTATTCGGAGGAGGAACCCGCCTTGCAATGCCGAACATTATGCACGCCGGACTCATCGTCATTGAAGCCGGGTTCAGGGGCTACAGAGGGAGTCCTGGACTAGGGGGTGTCCGGATAGCCGGACTATCATCATCGGCCGGACTCCAAGACTATGAAGATACAAGATTGAAGACTTCATCCCGTGTCTGGATGGGACTTTCCTTGGCGTGGAAGGCAAGCTTGGCGATACGGATATGTAGATCTCCTACCATTGTAACCGACTCTGCGTAACCCTAGCCCTCCCCGGTGTCTATATAAACCGGAGGGTTTTAGTCCGTAGGACAACAACCATTACAACAATCATACCATAGGCTAGCTTCTAGGGTTTAGCCTCCTTGATCTCGTGGTAGATCCACTCTTGTACTACCCATATCATCAATATCAATCAAGCAGGAGTAGGGTTTTACCTCCATCGAGAGGGCCCGAACCTGGGTAAAAACATCGTGTCCCTTGTCTCCTGTTACCATCCGCCTAGACGCACAGTTCGGGACCCCCTACCCGAGATCCGCCGGTTTTGACACCGACACCCTTGTAAACACCTTTCTCTATAATTCCCTTCAATAAGCTATTTTCTTGCTCAAGTGTAACTTGGCTAAGAGAATCATTAGTGGAATCAAGAGAACTACTAGAAGCAACAATATTAGATTTGACATTATTATTGTTACTACTAGAGGAAGTATCTTTCTTGTACTTGTTACTAGACTTGACTTGAGGCATGTAAGTAGATAAGAGTAAACACTTGGCAATGTAAGAAGAACTTTTCTTACGGAGATTATCATTGATTGCCTTTAAGAACTCATGCTCTTGCTCAAGATTGAGCTTTTCAAAGCGTAACTTCTCATGAGCCCTTAAAAGTTCTTGATGATCTTCGAAGATAGTTTCATGAGCCAACTTAAGGGTGTTTAGTTCTTTAGTTAGAAGCTCAATCTTCTCCTTATCATTGTCA
The DNA here is from genome assembly GCA_963921465.1 of Triticum timopheevii. NCBI lineage: Eukaryota > Viridiplantae > Streptophyta > Magnoliopsida > Poales > Poaceae > Triticum > Triticum timopheevii. The sequence goes on from OY997272.1 coordinate 425,378,280, forward strand.
TTCGTTTTATCTTGATTGGCATGATTAATTGACGTTTCATCGTAGTATTCATCACTAGAGTTGTCAACAAGTAAATCATCAACCACAAGCAAGTCATCTTCATCACTATTGAAATCAACATACTCAGGATGTGTTACCTTTGGACCTTTGGCCATGAAGCATCTTCCAATTCCTTCATTTGGTGAATCAAATATGTCGTAGGAGTTGGTTGACACAAGTGCTAGACCGGCAACACCTTCATCTTGAGTATATTCGGAGTCGGAGTGATAGCTTCTCTCGAAGTGATTGTCGGAGTCGGAGCCGGATACCCATTCACCAACATGAGCTTGATTTCTTCATTTTGTGTAGCTCCTTGATGACTTGTCCTTCCTTTCCGAATCCTTGCTTCTCCGTGAGGGTCTTCATTCATAACGATCATCTCTACTCCTCCTCTCTCTTGGTGGTGATTCTTCTCTTTTGCTTCTTCTTCTTGGAGAATCTTCTCTTCTTTTGTAGGGTGCCGTACACTCATTGGAATAGTGTCCAGGTCTCCCACAATTGTAGCAATTGCGCTCTCGACTAGAAGATCTTTTGTCATTGTAAGACCTTGACTTGGAGCTTCTTTCTTTGCTTCTACTCTTGTAGAATTTGTTAAAGTTCTTCACCATTAAGCTCAATTCTTCATTGAAGGTTTGTTTCTCACTTGATGATGTGGGGGCTTCACTTGAGGCTTTGTAAGCACCACTTGACTTGTTGTGAAGTTCCTCCTTATCCTTGAGTGACATCTCATGAGCAACAATTCCTCCAATGACTTCCGTTGGCTTGAGATCTTTGTAGTTTGGCATCATCTAGATAAATGTGCACACGGTATCATACTTTCCATCCAATGCTCTTAGGATTTTCTTGATGATGAATTTGTCGGTCATATCTTCACTCCCTAAGCCGGCAATATCATTTGTGATAAGTGCAAGCCTAGAGTACATTTCAGCGACACCTTCACCATCCTTCATTTTGAACTTGTCAAGCTGACTTTGGAGCACATCCAACTTGGATTCCTTGACGGATTCGGTACCTTCATGCATATCAATCAAAGTATCCCAAATTTCCTTTGCATTCTCAAGACGGCTGATTTTGTTGAATTCTTCGGGGCACAATTCGTTGAAGATGATATCACAAGCTTGAGCGTTGTATTGCAGCATCTTCAATTCTTCCGCATTAGCTTCACGGTTCAGCTCTCTCCCATCAAAGAATTCACCTTGCAAGCCAATACATATAATTGCCCAAACGGCAGGGTTATGTCCGAGAATATGCATTTTCATCTTATGCTTCCAACTAGCAAAGTTAGTACCATCAAAGTAAGGACCTCTACGGTGATAATTTCCCTCGCTAGACGCCATACTCTCCTAGGTTGTGAAACCAAGGCTATGACCACCAAAAGCTATGGAAATCAAAGCAAATGGAGACCAAAGCTCTGATACCACTTGTAGGACCATGAAGTATGTCTAGAGGGGGGGTGATTAGACTAGTTGACCAATTAAAAACTTAACCTTTTCCCAATTTTAGAGTTTGGCAGATTTTAGCTATTTAGGACAAGTCAAGCAATCAACATACTATTCAAGCAAGCATGCAAAGAGTATATAGGCGGCGGAAATTAAAGCATGCAACTTGCAAGAAAGTAAAGGGAAGGGTTTCGAGGATTCAAACGCAATAGGAGACACGGGTGTTTTTGGCGTGGTTCCGATAGGTGGTGCTATCTTACATCCATGTTGATGGAGACTTCAACCCACGAAGGGTAACGGTTGTGCAAGTCCACGGAGGGCTCCACCCACGAAGGGTCCACGAAGAAGCAACCTTGTCTATCCCACCATGGCCGTCGCCCACGAAGGACTTGCCTCACTAGCGGTAGATCTTCACGAAGTAGGCAATCTCCTTGCCCTTACAAACTCCTTGGTTCAACTCCACAATCTTGTCGGAGGCTCCCAAGTAACACCTAGCCAATCTAGGAGACACCACTCTCCAAGAAGTAACAAATGGTGCGTTGATGATGAACTCCTTGCTCTTGTGCTTCAAATGATAGTCTCCCCAACACTCAACTCTCCCTCATAGGTTTTGGATCTGGTGGAAAGAAGATTTGAGTGGAAAGCAACTTGGGAAGGCTAGAGATCAAGATTCATATGGTAGGAAAGGAATATCTTGGCTTCAACACATGAGTAGGTGGTTCTCTCTCAGAAATGGTAAGTTGGAAGTGTAGGTTTGTTCTGATGTCTCTCTCCACGAATGAAGAGGAGGTGGAGGGGTATTTATAGCCTCCACACAAAATCTAACCGTTACACACAATTTACCAAACTCGGTGGGACCGATTCAACAGACTCGGTCGGACCGATTTAGCAAACCTAGTGGCCGTTAGGATTTTCGGTGGGACTGACATGCAACTCGGTGAGACCGATTCGGTTAGGGTTAGGGCATAACGTAATCTCGGTAAGACCGATTACACAAACTCGGTGAGACCGATTTTGGTAATAAGCTTTCCAGAGAGTTGGTCAGGTAAACTCGGTGGGACCGATTTGCTCTTTTCGGTGAGACCGAAATGTTACAAAAAGGAAACAGAGAGTTTACATTGCAATCTCGGTGGGACCGATCGCTCACTTCGGTTAGACCGAAACGTTACGAAGGGAAACAGAGAGATTACAATCCCATCTCAGTGAGACCGAGATCCCTATCGGTAAGACCGATTTGCTTAGGGTTTGTGGCAGTGGTTATGACCTTTGGAATCGGTGGCACCGGATAGGAAGAATCGGTGTGACCGATTTTGGCTTTGGGTTTAGGTCATTTGTGGATGTGGAAAGTAGCTGAGGGTTTTGGAGCATATCACTAAGCACATGAAGCAAGAGGCTCATTAAGCAACACCTCATCCCTCCTTGATAGTATTGGCTTTCCTATAGACTCAATGTGATCTTGGATCACTAAAATATAAAATGAAGAGTCTTGAGCTTTTGAGCTTGAGTCAATCCTTTGTCCTTAGTATTTTGAGGGATCCACTTCCATCATCCATGCCATGACATTCATTGAGCTTTCCTGAAATAATAGTCTTGGAATAACATTAGCTCAATGAGCTATATGTTGTTATGAATTACCAAAACCACCTAGGGATAGTTGCACTTTCACCCACACGTCATGTTATTCTCTGGCCACCTTCATAACTTACATACATGTCACTCTTGATTCATTGCATATCCCGGTACACCGCCGGAGGCATTCATATAGAGTCATATCTTGTTCTAGCTTTGAGTTGTAAATCAGTAAAACTGTGATGATCTTCATTATTAGAGCATTGTCTCAGTGAGGAAAGGATGATGAAGACTATGATTCCCCCACAAATCGGGATGAGACTTCAGACTTTAAAAAGAAAAAAAAGAAAAGAAAAAAAGAAAGGCCAAAAAGAAAAAGAAAAGAGAAAGGCCAAATAAAAAAAGGAAAGAAAAAAAAAAGAAAAAAAAAAGAAAAAAGAAAATGAGAGAAAAAGAGAGAAGGGACAATGCTACTACCCTTTTTACCACACTTGTGCTTCAAAGTAGCACCATGATCTTCATGATAGAGAGTCTCCTATGTTGTCACTTTCATATACTAAGTGGAAAACTTTCATTATAGAACTTGGCTTGTATATTCCAATGATGGGCTTCCTCAAAATGCCCTAGGTCTTCGTGAGCAAGCGAGTTGGATGCACACCCACTTAGTTTCTTTTGTTGAGCTTTCATATATTTATAGCTCTAGTGCATCTGTTGCATGGCAATCCCTACTCACTCACATTGATATCTGTTAATGGGCATCTCCATACCCCGTTCATACGCCTAGTTGATGTGAAACTATTTTCTCCCTTTTTGTCCTCACAACCACCACCATATACCACCATAGTGCAATGTCCATGGCTTGCGCTCATGTATTGCGTAAGAGTTGAAAAAGCTGAAGCGCGTTAAAAAGTATGAACCAATTGCTCGGCTCGTCATCAGGGTTGTTCATGATGGGAGTATGTTGTGTAATGAAAATGAAGCATGGCCTAACTATATGATTTTGTAGGGATAAGCTTTCTTTGGCTATGCTATTTTGATAGGACATGATTAGTTGTTAGTATGCTTCGAAGCATTATTATTTTTTATGTTTTATAAGCTTTTATCTTGAATCATTTGGATCTTAACAATCATGCCACAATAAAAAAATTACATTGAGAATTATGCTAGGTAGCATTCCACATCAAAAATTCTGTTTTTATCATTTACCTACTCGAGGACGAGCAGGAATTAACCTTGGGGATGCTTGATACGTCTCCAACGTATCTATAATTTTTTATTGTTCCATGCTATTATATTACCCCTTTTGGATGTTTATGGGCTTTATTTTACACATTTATATCATTTTTGGGACTAACCTACTAACCGGAGGCCCAATCCGTATTGCTGTTTTTTTGCATATTTCAATATTTCGAAGAAAAGGAATATCAAACGGAGTCCAAACGGAATGAAACCTCCGGGAGCGTGATTTTTGGAACGAACACAATCCAGAGGACATGGAGTGCAAGTCAAGAAGCAATCGAGGCGGCCAGGAGATAGGAGGGCGCGCCCACCCCTCCTGGGCGCGCCCCCTGTCTCCTGGGCCCCACGAGCAGCCACCGACGTACTTCTTCCTCCTATATATAACCACGTACCCTGAAAACATCCAGGGAGCCAACGAAAGACAATTTTCACCATCGTAATCTTCTGTATCTGTGAGATCCCATCTTGGAGCCTTCGCCGGCGCTCCACCGGAGGGGGAATCGACCATGGAGGGCTTCTACATCAACACCATAGCCCTTCCGATGAGTTCTGAGTAGTTTACCACAGACCTTTGAGTCCATAGTTATTAGCTAGATGGGTTCTTCTCTCTTTTTGGATCTCAATACAATGTTCTCCCCCTCTCTTGTGGAGATCTATTCGATGTAAACTCTTTTTTCAGTGTGTTTGTCGAGATCCGATGAATTGTGGGTTTATGATCAGATTTATCTATGAGAAATATTTGAATCTCCTCTGAATTCTTTTATGTATGATTGAGTTATCTTTGCAAGTCTCTTCGAATTATCAGTTTGGTTTGGCCTACTAGATTGATCTTTCTTGCAATGGGAGAAGTGCTTAGCTTTGGGTTAAATCTTGCGGTGTCCTTACCCAGTGACAGAAAGGGTTGCCAGGCACGTATTGTATTGTTTCCATCGAGGATAACAAGATGGGATTTATATCATATTGCTTGAGTTTATCCCTCTACATCATGTCATCTTTCTTAATGTGTTACTCTGTTCTTATGAACTTAATACTCTAGATGCATGCTGGATAGCGGTCGATGTGTGGAGTAATAGTAGTAGATGCAGGCAGGAGTCGGTCTACTTGTCACGGACGTGATGCCTATATACATAATCATGCCTAGATAATCTCATAATTATTCGCTTTTCTATCAATTGCTCGACAGTAATTTGTTCACCCACCGTAATACTTATGCTATCTTGAGAGAAGCCACTAGTGAAACCTATGGCCCCCGGGTCTATCTTTTATCATATAAGATTTCAATCTACTTTTATTTGCATCTTTACTTTTCGCATCTATATTATAAAATACCAAAAAAATATTTATCTTATCATACTATCCCTATCAGATCTTACTTTCACAAGTGGTCGTGAAGGGATTGACAACCCCTTTATTGTGTTTGTTGCGAGTTCTTTGTTTGTGTAGGTGCGTGGGACTTTTGAGGAGCCTCCTACTGGATTGATACCTTGGTTCTCAAAAACTGAGGGAAATACTTACGCTATTATTGCTGCATCACCCTTTCCTCTTCAAGGAAAACCAACGCAAGCTCAAGACGTAGCAAGAAGGATTTCTGGCGCCGTTGCCAGGGAGGTCTTCGCTCAAGTCAAGACATACCAAGTACCCATCACAAACTCATCTCCCTCGCATTTACCCTATTTGACATTTGCCTCTCGTTTTCCTCTCCCCCACTTCACCCTTGCCGTTTTATTTGCCCTCTCTTTCCCAACCTCTCTCTCTCTTTCGCTTGCCTTTTTCTGCTTGCTTGTGTGTCGGATTACTTGTTGCCATGGCGCAAGATAATACCAAATTGTGTGATTTCTCCAATACCAATAATAATGATTTCCTTAGTACTCCGATTTCTCCTCTTAATGATGTTGAGTCTTGTGAAATCAATACTGCTTTGCTGAATCTTGTTATGAAAGATCAATTCGCCGGCCTTCCTAGTGAAGATGCCGCTACTCATCTAAACAACTTTGTTGATTTGTGTGATATGCAAAAGAAGAAAGATACGGATAATGATATTGTTAAATTGAAGTTATTTCCGTTTTCACTTAGAGATCATGCTAAAGTTTGGTTTTTGACTTTGCCTAAAAATAGTATTGATTCTTGGAACAAGTGCAAAGATGCTTTTATCCCTAAGTATTTTCCTCCCGCTAAGATCATCACTCTTAGAAACGACATTATGAATTTTAAACAACTTGATCATGAGCATGTTTCCCAATCTTGGGAAAGAATGTAATTAATGATTCGCAATTGCCCTACTCATGGTTTGAATTTATGGATGATCATACAAAAAATTTATGCCGGTTTGAACTTTGCTTCTAGAAATCTATTAGATTCAGCCACGGGAGGCACGTTTATGGAAATCATGTTAGGATATGCTACAAAACTTCTTGATAATATTATGGCTAATTATTCTCAATGGCACACCGAAAGATCTTCTAGTAAAAAAGTGCATGCTATAGAAGAAATCAATGTTTTGAGTGGAAAGATGGATGAATTTATGAAGTTGTTTGCTACTAAAAATACTCCTCTTGATCCCAATGATATGACTTTGTCTACTTTGATTGAGAATAATAATGAATCTATGGATGTGAATTTTGTTGGTAGGAATAGTTTTGGAAACAATGCTTATAGAGGAAACTTTAATTCTAGACCGTTCCCTAGTAATTCCTCTAATAATTATGGAAATTCCTACAATAAATCTTATGGTAATTTTAATAAGATGCCCTCTGATTTTTAGAATAGTGTGAAAGAATTTATGATAATTGTTCTTTAGAAGGTTGTATTTCCTTGTTGCAATCCGTTGTTAATTCTCCTCATGCTTATAGTCAAAATAAAGCTTTTACCAAACATATCATTGATGCCTTGATGCAATCTTATGATGAAAAACTTAACTTGGAAGTTTCTATACCTAGAAAACTTAATAATGAGTGGGAACCTACTATAAAGATTAAAATTAAAGATCATGAGTGTTTTGCTTTGTGTGATTTGGGTGCTAGTGTTTCCACGATTCCGAAAACTTTATGTGATATTCTAGGTTTCCATGATCTTGATGATTGCTCTTTAAATTCGCACCTTGCGGATTCCACCATTAAAAAGCCAATGGGAAGGATCAATGATGTTCTCATTGTTGCAAATAGAAATTTGGTGCCCGTAGATTTTATCGATATTGATATAGATTGCAATCTTTCTTGCCCTATTATTCTTGGTAGACCTTTCCTTAGAACGATTGGCGCGATTATTGATATGAAGGAAGGGAACATTAGATTCCAATTTCCATTAAGGAAAGGCATGGAGCACTTTCCAAGAAAGGAAGTTAAACTACCTTATGAATCTATCATGCGAGCTACTTATGAATTGAGTGCCAAAGATGGCATTACTTAGATCTATCTTCGCTTTTATGCCTAGCTAGGGGCGTTAAACGATAGCGCTAGTTGGGAGGCAACCCAATTTTATTTGTGTTTTTTGTTTTTGTTTCTGTTTAGTAATAAATTTTGCATCTACCTTCTGTTTAGATGTGTTTTTGTGCTTTAATTAGTGTTTGTGCCAAGTAGAACCTATAGGATAACCTATGGTGATAGTTAATTTGATTCTGCTGAAAAACAGAAACTTTGTGCGCATGAAATTAGTTTTTTTTAAATCACATAAACGTGATTTTGCCTTGATTATTTTTGCTGATGATCAAAAGATAAATTTCCCAGGACTTCCTATTTTTGTATGATTTTTAGAGTTCCAGAAGTTTGCGTTAGTTACAGGTTGCTACAGACTGTTCTGTGTTTGACAGATTCTGTTTTTCGTGTGTTGTTTGCTTATTTCGATGCATCTATGGCTAGTAAAATAGTTTATAAACCATAGAGAAGTTGGAATACAATAGGTTTAACACAAAAATAAATAAATAATAAGTTTATGACAGTACCTTATGTGGTGGTTTTGTTTTCTTTCACTAACAGAGCTTATAAGATTTCCTGTTGAGTTTTGTGTTGTGAAGTTTTCAAGTTTTGGGTAAAGATTTGATGGACTATGCAATAAGGAGTGGCAAAAGCCTAATCTTGGGGATGCTCATGGCACCTAAGCTTGGGAATGCCCCCGGAAGGCATCCCCTCTTTCGTCTTCGTTCATCGGTAACTTTACTTGGAGCTATATTTTTATTCGCCACATGATATGTGTTTTGCTTGGAGCGTCGTGTATGATATTAGTATTTGATTTTTAGTTTACCACAATCATCCTTGCTGTACACACCTTTTGGGAGAAGCCCACTTTATTAGAATTTGCTAGAATATGCTATGTGCTTCACTTATATCTTTTGAGCTTGATAGTTTTTGCTCTAGTGCTTCACTTATATCTTTTAGAGCACGGCGGTGGCCTAATTTTGTAGAAATTGCTAGTCTCTCATGCTTTTCACTTATATTATTTTGAGAGTCTTTTAGAACAGCATGGTATTTGCTATGGTTATAAATTGGTCCTAGAATGGTGAGCATCCAAGTTGGGTATAATAAAAACTATCATAGAAAGTGCATAAAACACTAGGATCAATTTGATGCTTGATAATTGTTTTGAGATATAGAGGTAGTAATGTTAGAGTCATGCTAGTGGGTAATTATGAAATTGAGAAATACTTGTGTTGAAGTTTGCAAGTCCCGTAGCATGCACGTATGGTAAAAGTTGTGTGACAAATTTGCTGCATGAGGTGCTCTTTTGATTGTCTTCCTTATGAGTGGCAGTTAGGGACGAGCGATGGTCTTTTCCTACCAATCTATCCCTCTAGGGGCATGCATAGTAGTACTTTGCTTCGAGGGCTAAGTAGACTTTTGCAATAAGTATATGAATTCTTTATGACTAATGTGAGTCCATGGATATATGCACACTCATCCTTCCACTTTGCTAGCCTCTATTGTGTCGCGCAACTTTCGCCGGTATCATGCACCCATTATTTACCTTCCTCAAAACAGCCACCATGCCTACCTATTATGGCATTTCCATAGCCATTCCGAGATATATTGCCATGCAACTTTCCACCGTTCCGTTTATTATGACACGCTTTATCATTTTCATATTGCTCTTTGCATGATCATGTAGTTGACATCGTATTTGTGGCAAGGCCACCTTCATAATTTTCATACATGTCACTCTTGATTCATTGCATATCCCAGTACACCACCGGAGGCATTCAAATAGAGTCATATCTTGTTCTAGCTTTGAGTTGTAATTCTTGAGTTGTAAATCAATGAAATGTGATGATCTTCATTATTAGAGCATTGTCTCAGTGAGGAAAGGATGATGAAGACTATGATTCCCCCACAAGTCAGGATGAGACTTCGGACTTTAAAAAGAAAAAGGAAAGAAAAAAAAAGAAAGGCCAAAAAGAAAAAAAAGAGAAAATCCAAAGAAAAAAAAAGAAAAAAATAAAATGAGAGAAAAAGAGAGAAGGGACAATGCTACTACCCTTTTTACCACACTTGTGCTTCAAAGTAGCACCATGATCTTCATGATAGAGAGTCTCCTATGTTGTCACTTTCATATACTAAGTGGGAATTTTTCATTATAGAACTTGGCTTGTATATTCCAATGATGGGCTTCCTCAAAATGCCCTAGGTCTTCGTGAGCAAGCGAGATGGATGCACACCCACTTAGTTTCTTTTGTTGAGCTTTCATATATTTATAGCTCTACTGCATCCATTGCATGGCAATCCCTACTCACTCACATTGATATCTATTGATCGGCATCTCCATAGCCCGTTGATACGCCTAGTTGATGTGAGACTATTGTAGGATCGAAAGTATGTCTAGAGGGGGGGGTGATTAGACTACTTGACCAAATAAAAATTTATCCTTTTCCCAATTTTAGTCTTTGGCAGATTTTAGCTATCTTAGCACAAGTCAAGCAATCTTAACACAATTTAAGCAAGCATGCAAAGAGTATATGATCAGCGGAAAGTAAAGCATGCAACTTGCAAGAATGTAAAGGGAAGGGTTTGGAGAATTCAAACGCAATTGGAGACACTGATGTTTTTGTCGTGGTTCCGATAGGTGGTGCTATCATACATCCATGTTTATGGAGACCTCAACCCACGAAGGGTAACGGTTGCGCGAGTCCACGGAGGGCTCCACCCACGAAGGGTCCACGAAGAAGCAACCTTGTCTATCCCACCATGGCCGTCGCCCACGAAGGACTTGCCTCACTAGCGGTAGATCTTCACGAAGTAGGCGATCTCCTTGCCCTTACAAACTCCTTGGTTCAACTCCACAATCTTGTCGGAGGCTCCCAAGTGACACCTAGCCAATCTAGGAGACACCACTCTCCAAGAAGTAACAAATGGTGTGTTGATGATGAACTCCTTGCTCTTGTGCTTCAAATGATAGTCTCCCCAACACTCAACTCTCTCTGACAGGATTTGGATTCGGTGGAAAGAAGATTTGAGTGGAAAGAAACTTGGGGAAGGCTAGAGATTAAGATTCATATGGTAGGAATGGAATATCTTGGCCTCAACAGATGAGTAGGTGGTTCTCTCTCAGAAACAGCAAGTTGGAAGTGTAGGTTTGTTCTGATGGCTCTCTCCACGAATGAAGAGGAGGTGGAGGGGTATATATAGCCTCCACACAAAATCTAACCGTTACACACAACTTGCCAAACTCGGTGGGACCGAATTGGGAAACTCGGTCGGACCGATTCAGCAAATCTAGTGACCGTTAGGATTTTCGGTGGGACCGACATGCAACTCGGTAGGACCGGTATGGTTAGGGTTAGGGCATAACGTAATCTCGGTGAGACCGATTACACAAACTCGGTGAGACCGATTTTGGTAATAAGCTAACCAGAGAGTTGGTCAGGTAAACTCGGTGGGACCGGTTCGCTCATTTCGGTGGGACCGGAATGTTACGAAAAGGAAACAGGGAGTTTACATTGCAATCTCGGTCGGACCGATCGCTCATCTCGGTGGTACCGAAACGTTACGAAGGGAAATAGAGATATTACAATCCCATCTCGGTGAGGCCAAGATCCCTATCGGTGAGACCGATTTGCCTAGGGTTTGTGGCAGTGGCTATGACATCTGAACTCGGTGGCGCCGGGTAGAAAGAATCGGTAGGGCCGAGTTTGACTTTTGGTTTAGGTCATATGTGGACGTGAGAAAGTAGTTGAGGGTTTTGGAGCATATCACTAAGCACTGTGGAGCAAGAAACTCATTAAGCAACACCTCATCCCTCCTTGATAGTATTGGCTTTTCCTATAGACTCAATGTGATCTTGGATCACTAAAATATAAAATGTAGAGTCTTGAGCTTTTGAGCTTGAGCCAATCCTTTTATCCTTAGCATTTTGAGGGATCCACTTTTCTCATCCATGCCATGCCATTCATTGAGCTTTTCCTGAAATGTTCATCTTGGAATGATGTTAGCTCAATGAGCTATATGTTGTTAGGAATTACCAAAACCACCTAGGGATAGTTGCACTTTCAATCTCCCCCTTTTTGGTAATTGATGACAACATATAGATCAAAGATTCGACAAATGATAATAAGAGTGAAAAACATTGTCGCTTTGAGAAGTATGTGATAAGCAAGAGCTCCCCCTAAATTTGTGCATAGTTTAAGATTTGCTTTGGACTGCAAATGCACAAAGAGTTAGGCTCATGGGTTACTCTTCCATGTCACATACATCTTGGTATAGCGCTCAAAATGATAATAATTGAATACATGCACTCATCACCAAGCAAAGTGAATGATCATATAGATATAAAAAGGATAATGTCATCCAACAAGCATAAATGTAGCATATGATCAAACACATGATCATCCAAGTATCACACAGACATAAAGTATCTCAAACAAGCAAATAAAGTTCAACCACCAAAGCAAGAGAGAATGAAAAAGCAACACTCTCTCTTGAAGCCTATGATCTATACATTTTTCTCCCCCTTTGGCAACAAGTTACCAAAAAGTTCATAGAAAATGCATAGCACTAGATCGACTCTCAGGCTTGATCTTCAGGTGGTGGTGTAGAGTGGCTCCTTGGACGAAGACTTCGGTAGATGTGGATGGAGCTGGAGGTGTAGGAGCTAGAGCTGGTTGCACTGGAGCTGTAGGAGCTGTAGCTGGTGCAGATGAAGTGGCTCCGGTGTCTGTCACTGGCACTGCAGCTGATCTCTGAGCTCTAGGCACTCTGGCAAATGCATCAGTGGTTGTCTTGCCCTTCCTCTCCTGCATATCATCCTGAAGCTGCTCAACAACAGACTGGATCTCAGTTACCTTCACATCCAAGTCATAGAACTTCTTCTCCATGATCCGCTCTAGGCTCTCCTGGTTTTGAGTCAAGGTGGCCAGCCCCTTCTCAATCCTCAGAGTGGATGCAATCAAGTAGCCTAGCTGATCTTGTTTGCTCTTTAGAAAGTACTGAGATGCCTCTTCCATTGTTGGCATCTTGGTAGCCTTCTTTGTCCTTGCCTTATCCTTCTTTGCTTGAGCATGCATAGAAGATGGTTCATCTTCATCCATAACCACTTGGTTATCCTCAAAGTCTGGATAGATAGGCATGTGATCCTTGTCCATCAAGTATGTGCATGTGCCCATCTTGGAGTTAATCAGCTCCTGGATCTGTGGGGCATACCCACAACTTCTCTTCTGGTCAGCTGATGTCCTCTTGATAGTCTCAACTATGAGGCTCATGACCTTGAACTTCTGTGGCACATTAAATAAGTGTAGAAAGTTTATTGCATGGCCTCTGATCATGTTGTGGTCACCTAACTTCGCAAGAGAGTATGCCTGAGGATCCAGTTGATGGTTGGCAGTCCTGATAGAAGATAATGTACTGATCCAAACTTATGTGTCTCAACTGCAGCATCTGGGATCTCCTTGTACATATGTGCCATAGTGTTGTGATCCATCTTATTCTTGGCATAGACATCCAAGTCAACTTCTTTCTCCTTAGGTGCATTGATTAGATTTGCCCATTCTTCAATTGTTGATTGGTACCTAGTACCTTCAGACATCCATACTATCCCGCCATCTGGATAGAAGTGTGTTGTGGAGTAGAATTGCACTATGAGCTCATCATTCTACTTTGTGAGCTTCTGCCCAACAAAGTCTGCAACTCCACAAGCACTAAAACTGTCATACACACTAGGATAATGTTCCTCATTCTCCTTCATGTAGGTCCAGTCCACCCACCTCATGTCACACACTATAGGCTTCTTGTCCAACAACACTGTCTCATAGAAATCCTGATGTTTCTTAGTATAGAACCTGTAGCCAACAGCAGTCCTTCTCCTGATAGCATAAGGATCAGACAACCTCCACTGCCTGAGGCCTGCATCCTTTCTCAGCTTCATGTTCTCAGCCATAGGATGAGCATCATTATGATCTGGAATCTTTGGCTTCAACTTTCTCAAGACATGCTCTTCATCTTCTTCTTCTTCAGCAACAGTTTCAGGCACTGGGGCCTTGTTCTTCTCAGCAGCAGATATGTTTCTGGTATTCCTCTTTGGTGCAATCTTGGGCTTGGAGGCAGCTTTGGGTGTTTCTTTGGGCTTTGATGATGCAGCCCCTAACCTAATAGCATCACCCATAAGCGTCTGAGCCTTGGGTGCTGGTGCAGCAACCTCTTCTTCTTCTTCCTCAGAGTCTCTCCTCATAGAGGGATTGCCAAGAACTTTGGCAGTAGTGGTTCTGACTCTCTTTTTCTTTTTGTCTTGACCAGCAGCTTCATCTTCTGACTCAATAGTAAAATTCATGGTTTCTCCAGTGGCAACCTTCCTGGGTTTGGAAGTGGGAATCCTTCTTGCAGGTGCCTTCTTCTGCACTCCTGGCTTAGTGGATGCAGCTGAGCCATACTCCTTTTTGAGCACTTTCTTCTTGGAAGTGGCCTCATCCTCAACTGCCACATAATCTTCATCCTCAGATTCTGAGGTTTTCTTCTTTCTGGCCCTGGTGGCAACTTTGGGTAAGTTGCTTGGGGTGCTCTTGCTACCATCATCAGAGGTGCTAGAGGGACTAGTGCCCTCACTCATCTGAATTTGCTCCTCTTCCCTGTTCTGGCTGTCACTTTGATCAGGCTTGTTGCAAACACTGACTGCATACCCTGTGAATAGATACAGATGAGATAGAGTGGATGAGCATCACAAAATACAGAGGTTTTTGCAAAAGAATGAGTCAAAAACTTAGTTTTAATTTTCCACAGAAAGCATTTCGGATCAACTGATTTGCAAACTCGGTGATATCGAAGCAGCTTTTGGAACCTAAACTAGTGAACTCGATCAGACCGAGTCACAGTTCAGTGGCACCGAGACTGCTAGGGTTTCACAAAGTCCTGAACTCGGTCACACAGATTTGCAATTCTCGGTCAGACCGAGAATCACTTGTGCAATGGCCTTAGCCGAATAGGTGGAACCGAGTTCTAAAACTCGGTGGGTCTGAGATGGTTTCGACGGAAACCTAACCTTAAATTTTCAAATCACCTCTAGTCTATGGAGTGTTTTGACTGGATAGAATAGTTTCAATCGTGGCAAGATTCATGATGAACACAATGTGCTAGGAATCGGACGGGGATAGCACAGTGATCGAGTCCATACCCTAGTTCGGCGATGAACTCGCTACGGTGGCAACGGCGGGGATGAATTCTATTGATGGCAGCGGAGCCCAGCGACTGGAGGCGGCCGGCGACGAGGAGGAAGATCCGGAGACCCTGGAGACGGAGCGAGCTACGCGCGGGCGAAAGGGTTCGGAGAAAGTTACCAATTTTTTGCCCGTGGGTATATATAGCCCGACCCTGTCGGTGTGACCGAGTGGAACAACTCGGTGGCACCGAGATACATAACTGTTGACAGTTACAGCAACTCGGTGTGACCAAAAAGTTCAAATCGGTTGCACCGAGATTGAAAACCTAGATCGACTTAGTGATCTCGGTATGACCGAAATGGAAGAATCGGTCAGACCAAAACGCACAAAGAAGTTTTGGAAGTTTAAGTCTATGACGAACCGGGGACTCCGAGTGCTCCTCACACAGAGTGGTTCGAATCTGACTTGATCAAATTTTGTGATGTAGCATGAATAGAGTTTGAGACAAGAAAAGCATAGATAGCTAGAGAAGGTTCTTAGGCATTCTTGTCCATCCACTTGGAAAAAGAAAAAGAAACCAATCAATCAAAGTAACAAGTGGATGTCCTTGAGGGAGTCCTGGATTAGGGGGTATCCAGACAGCTGGACTGTGTACAACATCCGAACTATTGAAGCGTGAAGATACAAGACTCAAGACTTTGGCCCGTGTCCGGATGGGACTCTCCTTGGCATGGAAGGCAAGCTTGGCGATCCGGATATTGTGTTTCCTTCCTTGTAACCGACTCCATGTAAACCCTAGTCCTCTCCGGTGTCTATATAAATCTGAGAGGTTGGTCCTTAGAAGGCCGATCACAATTACAATCATACCATCATAGGCTAGCTCTTAGGGTTTAGCCTCTACGATCTCGTAGTAGATCTACTCTTGTACTACCCATATCTTCAATATTAATCAAGCAGGAAGTAGGGTTTTACCTCCATCGAGAGGGCCCGAACCTGGGTAACCATCTGTGTCCCTTGCTTTCTGTTACCATCAGCCTTGACGCATAGATCGGCACCCCCCACCCGAGATCCCCCGGTTTTGACACCGACATTGGTGCTTTCATTGAGAGTTCCTCTGTGTCGTTGCTGCAAGGCTTGATGGCGCCTTCAATCATCAACAACACGGTCCAAGGGAAGACTTTTATCCCCGGACAGATCTTCGTGTTCGGCGGCTATGCCCTGCGGGCCAATTCGCTTGGCCATCTGGAGCAGATCGGCAGCTACGCCCCTGGCCATCAGATCAGGTTCGGAAACCTGAATTACACGGCAGACATTCGCGGAGACTTGGTCTTCGACGGATTCGAGCCTGCGCCAGGAGCACCGAACAGTCACGATGAGCACGGCTTAAACCCGCTGTCAGACGATGCTCGGGATATCACCCTGATACGTCTCCAACGTATCTATAATTTTTTATTGTTCCATGCTATTATATTACCTCTTTTGGATGTTTACGGGCTTTATTTTACACATTTATATCATTTTTGGGACTAACCTACTAACCGGAGGCCCACCCCATATTGCTGTTTTTTTGCCTATTTCAGTATTTCGAAAAAAAGGAATATCAAACGGAGTCCAAACGGAATGAACCCTTCGGGAGCGTTATTTTTGGAACAAATCTGATCCGGAGAGCTTGGAGTGCAAGTCAAGAAGCCTCCGAGGGCCCCATGAGATAGGAGAGTGCGCCCCCCCCCCCCCCTGTAGGGCGCGCTCCCCTGTCTCGTGGGCCCCTCGGGCGGCCACCGACATACTTCTTCCTCCTATATATACCTACGTACCCCGAAAACATCCAGGAGCACCACGAAACACAATTTCCACCGCCGTAACCTTCTGTATCCGCGAGATCCCATCTTGGAGCCCTTCCGGCACTCTGCCGGAGGGGGAAGCAACAACGGAGGGCCTCTACATCAACATCTTTGCCCCTCTGATGAGTTGTGAGTAGTTTACCACAAACCTACGGGTCCATAGTTATTAGCTAGATGGGTTCTTCTCTCTTTTTGGATCTCAATACAATGTTCTCCCCCTCTCTTGTGGAGATCTATTCGATGTAATCTCTTTTTGCGGTGTGTTTCTCGAGATCCAATGAATTGTGGGTTTATGATCAAGTTTATCTATGAATAATATTTGAATCTTCTCTGAATTCTTTTATGTATGATTCAGTTATCTTTGCAAGTCTCTTCGAATTATCAGTTTGGTTTGGCCTACAAGATTGATCTTTCTTGCCATGGGAGAAGTGCTTAGCTTTGGGTTCAATCTTGCGGTGTTCTTACCCAGTGACAGAAAGGGTAGCAAGACACGTATTGTATTGTTGCCATCGAGGATAACAAGATGGGGTTTATATCATATTGCATGAGTTTATCCCTCTACATCATGTCATCTTGCTTAATGCGTTGCTCTGTTCTTATGAACTTAATACACTAGATGCATGCTGGATAGCGGTCGATGTGTGGAGTAATAGTAGCAGATGCAGGCAGGAGTCGGTCTACTTGTTATGGACATGATGCCTAT
Organism: Triticum timopheevii; assembly: GCA_963921465.1. Taxonomy (NCBI): domain Eukaryota; kingdom Viridiplantae; phylum Streptophyta; class Magnoliopsida; order Poales; family Poaceae; genus Triticum; species Triticum timopheevii. Next base: position 425,395,677 of record OY997272.1, read on the forward strand.
ATACATGATCATGCCTAGATAATCTCATAACTATGCGTTTTTCTATCAATTGCTCGACAGTAATTTGTTCACCCACCGTAATACTTATGCTATCTTGAGAGAAGCCTCTAGTGAAACCTATGGCCCCCGGGTCTATCTCTTATCATATTTTCTTTCCATCTACCTTTATTTGCATCTTTACTTTTTGCATCTATCTTATAAAATACTAAAAATATATTTATCTTATCATACTATCTTTATTAGATCTCACTTTTGCAAGTGGCCGTGAAGGGATTGACAACCCCTTTATTGCGTTGGTTGCGAGTTCTCAGTTTGTTTGTGTAGGTGCGTGCGACTTTTGAGGAGCCTCCTACTGGATTGATACCTTGGTTCTCAAAACTGAGGGAAATACTTACGCTGCACTTTGCTGCATCACCCACTCTTCTTCGAGGAAAACCAGCGCAAGCTCAAGATGTAGCAAAAAGCATTTCTGGCGTCGTTGCCGGGGAGGTCTTCGCTCAAGTCAAGACATACCAAGTACCCATCACAAACCCATCTCCCTGGCATTTACATTATTTGCCATTTGCCTCCGGTTTTCCTCTCCCCCACTTCACCCTTGTCGTTTTATTTGCCCTCTCTTTCCCAATCTCCTCCTCTCTTTTTCGCTTGCCGTTTTTCTGTTTGCTTGTGTGTTGGATTACTTGTTGCCATGGCACAAGATAATACCAAGTTGTGTGACTTCTCGAATACCAATAATAATGATTTCCTTAGTACTCCGATTGCTCCTCTTAATGATGTTGAGTCTTGTGAAATCAATACCGCTTTGTTGAATCTTGTTATGAAAGATCAATTCGCCGGCCTTCCTAGTGAAGATGTCGCTACTCATCTAAACAATTTTGTTGATTTGTGTGATATGCAAAAGAAGAAAGATACGGATAACAATATTGTCAAATTGAAGTTATTTCCATTTTCACTTAGAGGTCGTGCTAAAGTTTGGTTTTCATCTTTGCCTAAAAACAGTAGTATTGATTCTTGGAACAAGTGCAAAGATGCTTTTATCTCTAAGTATTTTCCTCCCGCTAAGATCATCACTCTTAGGAACGATATTATGAATTTTAAACAACTTGATCATGAGCATGTTGCCCAATCTTGGGAAAGAATAAAATTGATGCTTCGCAATTGCCCTACTCATGGTTTGAATTTATGGATGATCATACAAAAAATTTATGCCGGTTTGAACTTTGCTTCTAGAAATCTCTTAGACTCGGCCGTGGGAGGCACCTTTATGGAAATCACGTTAGGATATGCTACAAAATTGCTTGATAATATTATGGCTAATTATTCTCAATGGCACACCGAAAGATCTTCTAGTAAAAAAGTGCATGCTATAGAAGAAATCAATGTTTTGAGTGGAAAGATGGATGAACTTATGAAGATGTTTGCTACTAAAAATACTCCTCTTGATCCCAATGATATGCCTTTGTCTTCCTTGATTGAGAATAATAATGAATCTATGGATGTGAATTTTGTTGGTAGGAATAGTTTTGGAAACAATGCTTATAGAGGAAATTTTAATGCTAGACCGTTCCCTAGTAATCCCTCTAATAATTATGGAAATTCCTAAAATAATTCTTATGGTAATTTTAATAAGATGCCCTCTGATTTTGAGAATAGTGTGAAAGAATTTATGATTTCTCAAAAGAATTTTAATGCCTTGCTTGAAGAAAAATTGCTTAAAGTTGATGATTTGGCTAGGAACGTTGATAGACTTTCTCTTGATGTTAATTCTCTTAAACTTGGATCTTCTTCTCCTAAGCATGATATCAATGAGTCTCTCAAAGTACTGAGAATTTCCATTGACGAGTGCAAGGAAAGAACCGCTAGATTGCATGCTAAAAAGAAAGCTTTATAAAAGCATGTTCTTCTAGTCTTCATGAAAATAATGATGAGGATCTTAAAGTTATTGATACGTCCCTGATTAGATCTATGTTTTGCAATATGAATTTTGATGATTATGGGAGTGATGATGAATCAACTTTGCCTAGAAGGCGTCCCAAAAATTCGGAGTCTTTAGATCTTGATGTTAAATTTGGTAAAAGTGAGATTGGAGAATCCTCAACTTCTAATAATATTGAACTTACTATCTCGGATTTCAAGGAATTTGATTATGATAATTGTTATTTAAAAGGTTGTATTTCCTTGTTGCAATCCGTTGTTAATTCTCCTCATGCTTATAGTCAAAACAAAGCTTTTACCAAACATATTGTTGATGCCTTGATGCAATCTTATGATGAAAAAACTTAATTTGTAAGTTTCTATACCTAGAAAACTTAATGATGAGTGGGAACCTACTATGAAGATTAGAATTAAAGATCATGAGTGTTTTGCTTTGTGTGATTTGGGTGCTAGTGTTTCCACGATTCCGAAAACTTTATGTGATATTCTAGGTTTACATGATCTTGATGATTGCTCTTTAAATTTGCACCTTGCGGATTCCACCGTTAAAAAGCCTATGGAAAGGATCAATGATGTTCTCATTGTTGCAAATAGAAATTTGGTGCCCGTAGATTTTATCGTTCTTGATATAGATTGCAATCCTTCTTGCCCTATTATTCTTGGTAGACCTTTCCTTAAAATGATTGGTGCGATTATTGATATGAAGGAAGGGAATATTAGATTCCAATTTCCATTAAAAAAAGGCATGGAGCACTTTCCAAGAAAGAAATTCAAATTACCTTATGAATCTATCATGCGTGCTACTTATGAATTTAGTGCCAAAGATGGCACTCGTTAGATCTATCTTTGTTTTTATGCCTAGCTAGGGGCGTTAAACAATAGCGCTAGTTGGGAGGCAACCCAATTTTTCTTTATGTTTTTTGTTTTTGCTCCTGTTTAGTAATAAATCTTGCATCTAACTTCTGGTTAGATGTGTTTTTATCTTTTAATTAGTGTTTGTGCCAAGTAGAACCTATAGGATAACCTACGATGATAGTTGATTTGATTCTGCTAAAAAAACAGAAACTTTGCACACACGAATATAATTTTGTTAAATCACAGGAACGTTATTTTGCGTTTATTATTTTTGATGCTGTTCAATAAACAAATTGTCCAGGACTTCCTATTTTGGTAGGATTTTTAGAGTTCCAGAAGTTTGCGTTAGTTACAGATTGCTACAGACTGTTCTGTTTTTGACAGATTCTGTTTTTCGTGTGTTGTTTGCTTATTTCAATGCATCTATGGCTAGTAAATTAGCTTATAAACCATAAAGAAGTTGGAATACAGTAGGTTTAACACCAAATTAAATAAATAATGAGTTCATGGCAGTACCTTATGTGGTGGTTTTGTTTTCTTTCGCTAACGGAGCTTATAAGATTTCCAGTTGAGTTTTGTGTTGTGAAGTTTTCAAGTTTTGGGTAAAGCTTTTATGGACTATGGAATAAGGAGTGTCAAGAGCCTAAGCTTGGGGATGCTTATGGCACCCCAAGATATTCAAGAATAGCCAAAAGCCTAAGCTTGGGGATGCCCCGGGAAGGCATCCCCTCTTTTCGTCTTCGTTCATTGGTAACTTTACTTGGAGCTATATTTTTATTCGCCACATGATATGTGTTTTGCTTGGAGCGTCGCGTGTTATATTAGTATTTGCTTTTTAGTTTACCACAATCATCCTTGCTGTAGACACCTTTTTGGAGAAGCCTATTTGATTAGAATTTGCTAGAATACTCTATGTGCTTCACTTATATCTTTTGAGCTTGATAGCTTTTGCTCTAGTGCTTCACTTATATCTTTTAGAGCACGGTGGTGTCTTAATTTTGAAGAAATTGCTAGTGTCTCATGCTTCACTTATATTATTTTGAGAGTCTTCTAGAACAGCATGGTATTTGCTATAATCATAAAGTTGGTCCTAGAATGATGAGCATCCAAGTTGGGTATAATAAAAACTATCATAGGAAGTGAATTGGATGCTATGATCAATTTGATGCTTGATAATTGTTTTGAGATATGAAGGTAGTGATATTAAAGTCATGCTAGTTGGGTGATTATGAATTTAAAGAATGCTTGTGTTTAAGCTTGTGATTCCCGTAGCATGCACGTATGGTGAACCGCTTTGTGATGAAGTTGGAGCATAATTTTATTTATTGATTGTCTTCCTTATGAATGGCGGTCGGGGACAAGCGATGGTCTTTTCCTACCAATCTATCCCCCTAGGAGCATGCGCGTAGTACTTTGGTTTTTGATGACTTCTAAATTTTTGCAACAAGTATATAAGTTCTTTTGATTAATGTTGAGTCCATGGATTATACGCACTCTTTCACCCTTCCACCATTGCTAGCCTCTCTTGTATCGTGCAATTTTCGCCGGTACCATAAACCCACCATACTCCTTCCTCAAAACAGTCACCATACCTACCTATCATGGCATTTCCATAGCCATTCCGAGATATATTGCCATGCAACTTTCCACTGTTCCGTTCATATGACACGCATTACTTTTGTCATATTGCTTTTTGCATGATCATGTAGTTGACATTGTATTTGTGGCAAGGCCACCTTCATAATTTTCATACATGTCGCTCTTGATTCATTGCATATCCCGGTACACTGCCGGAGGCATTCATATAGAGTCATATCTTGTTCTAGCTTTGAGTTGTAAATCCATAAAAGTGTGATGATCTTCATTATTAGAGCATTGTCCTAGTGAGGAAAGGATGATGAAGACTATGATTCCCCCACAAGTCGGGATGAGACTTCGGACTTTATAAAAATAAAAAAAGAGAAAAGAAAAAAGGAGAAAGGCCAAAAAAGGCCAAAGAAAAGAAAAAAAGAAAAAAAGAAAGAAAAAAAATAAAAACGAGAGAAAAAGAGAGAAGGGACAATGCTACTATCTCTTTTTCCACACTTGTGCTTCAAAATAGCACCATGATCTTCATGATAGAGAGTCTCATATGTTGTCACTTTCATATACTAGTGGGAATTTTTCATTATAGAACTTGGCTTGTATATTCCAATGATGGGCCTCCTCAAAAGTGCCCTAGGTCTTCGTGAGCAAGCAAGTTGGATGCACCCCACTTAGTTTCTTTTGTTGAGCTTTCGTATATTTATAGCTCTAGTGCATCCGTTGCATGGCAATCCCTACTCACTCACATTGATATCTATTAATGGGCATCTCCATAGCCCGTTGATACGCCTAGTTGATGTGAGACTATCTTCTCCTTTTTGTCTTCTCCACAACCACCCTTCTATTCCACATATAGTGCTATGTCCATGGCTCACCCTCATGTATTGCGTGAAAGTTGAAAAAGTTTGAGATCATTAAAGTATGAAACAATTGCTTGGCTTGTCATCGGGGTTGTGCATGATTAAATACTTTGTGTGATGAAGATAGAGCATAGCCAAACTATATGATTTTTTAGGGATAACTTTCTTTAGCCATGTTATTTTGAGAAGACATGATTACTTTGATTAGTATGCTTGAAGTATTACTGTTTCTTATGTCAATATGAACTTTTATTTTGTATTCATTTGGATTTGAACATTCATGCCACAATAAAGAAAACTACATTATGAATTATGCTAGGTAGCATTCCACATCAAAAATACTCTTTTTATCATTTACCTACTCGAGGACGAGCAGGAATTAAGCTTGGGGATGCTTGATACGTCTCCAACGTACCTATAATTTTGATTGTTCCATGCTATTATATTACCTCTTTTGGATCTTTATGGGCTTTATTTACACATTTATATCATTTTTGGGACTAACCTACTAACCGGAGGCCCAGCCCATATTGTTGTTTTTTTTGCCTATTTCAGTATTTCGAAGAAAAGGAATATCAAACGGAGTCCAAACGGAATGAAACCTTCGTGAGCGTTATTTTTGGAACAAATCTGATCCGGAGAGCTTGGAGTGCAAGTCAAGAAGCCTCCGAGGGCCCCACAAGATAGGAGGCGCCCCCCCCCCCCCCCCCACTGTAGGGCGCGCCCCCTGTCTCGTGGGCCCCTCGGGCGGCCACCGATGTACTTCTTCCTCCTATATATACCTACGTACCCCGAAAACATCCAGGAGCACCACGAAACACAATTTCCACCGACGTAACCTTCTGTATCTGCGAGATCCCATCTTGGAGCCCTTGCCGGCACTCTGCCGGAGGGGGAAGCAACCATGGAGGGCCTCTATATTCAAAATCTTTGCCCCTCCGATGAGTTGTGAGTAGTTTACCACAGACCTATCGGTCCATAATTATTAGCTAGATGGCTTCTTCTCTCTTTTTGCATCTCAATACAATGTTCTCCCCCTCTCTTGTGGAGATCTATTCGATGTAATCTCTTTTTGCGGTGTGTTTGTCGAGATCCGATGAATTGTGGGTTTATGATCAAGTTTATCTATGAATAATATTTGAATCTTCTCTAAATTCTTTTATGTATGATTGAGTTATCTTTGCAAGTCTCTTTGAATTATCAGTTTGGTTTGGCCTACTAGATTGATCTTTCTTGCCATGGGAGAAGTGCTTAGCTTTGGGTTCAATCTTGCGGTGTTCTTACCCAGTGACAGAAAGGGATGCAGGACACATATTGTATTCTTGCCATCGAGGATAACAAGATGGGGTTTATATCATATTGCATGAGTTTATCCCTCTACATCATGTCATCTTGCTTAATGCGTTGCTCTGTTCTTATGAACTTAATACACTAGATGCATGTTGGATAGCGGTCGATGTGTGGAGTAATATTAGTAGATGCAGGCAGGAGGCGGTCTACTTGTTATGGATGTGATGCCTATATACATGATCATGCCTAGATAATCTCATAACTATGCGCTTTTCTATCAATTGCTCGACAGTAATTTGTTCACCCACTGTAATACTTATGCTATCTTGAGAGAAGCCTCTAGTGAAACCTATGGCCCCCGGGTCTATCTCTTATCATATTTGCTTTCCATCTACCTTTATTTGTATCTTTACTTTTTGCATCTATCTTATAAAATACCAAAAATATATTTATCTTATCATATTATCTTTATTAGATCTCACTTTCGCAAGTGGACATGAAGTGATTGACAACCCCTTTATTGCGTTGGTTGCAAGTTCTCAGTTTGTTTGTGTAGGTGCGTGGGACTTTTGAGGAGCCTCCTACTGGATTGATACCTTGATTCTCAAAACTGAGGGAAATACTTACGCTGCACTTTGCTGCATCACCCTCTCCTCTTCGAGGAAAACCAACGCAAGCTCAAGACGTAGCACACCCCGGCAGAAGCCTCGGATCTAAATCTGGGGCAGGTTGCGTTGCCTAAGGACGGAGGGCTGGACCCCGCCCCGCAGGCCGTACCCTCATCGGCGATGGAGCCGAACACAGGCCTCACTTATGAGGAAGCCTGTGACTCCGGACCCCCGGACTCTCATCCGGTTGTTGGTTCCAGTCCGCAGACCCTTGAGCCAGCCGAGCCAGACTGGGCTCCGGTAATGGAGTTTACCGCTGCAAACATCTTTCAACACTCGCCCTTTGGTGACATGCTGAATTCACTAAAGTCTCTCTCTTTGTCGGGAGGCTCGGGGCCGAACTATGTCCGGCTTGAGTGGGAAGAAGGCAACGACGGAATTCGTTGCCCACCCACCACCCACTTCATTGCCACGATCGATGATTTAACCGACGTGCTTGACTTTGACTCCGAAGACATCGACGGTATGGACGATGATGCAGGAGAATTACAGGAGCCACCGCTCATAGGGCGGTGGACGGCCACCTTCTCATACGATATATATATATGGTGGACACTCCGAAGGAAAGCAATGGCGACGAGGCAACGGAGGATAACCCCTCAGGAAGAAAAACAAAGCATGGGCGTTGTCGGCGCCGCTCCAAGCCCCGCCATAGCAATACCGGCCCCGGAGACGAAAGCAATCCGGATGGCGCCGAAGAGGAATATAACCCTGACCAGCCCGCCTTCGAGCAGGCCGAACAGGAAGATGAGCAGGTCAGCCCAGAAGAACAGGCGACGGACGGATACCCGAAGGAGTACAACTACATGCCCCCTCCGAAGACGAGATTAGCCTCGGCGACGACGAGTTTGGTGTGCCTGAGGATCCCGTGGAGCAGGAGCACTTCAAGCGTCGGCTTATAGCCATTGTGAGGAGCCTGAAGAAGAAGCAGCAGCAACTCCAAGCTGATCAAGACCTGCTCACAGACAGATGGACGGAAGTCCTGGCAGCCGAGGAATATGGACTCGAGCACCAAACGGCTTACCGGCCACCCCGTGGCCGACATAAAATGGGATATCAGCCCGAATACCAGCCCGCACCCTCACGCCGATACACTACGGCCCAGGGCAACAGGCAAGACCTTGAAGATGTTTTGGAAAACAAAGCAGGACAGCCAAGATCGATCTACGGATCGCAGGGGCGCGCCCCAGCACACGACGATGATCGTCGCGCCGGATACATCATCAACAAGTCCGGACGGGCCGAACACAGCAACCCAGACCAATTCGAACTGCGTAGCCACATAGCCCGGCACAGAGGCGCCGCACACCCCCTCTACTTCACTGACGAAGTAATGGATCATGAATTCCCAGAAGGGTTCAAACCCATAAACATCGAATCATATGATGGCACAACAGACCCTGTAGTATGGATCGAAGATTTCCTTCTCCACATTCACATGGCCCGCGGAGATGATCGACACGCCATCAAGTATCTTCCCTTTAAGCTCAAAGGACCAGCCCGGCACTGGCTAAACAGCCTGCCAGCAAATTCCATTGGCAGTTGGGAAAACCTGGAAGACGCATTCCTCGACAACTTCGAGGGCACATATGTGCGACCACCGGACGCTGATGACCTGAGCCACATTATTCAATAGCCCGGAGAGTCAGCCAGGAAATTCTGGACTAGGTTCCTAACTAAAAAGAACCAGATAGTTGACTGTCGAGACGCCGAAGCCCTGGTGGCTTTTAAGCATAATATCCGTGACGAGTGGCTTGCTCGACACCTCGGCCAGGAAAAACCCAAGTCCATGGCAGCTCTCACAATGCTAATGACCCGCTTTTGTGCGGGCGAGGACAGCTGGTTGGCTCGCAGTGGCACCACGCCACATTCCGGCACTTCGGACGTCCGTGATAACAACAGCAAGCCACGACGCAACAGACATAAGCGACGGAACAACGGCGACAACACTGAAGACACGGCAGTAAACGCCGGATTCAGCGGATCCAAGTCCGGTCAGCGGAAAAAGCCGTTCAAAAGAAATAATCAGGGACCGTCCAGTCTAGACCGCATACTGGAGCGCTCGTGCCAAATTCATGGCACCCCGGACAAGCCAGCCAACCACACCAATAGAGACTGTTGGGTGTTCAAACAGGCCGGCAAAGTAAACGTCGAAAACAAGGACAAGGGGCTGCACAGCGACGATGACGAAGAGCCCCGGCGTCCGAACATGGGGGGACAAAAGAAATTTTCCCCCCAGGTGAAAACGGTCACCATGATCTACGCCACTCACATCCCCAAGCGAGAACGGAAGCGAGCACTACGGGACGTCTATGCGATGGAGCCAGTCGCCCCGAAATTCAACCCATGGTCAGCTTGTCCGATCACCTTTGATCGTAGGGATCATCCTACTAGCATCCGTCATGGCGGCTCAGCCGCAATGGTCTTAGACCCAATCATCGATGGATTCCACCTCACGTGAGTCCTTATGGACGGCGGCAGCAGCCTGAACCTGCTTTATCAGGACATAGTGTGCAAAATGGGCATTGACCCTTCAAGGATCAAGCCCACCAAAACCACCTTTAAAGGTGTAATTCCTGGAGTAGAGGCCCGCTGTATGGGCTCCATAACATTGGAAGTGGTCTTCGGATCTCAGGACAACTTCCGAAGCGAAGAGTTAATCTTCGACATCGTCCCTTTCCGCAGTGGTTACCACACACTGCTCGGACGAACCGCATTTGCTAGATTCAATGCGGTACCACACTATGCATACCTCAAGCTCAAGATGCTAGGACCGCGCGGGGTCATCACTGTCAATGGAAACATGGACCGCTCCCTTCGAACAGAAGAGCATATGGCAGCCCTCGCGGCGGAAGTACAATGCGGCCTACTCCAACAAACCAATCCCGCAACAGGATCATCAAGCACGCCAAGATCGCGACTAGCAGTCCGGCTTCCGCTCAAGCCCCATCAAAGCAGCATTCGTGCCACGCGTACACAATTACGCACTCAAGATACCATGGGCACAGGCGTAGGCGTCACAACGACTCAGTCAATAGTGCGGGTAACCTCCAAATACCTTCATAATCTTTCCCTTTTATCTTTCAGGACATTGGCTTAGCGCAGCATCCTCAGAAGAGCCGGATTGCCGGACTTACAGGTGAGAGACAATCAAGGTGGCAACAGGCGTTGTGCACAGAAGGATATGCCCAGGTGGAATCTATTTATGATCATTATACCTGCTTTATCTATCCGTACACAGCCCGCCCCCTTGATAGGACATGTCAAATGGTCCTATTTATCTCCGCTTAATGCATCCATTGTAAACATACGCTTAAACGTATTATTCATCAATGGGAGATCATATATAATGTCAGCTTACTATTCTTATTTGAGCATTTTTTTCTCATAATTGTTTATTTGATATTGCATCCGTACACCTTGGTACGATCAGTTTGCCAGGGGCTTCTTATGGAGCCCCATAATACGACAATACAAGTCCGAACACTTTCAACAGTGCGGCACCCCGAACTCATAGCACTATATGCATCAACTCCGAATCATGTCTTGGGTCTACAGTTGGGTTAGCCCGGCTCCCTTCTTTTGGTACCTTACGTTCCGTTATATCGGCTAAGGTAGCGCAGGGAGAACTACTGTGATTGTGTCCCAGTTCTTCCGGACGAGCACCTCAGTAGAGAAAGCCGAAAACTGACCGGCATGATGTGGCGAGAGCTGGTCGCTGTTCGATAGGTCCTAAAATCCTTAAAGATTTTCCGCTTTAGGCGATAAATCGGCTTCGTCCGATCTAGGCGTGTATAGCGCCCCAATTCGGCCTTCCGGATTCTAGGGGCTTCGCCGAAATTTAAAATTGTAGACTTCTATGGCTAAGTGAAAGTTATAAAGCCGCATAGTCTGATTGCCTTGTTCGCTGCGCCGGACACCTCCTTAAGGGACCAAACATTTGGATAAAGAGTGTCCGGGTTTTCCACGAACACCCCAGTACTAGTTACGTGGGGGAGGAAGCCGACGACTGGCCTACTTTCAGAATTTTATAAACAGCCGCATAGAGGGTAATATTTTAAATAACAAAAGCGCAACATAGCGCAAGTAACTTCGTCTTTAAATTACAAACATGACAGAAGTGAATTCATTCAAAAATGGTGTCCTTGGTACACTCATCAGCCACGAGACGAGCACCCTTCATAATGCCATCATAGTACATCTCGGGATGGCGATGCGCCTTGCCCTCCGGCGGCCCGTCCTTGACCAGCTTCTCCGCATCCAGCTTGCCCCAATGCACCTTGACGCGGGCAAAGGCCCGGCGGGCACCCTCAATGCAAACGGACCGCTTGATCACTTCAAGCCCCGGACAGGCATCCACCATCCGCTTGATCAGGCCAAAGTAGCTAGTGGGCAGGAGCTCACTAGGCCACATCCGAAATATGAAATCTTTCATAGCCAGTTCGGCCGCCCTGTGGAGTTCGACCAACTGCTTCAGTCGGTCACTCAGAGGCATTGGGTGTTCGGCCCCAGCATACTGGGACCAGAAGACCAGAACAGCTTCTCTGTTGAGCTCCCCTCCTGGGCACGGTAGAACTCCGCAGCGTGTGATACGCTGCGTGGCAGATCTGCGAATGCCCCTGGAGAGCTCCGAATTTGAGTAAGTAAAAGAAACGCCTCCTCCACATGTTTGCTTTGCATAAAGAACTTCTTACCCACCACTATCTTTTTGGCCTCCTTGATTTCCTGTTGTGCCTTCTCGGCTTCAGCCTTGGCGTCTTTCATACTCACCAAGGCCTTCGCAAGCTCGGCCTCTTTCATCTTTAGATCATGCTCCACGGACTCGTACTTCTTGCCGAGTCCCGGAGCTCTTGCTGTACCTCGCCCACTCTGGCACTTTGCTTTTCGCACTCCTTGCATTCCAAGGCCGTCTTGTCTTCGGCCTCGGACAGCGCTTTCTTCAGGGACGCCACTACGGCGGTGGCCCCTGTTACACAGTCATGACGCTTTGACGTTAGACTAAACAATTTTTGTCTATCCCTAAATACATAAGAGCGGGGAATCACTTACCCTTGTTCTCTTCGAGTTGCCTCTTCGTGAGGCCGAGCTCTTCCTGCGCCCGCTCGAGGTCCCGCTTTAGTTCGGCAACCTCGATCGTGCGGGCAGCAGCGGCAAGCAGCACAGCCTGCTTAGTCAAATGAATATTTATTTTTAGACTCCTGCGGACTATTATTGACCCTCCGTTTGGGTTTTCTTTCCGAACACCAACCAGAGTATCAGGGGCTACTACCTATCGGGTGGTAATTTTACACACATTTATTGCTTACCTCAAAACCTATCAGGAGGCTGGTGTAGGCTTCGGTTAGTCCGCTCTTGGCGGACGAAACCTTCTGAATCACCACACTCATAAGAGTACGGTGCTCTTCATCCATGGAAGCACCGCGAAGCGCTTCCAGCAGACAATCCGGCGCCTCGAGCACAACGGAAGTCCTCGACGGCTCGCCCTCCCTAACGAGGGGCTGTCCGCCTGAGTTCGAAACCATTGAAGGTTCTGGGACAGTGTTCGGCTGAGAGCCCGGCCTACCATGGCTCTCATCGACACGATCCGCGGGGATCTTAAACCCTGCGTGCCCGACATCTGGAATCCCGCCTCGGGGGGTCTCCAGAGTCACCTCTCCCCGCTCTGGGAGCCTTTGGGACAACACCTCCGTGTCATTCGCGGGTTGAGGAGTAGTGGCTGTCGGAAGCGAATTCATCTCTGAATCGCTCAGGGATCCGGAGGAAGATACCTCGGGATGAACCCTGGCCGGATTGCATATATGTTCGGCATTATAAATACAAAAACTATGAAGTGAAATCATGATAGAGTGCGGACACTTACGATAGCACTGGAGGCTTCCCCCTGGGCAGCCACCCCTCCTCGCTGTGAGTGGCCGTGGCGGAATAGTCCGGAAGGGATACCTTTCCCTTCTTGGATGCCCCTACCTCCCCCTCCGGGGCGGCTTTTCTCTTTTTCTCCTCCCTAGTGCGGGGAGGTAGAGTTTCTTCTTGCTTCCCCCCCCCCCCCCCCCCCCGCCTCCGTAGGAGGAATCTGTCTCGTCATCATCAGACGACAGGGGTATGATGGCCTTACGCCGAGGGCCTTTTCCGGCCCCCTGGTCCGCCTCCCCGGGCCCCTCATCCTTTCCGGATGGGGCGTCTTCTTCTTCTTCTTCTTCCTCCCCTTCGTGGGAGGAGTGCGCCTCATCGTCTTCGGACGAGGCTTCTGGCATAATCTTACGCCGGAGACCCTTTCGGGTCCCCGGGGCCTTCTTTTCGGCCTTCTTCTCCGGCACCTTGTACGGTGCCGGGACCAGCATCTCCGTTAGGAGAGCATCAGCTGGGCCTTCTGGCAGCGGAGCCGGACAGTAATCCTGCTCCGCTGTCTCCACGTAATCCTGAACAAATATGCATAACCACTTAAGGCTCTCCCATGAGCACATTGAGAAGAGCCGAATCCGGTGGTAGTCTGAAAACTCACCTGACAAGGAGGCCGCACGGCATGAAGCCCGCGGTCCTCGGATGTGGGAGGAGGTACTTCGGAGGGCTTGAACAACACCTTCCATGCACCTTTGTGCGTCATGTCGTAGAGCTTCCGGAGCGTCTGGTGTTCGGCCGAGATGAACTCCCACAGATTGAATGCCCACCTTTGGCAGGGCAGGATCCAGCGAACGAGCATGACCTGGATCACGTTGACAAGCTTGATGTTCTTGTCCTTCATGCTTTTGATGCAGGTTTAGAGTCCGGTTAGCTCCATAGATTCACCCCAGGACAGGCCCTTCTTTTCCCAGGAGGCGAGCCACATGGGGGCTCTGGATCGGAACTCGGGGGCTGCCACCCAGTTGGCGCCGCGCGGCTCGGTGATGTAGAACCACCCCGATTGCCACCCTTTTATGGTCTCCGCAAAGGAACCGTCCAGCCAGGTGACGTTAGGCATCTTGCCCACCATGGCTCCCCCGCGCTCCGCTTGTTGGCCGCTTACAACCTTCGGCTTCACGCAGAAGGTTTGCAGCCATAGGCCAAAGTGAGGCCGGATGCGGAGGAAGGCCTCGCATACGACGATGAATGCCGAGATGTTGAGGACGAAATTCGGGGCTAGATCATGGAAATCTAGCCCGTAGTAGAACATAAGCCCGTCGACAAAGGGATGAAGTGGAAATCCCAGTCCACGGATGAAGTGGGCAACGAACACGACCCTCTCGTGGGGTCCTGGGGTCGGAATGACCTGCTCGACGACCGGTAGCCAGTGCGCTATGTCTGCGACCAAGTATCCGGCCGCCCAAAGATTTGTGACATGCTTCTCCTTGACGGTGGAGGCCACCCACTTGCCTCCTGCTTCGGACATGTTTAGCTGTGCGGAGAAGACTTGGGCTTGGGCGCTGGAGCTCGAGGGGGCAAGAGTGGGCAAGGGAGAAAGAAGGCGTGGGTAAAAATGAGGAAATCTTATCCCTTTATAGAGGCAACGAAAGCGGTGCGCCTCCCCACTTGCCTGTTGGGAATCGCTTGCTTCCCAAGCGCCACGATTGATGGTGTGGTGGGATTCCCCATACCCATATTGATGAGAATCCCGTGATAAAGGGACATGATCTCTGCTTTGACAAGACGTGTCAAAGAAACCGCCTCGTAATATGCGCTATAGCTGGTTGTGGGAAAACGGTTCGAATAATGATCCGACCGTAATAACATGTCACGTCATCAGAAAAAGTTGTCAGCAGATTGCATTTGTGAAATATTGTTCTCTCTACTGCGGTGTGTAAAGATCATTTTGTGGACCCGGACACGGTCTACGTGTTCGATAACTACTTTGGAGTATTCGGAGAAGGAACCCGGCTTGCAATGCCGAAGACAATATTGCGCGCTGGACTCATCGTCATTGAAGCCTGGTTCAGGGGCTACTGAGGGAGTCCTGGATTAGGGGGTATCCGGACAGCCGGACTGTGTACAACATCCGGACTATTGAAGCGTGAAGATACAAGACTCAAGACTTCGGCCCGTGTCCGGATGGGACTCTCCTTGGCGTGGAAGGAAAGCTTGGCGATCCGGATATTGTGTTTCCTTCCTTGTAACCGACTCCATGTAAACCCTAGTCCTCTCTGGTGTCTATATAAACCGAAGAGGTTGGTCCTTAGAAGGCCGATCACAATTACAATCATACCATTATAGGCTAGCTCTTAGGGTTTAGCCTCTACGATCTCGTGGTAGATCTACTCTTGTACTACCCATATCTTCAATATTAATCAAGCAGGAAGTAGGGTTTTACCTCCATCGAGAGGGCCCGAACCTGGGTAAACATCTGTGTCCTTTGCTTCCTGTTACCATCAGCCTTGACGCACAGATCGGGACCCCCTACCCGAGATCCGGCGGTTTTGACACCGACAGTCCTCGAATGAGTAAAATATGCAACCAACAGGCTCACACAATAAAATGGCAAATGAAATATGTGGCAAAGCATGCACAACCAATTCTAGCATCTATTCAAACAATTGGCGATGACTAGGTCATCTATATATGAGTATATTGACTTAGGAGTCAAATGAGAACATTTGATCATAGGTCATACTCATCGTTTAAGCTCAAGTGGGGTTACCAGTTTTACATAATGCATTGATGTGTTCACACCATTAGAGTTGCTTTGAATCAATTCTTAGAGTTAAGCTCCCCCTAGATGTGAGATCCCCCCTTGGAGGGATGAACTAACCTTGGGTTTTGTCGATGATGACTTCATGTAGGTGTTGAAGATGTGGATGCTCAATGTTGATGTAGATCATTTGGAGCAATCCTTTGGAGTGAGTTGCACTTTCAATACCTGCACGGGTTAGTCCCACAAGGAACAAGCAAGGATATCCATAGACATAGAGTGATGCACACACAAGATGATGTCTATGAAAGCATTAGGTTACCTTGTCCCTTGTTTTACCAACAAGAGGGTTTGTGACTCCTTGAACTAGTTCAAGATGTGGAAGTTGATTGCACTTGTTGTTGCCAAAATGATATGAGTGAAATATTTTTGGCGGAGTCACCCTTAAGAACTCTCTAGTTCTTCTTCTTCAGTATCCACATCATCTTGATGGGAATCCTTGGAGTCGTAGTTGTACTTGATGAAGTCGAACTTGACGTAGTCTTGGGAACCCACTTGACCAAGGCCTTTGGAGCTTCTTCAAATGCATCAATCTCCTCTTGAAGCTTGTCCTTGCCTTTTTGCTTGTGGTCTTGTGGTGGAAGATCATCTTGAGCTTGTGTCCCCTTGAAGGAAGTAGGATCATACTTCTCTTGTTGAGGAACAAACTTTGTCTTGGGGTATTGATCTTCTTCCCACTCAACTCCATTGGCATTGAACTTTCGTTCAAAACCAACACCTTGGTTCTTCCGGTGCCTTCCTTGCTTGCGTACAATTTCCTCAAATTGCTTACTCCCGGCAAGGCTCTTGTATACACCTATCTCTATAATTCTCTTCAATAAGCTATTTTCTTGCTCAAGGTTGAGCTTTTCAAAGCGTAACTTCTCATGGGTCCTTAAAAGTTCTCGATGATCTTCTAAGATAGTTTCATGAGCTAACTTAAGAGTGTTTAGTTCTTTAGTTAGAAGCTCAATCTTCTCCTTATCATTGTCATTCGTTTTATCTTGATTAGCATGATTAATTGATGTTTCATCATAGTATTCATCACTAGAGTTGTCAACAAGTAAATCATCATCACCTAGCAAGTCATCTTCATCACTATTGAAATCAACATACTCGGGGTGTGTTACCTTTGGGCCTTTAGCCATGAAGCATCTTCCAAGTCCTTCATTTGGTGAATCAAATATGTCGTAGGAGTTGGTTGACACAAGTGCTAGACCGGCAACACCTTCATCTTGAGTATATTCGGAGTCGGAGTGATAGCTTCTTTTTCTCGGAGTGATTGTCGGAGTCAGAGTCGGATACCCATTCACCAACATGAGCTTGATGTCTTTGTTTTGTGTAGCTCCTTGATGACTTGTCCTTCCTTTCCGAATCCTTGCTTCTCCGGGATGTTCTTCGTTCATAACGATCATCTCTACTCCTCCTCTCTCTTAGTGGTGATTCTTCTCTTCTTTTGTAGGGTGTCGTACACTCATTGGAATAGTGTCCGGGTCTCCCACAATCGTAGCAATTGCGCTCTCGACTAGAAGATCTTTTGTCATTGTGGGACCTTGACTTGGAGCTTCTCTCTTTGCTTCTATTCTTTTAGAACTTGTTGACCTTCTTCACCATTAAGCTCAATTCTTCATTGAAGGTTTGTTTCTCACTTGATGATGTAGGGGCTTCACATGAGGCTTTGTAAGCACCACTTGACTTGTTGTGAAGTTCTTCCTTATCCTTGAGTGACATATCATGAGCAACAATTCTTCCAATGACTTCCGTTGGCTTGAGATCTTTGTAATTGGGCATCATTTGGATCAATGTGCACACGGTATCATATTTTCCGTCCAAAGCTCTTAGGATCTTCTTGATGATGAATTTGTCGGTCATCTCTTCACTTCCTAAGCCGGCAATCTCATTTGTGATCAGAGCAAGCCTAGAGTACATTTCAGCGACACCTTCACACCCCTTCATTTTGAACTTGTCAAGTTGACTTTGGAGCACGTCCAACTTGGATTCCTTGACGGAGTCGGTACCTTCATGCATATCAATCAAAGTGTCCCAAATTTCCTTTGCATTCTCAAGACGCTGATTTTGTTGAATTCTTTGGGGCACAATCCGTTGAAGAGGATATCACAAGCTTGAGTGTTGTATTGCAGCATCTTCAACTCTTCCGCGCTAGCTTCACGGTTCGGTTCTCTCCCATCAAAGAATTCACCTTGCAAGCCAATACACACAATAGCCCAAAAGGCGGTGTTATGTCCAAGAATATGCATTTTCATCTTATGCTTCCAACTAGCAAAATTAGTACCATCAAAGTAAGGACCTCTACGGTGATAATTTCCCTCGCTAGACGCCATACTCTCCTAGGTTGTCAAACCAAGGCTATGACCACCAAAATCTATGGAAATCAAAGCAAATGGAGACCAAAGCTCTGATACCACTTGTAGGATCGAAAGTATGTCTAGAGGGGGTGATTAGACTACTTGACCAAATAAAAACTTATCCTCTTCCCAATTTTAGTCTTTGGCAGATTTTAACTATCTTAGCACAAGTCAAGCAATCTTAACACAATTCAAGCAAGCATGCAAAGAGTATATGAGCAGCGGAAAGTAAAGCATGCAACTTGCAAGAATGTAAAGGGAAGGGTTTGGAGAATTCAAACGCAATTGGAGACACGGATGTTTTTGTCGTGGTTCCGATAGGTGGTGCCATCGTACATCCACGTTGATGGAGACTTCAACCCACGAAGGGTAACGGTTGCGTGAGTCCACGGAGGGCTCCACCCACGAAGGGTCCATGAAGAAGCAACCTTGTCTATCCCACCATGGTCGTCGCCCACGAAGGACTTGCCTCACTAGCGGTAGATCTTCACAAAGTAGGTGATCTCCTTGCCCTTACAAACTCCTTGGTTCAACTCCACAATCTTGTCGGAGGCTCCCAAGTGAAACCTAGCCAATCTAGGAGACACCACTCTCCAAGAAGTAACAAATGGTGTTTTGATGATGAACTCCTTGCTCTTGTGCTTCAAATGATAGTCTCCCCAACACTCAACTCTTTCTCACAGGATTTGGATTTGGTGGAAAGAAGATTTGAGTGGAAAACAACTTGGGGAAGGCTAGAGATCAAGATTCATATGGTAGGAATGGAATATCTTGGCCTCAACACATGAGTAGGTGGTTCTCTCTCAGAAACAGCAAGTTGGAAGTGTAGGTTTGTTCTGATGGCTCTCTCCACGAATGAAGAGGAGGTGGAGGGGTATATATAACCTCCACACAAAATCTAACCGTTACACACAAGTTGCCAAACTCGGTGGGACCGAATTGGGAAACTCGGTCGGACCAATTTAGCAAATCTAGTGACCGTTAGGATTTTCGATGGGACCGACATGCAACTCAGTAGGACCGATATGGTTAGGGTTAGGGCATAACGTAATCTCGGTGAGACCGATTACACAAACTCGGTGAGACCGATTTTGGTAATAAGCTAACTAGAGAGTTGGTCAGGTAAACTCGGTGGGAACGGTTCGCTTATTTCGATGGGACCGAAAGGTTACGAAAAGGAAACAGGGAGTTTACATTGCAATCTCGGTGGGACCGATTGCTCATCTCGGTGGTACCAAAACGTTATGAAGGGAAACAGAGATATTACAATCCCATCTCGGTGAGACCGAGATCCCTATCGGTGAGACCGATTTGCCTAGGGTTTTGTGGCAGTGGCTATGACATCTGAACTCAGTGGCGCCGGGTAGAAAGAATCGGTAGGGTCGAGTTTGACTTTTGGTTTAGGTCATATGTGGATGTGAGAAAGTAGTTGAGGGTTTTGGAGCATATCACTAAGCACTGTGGAGCAAGAAACTCATTAAGCAACACCTCATCCCTCCTTGATAGTATTGGCTTTTCCTATAGACTCAATGTGATCTTGGATCACTAAAATATAAAATGTAGAGTCTTGAGCTTTTGAGCTTGAGCCAATCCTTTTATCCTTAGCATTTTGAGGGATCCACTTTTCTCATCCATGCCATGCCATTCATTGAGCTTTTCCTGAAATGTCCATCTTGGAATGATGTTAGGTCAACGAGCTATATGTTGTTAGGAATTACCGAAACCACCTAGGGTTAGTTGCACTTTCAACTATCTTCTTCCTTTTTGTCCTCACAACCACCACCATATACCACCATAGTGCTATGTCCATGGCTTGCGCTCATGTATTGCATAAGAGTTGAAAAAGCTGAAGCGCGTTAAAAAGTATGAACCAATTGCTCGGCTCGTCATTGGGGTTGTTCATGATGGGAGTATGTTGTGTAATGAAAATGAAACATGGCCTAACTATATGATTTTGTAGGGATAAGATTTCTTTGGCTATGCTATTTTGATAGGACATGATTATTTGTTAGTATGCTTCGAAGCATTTTTTTATGTTTTATAAGCTTTTATCTTCAATCATTTGGATCTGAACAATCATGCCACAATAAAGAAAATTACATTGAGAATTATGCTAGGTAGCATTCCACATCAAAAATTCTATTTTTATCATTTAACTACTCGAGGACGAGTAGGAATTAAGCTTGGGGATGCTTGATACGTCTCCAATGTATCTATAATTTTTGATTGTTCATTCTATTATATTACCCCTTTTGGATGTTTATGGGCTTTATTTTACACATTTATATCATTTTTGGGACTAACCTACTAACCGGAGGCCCAGCCCGTATTGCTGTTTTTTTTACCTATTTCAGTATTTCGAAGAAAAGGAATATCAAACGGAGTCCAAACGGAATGAAACCTTCGGGAGCGTGATTTTTGGAACGAACGTGATCCAGATGACTTGGAGTGCAAGTCAAGAAGCAATCGAGGCGGCCAGGAGATAGGAGGGCGCGCCCACCCCTCCTGGGCGCGCCCCCCTGTCTCCTGGGCCCCACGAGCAGCCACCGACGTACTTCTTCCTCCTATATATGCCCATGTACCCCGAAAACATCCAGGGAGCCAACGAAAAACAATTTCCACCGTCGTAACCTTCTGTATCCGCGAGATCCCATCTTGGAGCCTTCGCCGGCGCTCCGCCGGAGGGGGAATCGACCACAGAGGGCTTCTACATCAACACCATAGCCCTTCCGATGAGTTGTGAGTAGTTTACCACAGACCTTCGGGTCCATAGTTATTAGCTAGATGGCTTCTTCTCTCTTTTTTGATCTCAATACAATGTTCTCCCCCTCTCTTGTGGAGATCTATTCGATGTAAACTCTTTTTGTGGTGTGTTTGTCGAGATCCGATGAATTGTCGCTTTATGATCAAGTTTATCTATGAGAAATATTTGAATGTCCTCTGAATTCTTTTATGTATGATTGAGTTATCTTTGCAAGTCTCTTCGAATTATCAGTTTGGTTTGGCCTACTAGATTGATCTTTCTTGCAATGGGAGAAGTGCTTAGTTTTGGGTTCAATCTTGCAGTGTCCTTACCCAGTGACAGAAAGGGTTGCAAGGCACGTATTGTATTGTTGCCATCAAGGATAAAAAGATGGGGTTTATATCATATTGCTTGAGTTTATCCCTCTACATCATGTCATCTTTCTTAATGCGTTACTCTGTTCTTATGAACTTAATACTCTAGATGCATGCTGGATAGCGGTCGATGTGTGGAGTAATAGTAGTAGATGCAGGCAGGAGTCGGTCTATTTGTCACGGACGTGATGCCTATATACATGATCATGCCTAAATAATCTCATAATTATTTGCTTTTATATCAATTGCTCGACAGTAATTTGTTCACCCGCCGTAATACTTATGCTATCTTGAGAGAAGCCACTAGTGAAACCTATGGCCCCCGGGTCTATCTTTTATCATATAAGCTTTCAATCTACTTTTATTTGCATCTTTACTTTTCGCATCTATATTATAAAATACCAAAAATATATTTATCGTATCATACTATCTCTATCATATCTCACTTTCGCAAGTGGACGTGAAGGGATTGACAACCCCTTTATTGCGTTGGTTGCGAGTTCTTTGTTTGTTTGTGTAGGTGCGTGGGACTTTTGAGGAGCCTCCTACTGGATTAATACATTGGTTCTCAAAAACTGAGGGAAATACTACCGCTACTATTGCTGCATCACCATTTCCTCTTCAAGGAAAACCAATGCAAGCTCAAGACGTAGCAGCAGGTCGCGCAGTTTTTTTTTTGAGGAACAAGTAGTTGTTATTTATACTAGTTTTAGCGACGGATCAGGGTAACAACGGGGCTGTGCGGGGGCTGTGGCCCGTCTAGCCAGGGTTTTATTTATGTTTACCGCATCATGAGCTCAGTTGTGTTTTTTTCTTGCTGAAAATGGCTAGCCCAGTTCTATTTTTTTAAAAGAAATACCCAAACAAGGCCTACTTGCTTTATCGGCCCTGCTGGGCTGCAAATCTTTCAAGACGAGGAGAGTTTCATTCGGTTTGCCCAGAAATGGGTTGTACATTTTTAAAACACATCAAACCGGGAATTAGTTTTAAATTTTTTTTCATTACAAGATTTTAAATTCCATTGATTTTTATGCGTGGACAATTATTTGGATTTTATGTTTATATAAATTATTTTTCAAAATAGTTTGAATGTGAATCGATATTTTTGGATTAAAAACAGTTGACCGCACCGAAATATGTAAAATTTCGTATACTTTTTAATCGTGGCCACAATATGGGGTGTAATGCTAACAAAAAGAAGATGGGCTACAAAAAAATTCTTAAGAATTAGCAAATGGGTTGTACATTATTAGAAATATTGGCAGATGGGTTGTATGCTGTTTTCCACAGATTTGAGGCTGACTTGTGCGCCTACTACAGTTTGACGCGTATGCTTTCATAAAAAAAGGTTGACGCACACGCAACGCCCTGTCAACTTAGTCAACACACGAGAGAAGTGACTATTGGATGTCCATCCAACGGCTGTCGTGCTTCTTCAATCTTTGCTCTTCATGCTCCAGCCGCTCAAACAAGCGTCGGCGGGACTGCCTGCCCCCTCCTCCCGCGGCCAGATATGCTGCCGCGCAGGCCTCACGGCCCCATCGTACTCCCATCGCTGGCCTAGCCGTCCCTCTACTCACCCACACATGTTGTTATTCTCCAAGGACGGCAGACGAACTAGTAAACCCTCGTACTCCTCCGCGTGGGAAACAACTGCCGAGTATTCCCTGGCTCCGTGTCGTTCCCTTCCTAGGCCTCGCCGTCGTCCACCGCCCTGGTGCTCTCGGCGCGGCCTGGTCAACGTGGTCAATGAACGACATCCATCGGAAGTGGACTGTACGTGGAGAGCCTGACAGCTGGGTCCACGGCCGCACGCAAGGAAATGCCTCCTTATTACACGCAAATAATGATTCCTCCACCTGACAGCTAGGACCCACAGGAAGGGCCTCTGTATTTCACGAGAAAACGTTCCCCCGCTGAAAGGTCGGACCCACCAGCTATATCTTCGCACGCAAGGAAGTGCCTCCTTATTACGCCCAAAAAATGAATACCCCCCTGCTAGCTGGGACCCACCATATTGTTGGGCTGACTTGTAGGCCTACTAAGTTGACGAGGACGGAGGGCTTTGTCAACTTAGTCAATACTCCAGTGACCGTATGATGTCCATCCAACGGCCATAGTGCTTCTTCAACCTCTGGTCTTCTTGCTCCAGCCGCCCAAAGCAGCGCTGGTCGTGTCGCCTGCTCCTGCCTCCCGTGGCCGGCTGTGCTACCGCGAAGGCCTCACCACCCCCATACTACTCCCACCACTGGCCAGGCCATCCCTCCACTCACCCATGCCCCCTGTTATTCTGCGGCAACGGCAGCCTCACACCGCAGCCGAACCAGTGAACGCTCGTACTCCTCTCTGCGTGGGCATCCACTGCCGCGTCTTCCCCTGCTCCGCGTCGTCCCCTTCCTAGGCCTCGCCGCCGTCCACCGCCGTGGTGCTCTCGGCGTGGCGTGGTCAATGTGGTCAACGACCGACTTCCATTGGAAGAGTACTGTAAGTGGAGAGGCTGACAGCTGGGTCCACGGCAGCCGCAAGGAAGTGCCTCTTTATTACGCGGAAAATAATTATTCCTCCACCTGACAGCGGGGACCCACCGGACGGGCCACCAGTATTTTACAAAAAAAAGTTCCCCCTGACTGCTGGGACCCACCGGACAGGCCACCGTATTTCGTGAAAAAAACTTTTCCCCCGCTGTCAGCTCGGACCCACCGGAAGTGCCTCCTTATTACGCACAAAAAAATGAATACTCCCCCGGCTAGCTGGGACCCACCTTGGTGTGAGGCTGACTTGTGGGCCTACTAAGTTGACGGGGACGAAGGGCTTTGTCAACATAGTCAATATGAACGATTCTAGCTCCAGTGACCGTACGATGTCCATCCAACAGCCGTAGTGCTTCTTCAACCTCTGGTCTTCTTGCTCCAGCCGCCCAAAGCAGCGTCGGTCGTGCCGCATGCTCCTGCCTCCCGTGGCCGGCTGTGCTGCCGCGGAGGCCTCACTGCCCCCTACTATTCCCACTGCAGGCTAGGCCCTGCGGCGACGGCAATCTCACACCGCAGCCAAACCAGTGAACCCTCGTACTCCTCCCCGCGCGGGCTTCCACTGCCGCGTCTTCCCCGGCTCCGCATCGTCCCCTTCCTAGGCCTCGCCGTCATCCACCGCTGTGGTGCTCTCCGCGCGGCGTGGTTAACGTGGTCAAGGAACAACTTCCATCGGAAGAGTACTGTATGTGGAGAGGCTGACAGCTGGGTCCACGGCCACAGCCTAGTTTTTTTGTGATTTGCCAAGTAAGTCGGTTTGTCAGGCCTGTTGGGCTGCAAATCTTTCAAGACGGGGAGAGCTTTCATTCGGCTGGCCGAGAAAATGGCCCATCAGTAATGAAAAATGGGTTGTACATTTTTAAAATACATCAAACCGGCAATTAGTTTCAAATATCTTTTTTTTCATTTCGAGATTTTGAATTACATTAATTTTTATGCGTGTAGAATTTGTTGGATTTTATATTGATATACATTTATTTTTAAAATCAGTTTGAATGTGAGTCGAAATTTCGGGATTAAAAACAGTTCGGACCGCACCGAAATATGCAAAATTTCGTATAATTTTTTAACCGTGGCCACAATATGGGCTGTAATGCTAACAAAAAGAATATGGGCTCCAAAAAAACCTTAAGAATTAGCAATTGGGTTGTAAATTATTAGAAATAATGGCAGATGGGATGTATGTTGTTTTCCACAGATTTGAGGTTTTCTTAAAAAAAGGTTGACGCACAAGCATTGACTGTTCGATGTCCATCCAACGGCCGTCGTGCTTCTTCAATCTCTGCTCTTTCTGCTCCAGCCGCTCAAACAAGCGACGGCGGGACTGCCTGCTCCCTCCTCCACGCGGCCAGCTGTGCTGCCGCGTAGGCCTCACCGCCCCACCATACTCTCATCGCTGGCCTAGCCATCCCTCTACTCACCCACACCTGATGTTATTCTCCGGCTACGGCAGACGAACTAGTAAACCCTCGTACAGTCGTACTCCCCTCCGCGTGGCAAACAACTGTCGAGTCTTCCCTGCCTCCGTGTCGTTCCCTTTCTAGGCCTCGCCGTTGTCCACCGCCCTGGTGCTCTCGGTGCGGCCTGGTCAACGTGGTCAACGACCGACATGCATCTGAAGTGGACTGTACGTGGAGAGGCCGACAGCTAGGTCCACCGCCGCATGCAAGGAAATGCATCCTTATTACACGCAAAATAATGATTCCTCCACCTGACATCAGGGACCCACCGAAAGGGCCTCTGTATTTCACGAAAAAAACGTTACCGTCGCTGACAGCTCGGACCCACCAGCTATATCTTCGCACGCAATGAAGTGCCTCCTGATTACGCACAAAAAATGAATACTTCCCTGTTAGCTGGGACCCAATATAGTGGCAGGCTCACTTGTGGGCCTACTAAGTTGACGGGGACGGAGGGTTTTGTCAACTTAGTCAATATGCACGATTCTAGCTCTAATGACCGTACGATGTCCAACCAACGGTCGTAGTGCTTCTCCAACCTCTGGTCTTCTTGCTCCAGCCGCCCAAACCAGCATCGGTCATGCCTCATGCTCCTGCCTCCCGTGGCCGGCTGCGATGCGGTGGAGGCCTCACTGCCCCCTACTACTACCACTGCTGGCCAGGTCATACCTCTACTCACCCACACCCCCTGTTATTCTGCGGCGACGGCAGCCTCACACCGCAGCCGAACCAGTGAACCCTCGTACGCCTCTTCGCGAGGGCATCCACTGTTGCGTCTTCCCCGGCTCCGCGTTGTCCCCTTCCTAGGCCTCGCTATCGTCCACCGTCGTGGTGCTCTCGGGGCGCCGTGGTCAATGTGGTCAACGACCGACTTCTATCGGAAGAGTACTGTGCATGGAGGGGCTGACAGCTGGGTCCACGACGGCCGCAAGGAAGTGCCTCCTTATTACGCGCAAAATAATTATTCCTCCACCTGACAGCAGGGAGCCACCGGACGGGCCACCGTATTTTGCGAAAAAAATGTTTCCCCCTGACTGCTGGGACCCACCAGCTACACCTTCGCACGCAAGGAAGTGCGTCCGGGCAAAAAAATGATTTGCCCCCCTGACTGCTGGGACCCACCAGCTACATCTTCGCACGCAAGGAAGTGTGTCCGAAAAAAAAACGATTCGCCCCCCTGACTGCTGGGACCCACCAGCTACATCTTCGCACACAAGGAAGTACGTCCGAGAAAAAAAACGATTCGCCCCCCTGACAGCTGGGACCCACCAGCTACACCTTCGCACCGCAAGAAAGTGCGTCCGGGCAAAAAAAACGATTCGTCCCCCTGACTGCTGGGACCCATCGGCTACATCTTTGCACGCAAGTGCTTGACAGTCCGGACCCACGTGGTCAAAGCGTACGTAACGTTGTCATTCTGGTCGCGAACGTGTACGTACATACTGGTCGATGTAGAGGCCCGCACGTGTCGTAGTAGAGGCGCGCACGTGTCTAGTAGAGGCGCGCACGTGTCGTAGTAGAGGCGCGCACGTAGCATGTACACGTATGTACAACGACCAGGGTGCAAGAAAGAAAATACGACCACGTACGTACATACGGGCGGGGTCTCAAACGCCTACTCGCGCATACATACGGCCAGGGCTCGTGTACATGGCTGGGTCGGAACGAAGAAACAACGTCGTCGTCGTGTTTATGGGGAGCCAACCGGCTGGGGCGGAACGGAATGCGTCGTCGTGTTGTAACATTTCAAAATTCTAAATTTTGGAATGTTATATTAAATAAATATTTATGTTTGTTTGTTTGATTGTTGTGAGATTGGTTGTGTGAAATTGAGTGGAATTTGAAACTTTTAAGAATTTAATGAGAGTGAATAAAAGGACTTTCCCAAAAAAAATCATTTGAATCCCTATTCAATTTTGAGGTCGAATCCTTTTGAAACCCTCTGATAAACAAATAAAATGAGAGGAAAATTACACTCCAAAATCAGAGACAAAGTTTTATTTGAGATTCAAATTTGAAGACAGAAACTATTTGCAATTTATTTGAAATCCAATTCCTTTTCATTTTGGAGTTATTACAAAAAATGATTTTTTTAAGTATTTTATTTGGCCAAGAAAATATGTACATGTTTTAGGAAATTTTATTATGAAAATTTTAGTATATAATATGTCTATATAAAATGTTTTTATTTGGTTTATTTGTTTTCTTTTCCTCACTGTTTTTTCTATTTAAAAAAAAACACTCCCGCAGGCCAGGCCAGGCGCACCGGCCGGCCCAACCCAGGGCGCTAGGGCTAGCGCACGTACGGGAGGGACGGCAATTCCTAAACGGCGCCTTAAGCGCCCGTTTTAGTTATTTATGCATTCGGGCGCACACCCTCCAGCCGCAGTGGGCCGGCCCATTCTTTCTTCTTTTTTGCTGTTTTTAAACGCACAAAACTGCTTGCTTGGGGCAAGATTCGAACTGGAGTCCTCCAGAGTACAAGTGTTCTGCCATAGCCAGTCCGCCACCTTAGTATTCGTGTTTTCTCAGAGCCTTTTCATCCTTTTGTTTCTATATTGTTTCTTTTTTTCCTATGAACGATTTTGTTCAGTTTTTTCCTTCTTTTGCAAAATCGACGAACTTTTCTCACCAAATTCCATGAACTTTTTCCAAAATCGATTAATTTTTTTTCAAATTCAATGAACTTTTTTTGAAAACCAGTGAACTTTTTAAATTGGATGAACTATTTTCGAATTGGATGAACTATTTTCAATATCCAAAATATGTTCAGATTTTTCGAAATTCGTTTGACTTTTCAGAAAATGTTTTTCGAAATTCCAAATTTTGTTCATGTTTTCGAATTTTGTTCACGTTTCAAAAATAGTTCTGAATTCCAAATTTTTGTTCACCGTATTGAAGAAAAAATTTCACCATACATTGAAAAAAATGTTCACTATGTATAAACAAATGTTCATCATGTATAGAAATTTTGTTCAGCATGCATTCAAAAGCAGTTCATCGTATTTTAAAAAAAGTTCTATGTGTATTTGAATATTGTTCACCATACATTGAAAAAATGTTCAGTGTGTATAAAAAATGTTCATCGTGCAGAGAAATTTTGTTCAGCATGTATTCAAAAAAAGTTCAGCGTATTTTAAAAATTGTTCAGTGTTTCTTTGAATAATGTTCACCCTGTACTAAGAAAATGTTCAATGTGTATTCTAAATTCGCTTTCTAAAAATTGTTCACAGTACAAAAAAAGTATTCAAATTTCGGAAATTGTCCAGTTTTTGAAAAACATAGTTCACGTTTAAAATAAAAGGAATATTTGAAATTTGCGTACGATTTTCGAAACATTTGTTCGCATATTTAAGATTTTCATTTTTCAAAATCGATTTTTCTTTATTGATGAACTTTTTTTTCAAATTCGTGAACTTTTTTATAAGTTCCTGGACTTTCTTTCAAGTTTTATGAAAATTCTTGAATTCACGAAATTTTTCGTTTTTTTGTTTTTTTTCGTCACAAGTCAATACTTGACCGATCCAGGGGAGAGAAGTAGGCGATCGAGGGAGAATGAAGGACGGAACGAGGGGAGCGAACGAGCAGAAGTGGAACATGAGGCAAGATGGGCCGGCCCAGTTCGCAGGCGTGTGGGCGCCAGAACGGGAACCGGCGCTGAAGGCACCCGTTAGGAGCTCCCGGGAGGGACTCCCACGAGGGTTTTTCCTATTTGCCGCTCGCTGCTCACAATGTTTTTATGTTTTCCTATTTCCCGGTTGCGACGCACAGGGGGAATATGAACAACGCTCGGGGTGGCCCGGCCCGCTTGAGCGTTTCCGGTTTTGGGAATGTTCTAGCTGGTTCCCAGCCTTGCCTAAAAAAAAACTGGTTCCCAGCCGGTTTTATCCAGTTTTGGGACCTTCTAGGAGGTTCCTGAAACGTTTGTTTTTTTCTAAGTTTTTATGTTTTTATGTTTCTTTCTTTTTTCTGTTTCTTTTTCATTTTTTTTGTATTTTCGTTTATCTGTTTTCAAAGTTTTTTTTAAAAAACAAATATATGTGTTGCTCACAATTGTTCAAAACTTCACAAAATGTTCTCATTTCAAATTTTGTTCATGGTTTTAAAAAATTGTTCAAAACTTCACAAAATGTTCTCATTTTCAAATTTTGTTCCTGACTTGAAAAAATATTCAAAGTTCAAAAAATGTTCTCATTTTCAAACTTTGTTCCAGACTTTTAAAAAAAGTTCCTGGCTTTCTATTGTTTTTTACTTCTATTCATTTCTTTATTTAGTTTATGTTTATTTTATTTATGTTTTTTTCACAATTTCACAACTTTGCAAAATTTGTTCGCAAATTAAGAAAAATGTTCGTATTTTCAATTTTTGTTCGTGAGTTTCAATAAATGTTCCTATTTCAAATTAAGAAAAATGTTCGTGTTTGAAATTTTTGTTCGTGAGTTTTGTAAAATTTTCCCGTTTCGAATTTTTTACATATTTCGAATTTTGTTAGGGAGTTTTAAAAAATGCGCGCAATATTTTAAACAATGTTTGTGTTTTCAAAAATATTTCACGAGATTGAACAATGTTCCGGTTTGAAATTTTTACACAAATTTTAAATTTTGTTCGCAAATTTAAAAAATATTCGTGAATTGGAGAAAATGCTCCTGTTTTGAAATGATGTTCTCAAGTTCGAAAATGTTCAGTTTTTCAAAAAAAAACGAAGATTCACATTTTTTGGGAGTGTGCATTTTATAAAATATTTTATTTCCCAAAAACATCCTATTTTTAAAAATTGTTCACAAATTCGAAAATGGTTATGTGTTTAAATTTTGTGCAAGTTTTGGGCAATTTTCATAAAATGTTCGTCTTTTAAAAAAAATCAAAATTTGTACTGAAACTAAAAAAAAATCATGTTTTCATATTTTTTCCACAAATTAGAAAAATATTTGGTGAATTTCATAAAATGCTTGTTTTTCCCATTTTTGTTCCAGTTTTTTTGAAAATGGTCACATTTTCAAAAAGTTATTAGTAGTTTCAAAAAATGTACTCATTTTCAATTTTGTTCTGTTTTTTACAAAATGTTTTGAGATTTCAAAAGATGTTCGAGTCTTACAAATTTTGTTGTGAAAAAGAAAAATTCTGTTCGAAATTTCAAAAAAAAAGATTAAATCTTTCACTCCCTACAGTTTATATAAACTGAGCTGCCAGATTTAGACAACAAAATTTATGTATTATGGTGGGTAAGGACGTGATTCACTCACGTTAGATCGTGTGTTCTATACTACTAATGCACACTTTTTTGGGAGTTCTTTAAGTTTTGCCACAGTAGTTTGTTTCTTTAATAGTCGCGCTGTTATATTTCCGTGAAAGGAGCTGTGGTGCACTGGCTTGCTGATTGACCTTTCCTGCTGCAGATCTCGGGTTCGATTCCACCATGGCACTCTTTTTTTCTGGATTTTTCACGGCGCGTTGAAAGGAAACACCCCGCGCGGCCCACAAAGCCCGCCAAGGACGTGCGCCTGTGCGGTAGCGCGGAATTCCCTATTCGCCGCTCTCTGCGGCAAACAGACGCTGCTTCGCACAGGCGATCAGGCGATCGTTCGGTTTTGGGCCGGCGCGTCTGCGTGTTTTCAGCGTTCCCGGTTTTGGGAACCTTCTAAAGGTTTTGTACGGTTTTGTAAGGTTCCCGGCCCAAACGGATTTCTTTCTTTTTTATTTATTTTTTCCTTTTCTCTCCTTGTTTCCTTTTTCTGTTTATTTTCTTTTACTTGTTTTTTTCTCTGATTTTCTTTTCTTTTCATTTCAATTTTTCTTTCTCAGATTTCTTTTTTTGCAAAAATGTTCGCATTTTTCAAATTTTGTTCATATTTACAAAAAATATTTCTGTTTTCAAATTTTGTTCATAACTTGCAAAATTTGTACGCTTTGTTTCAAAAAATGTTCATAATTTCATGAAATGTCCCATTTTAAATATTTGATCAAAAATTCAAAAAAAAATCGTGCTTTAAAACTTTGTTCAGAATTTCATAATTTAATCGCAACTTCAAAAAAGTTTCATGTTTTTCAAAATCATTTTCTGCAGTTTCAATTTTTTTGTTCGACTAGGCAAAAAAATGTTCTTGTCTATGAAAATGTTCAGGAATTCAAAATATGTATACGCGCTTTTTCAAAATATAGACCATTTTTCTGAATATTTGAACAAATTTCAGGTCGAGAACATTTTTTTGGAAGGTTGCAAAACTTGTTCACGTCTCAAAAATTGTTTGCAATTTTACAAAAATGATCGTTTTTCAAATTTTGTTTGGTACGTTTTTCTTTAAAAAAAATAACATCTTTAAAAAATTGTTCATCATTCTAAAATAATGTTCCCGTTTTAAAAAAATCACAAATTAAAAAATGTTCCTGTTGTCAAAATTTGTTCACAAATTAAAAAATGCTCCTCTTTTTGAAAAGTGTTCACAAATTCAAAAAATGATCTCATTTTGTCAAAATATGTTCATGACTGTGAAATTTTGTTCAGAATTTAACAAAATGTTCATATTGTTTCAGGATTTGTTCACAAATTCAAAATATATTCCTGTTTTTAGTTTTTTTAACAATTCTAAATATTGCTCACATTTTCAAAAAAACTTGTCTGTTTTATCAAAACTGATCGTAATTTTAAAAAATGTTCCGGTTTTTCAATATTTGTCCACAACTTCAAAATTGTTACTTTTTTAAAATTTGATTACATATTCAAGAAAAATGCTTAAAATTTTGAAACTCGTGTGTGTTCCTAAAAAATGTTCTTACATTTAAAAATATATTCAGAAATTACAAGAAAAGATCAAAAAAAAGAAAAAGTAACCGGATCTGGTGATGTTACTAGTTTTATAGTATTCAATGTGGCGTAGTGGTTAGGTACCACGCTCTACAAGTGCGCGGTTGTGAGATCGATTCCTCGCAGAAGCTTTGCGTTTTCTTTCGTTTTTACACCGCTCGCTGCCTGTCTGGGCCGGCCCAGTCGGGGGGCGCCCTGTGCGAAGCCCCGACTGGTTGCCGCAGTAAGCGGCACATAGGTGCTCCCACCGGTAGCGCAGCAGTTTGACGCATAACGCACTACCACGAGCTGTCGCCACCCTCCCTTTCACGATCTCTTTCTCTCCCTCGTTTTTTTTTCTTCTTCCTCCTCAAGGGAAGAAACAGAACAGAAGATTGCCATGCCGCCCATGTCCGCAATCTCTGGAATCCGATCCCCAAAGCTACCCCGTACCCCAAGAAAATGTCCTATAAATACCTGGCTAGTCCCTCTCCAGATTCCCTTTGAAAACCCAAGCCCCAAACCCACCATACCACCCGCCATCTTCGTTCCGATCTCGGCCACCGAAGCTTTTTCGTCGCACGGGTGCATCATCGGTGAGCCTCCTCGAGATCCCTCCCTCTGGTATTTGATTCCCCTCGCCTTTACGCACCTCTTTGACATGATTTCGGCACCCAGGTTCAACCGAAGCCACCGCCTCAAGCTCGCAACGCCGCCGGAGTTCATCCAGAGCACGGGAGTTTACGCTGACGCCCGCTCGACTCCGACATCTCCTCGCCTCACTATCCACAGAAAATCGGACCCCCTCGGAGTTCTCCATCCGCTGGACATCGCCGTCTCTGCCGCCGCTCACCGGAGCCATCTCCTCGCCGACCTCCACTTCCCTTGTCTACAACGAGCCCGTCTCTGTAAGCAACGAGAGGCTCCCCCAGTTTGTTTGTTTTTTTTCTTTTTTTCGAAGCGTTAAGTGCAAATAAGATTAGATCGGTTATAGTAGATCGGTTCTATTAGTCGGTTTACTTCGGTTTAGATCAAACCGGTTCATCGGTTTCTTTTTATTAAACGTACGTGCACGTTTCTATAAAGTTCCGGCCGAGCGACGGTTAGTTACAGATCGCTCAGCTCCTAGCCCAGTAGACTTGCCCGTTATGCTTTATTTTCGTTTCTATAAAAAACAGAAAAGTTTCAATCTTAGATATTCTATAACTTTTATGATTTAGATTCAAATTGAGTGATTCTTTTTGCATTACTTCACAAATTTGTTGAAGTTTCTGTTTGTGTACTTACTTTTCAAATTTGAGTTTGATGAAATTTGTTCAAATCACTATTTTGGCCGTATCTTGAGTTTTATAAAATATTTTTGATTGATTCTTTTTGCTACTTTTTTTATTGTTTTGTTTATCCAGTAGAATATTGTTATTTATTTTAGTTTATTTCAAATTAGAGTTTTAGGCAAAACAGTACTGTTTTAGTTCTAGTTTTGTTTTAGCCTTTTTCTTTATAGTTTTAATTATTTTTAAATTATTTATTTTTGTCACTTTTGACAAATTTAGTTTTGTTTCTGCTAATTCAACAAAAGAAAATTTTATTTTTTATTTTACAAATTTATTTTATTTAGTTTTGTATGAAAACTTGTAGAGGTCATAGTTAGAGTTTCATAAAAGCTTTTTATTTGTTTCTTTTTTGCTTTTATGAAAAAATAATTTCTGTTAACTTAATTGTTTTACTTTTTATATTATTTTTTGTTAATTTATTAGTTTAGTGTTTTAATTGTTGTTAAGTTTTTACTTAGGACAAAACTATTTTGTGTTATGTCTTAGAGTTTTCTTTAGTAGTTTTGTTGTGAAGTTTTCCCTTTGTTTTTATTTGGTGTCCCTTGATTTGCATTTTTATTGTTGGTTTTATTATGAGTGTTAGAATTGCCTGTTAGTATGTTTGCTTATATGAATGCTATGTTTGACTCTATAGATTTTCAACGGAGTGACGAATAGTTCTAAGTCATTATTCTGAGAGTGTTATAATCTTCATCAAGCATACCAGGCAAGTTCACTTTGACCATGCTTTTCATACCTATGTTTTTATTGCATTTAGTGTCATCCTTGCAACAATCCTCCAGTAGTGTTATTGAATCTTGTAGCTGAGTAGAACGCATGAGGTAGGAACCCATCTCCCTGTTATCAAGCCCGGGACGTTGTTTTATTTTAATGCTACGCTATAGTAGAAGGGGTTTGGTATGGGTGCACGAGAGTGGTGTGAAGAAGGAGGACTCTACATCAATAACGACAACTCCATGATGGCATATGCAAGGACTGCATCTTCAAGGCCTCAAGACTTCAAGACTCGAGACAAGAATTCAATACACACTACTAGGTGAAGGATGGTTGACGGGCACCCTGGAGAAACCAGTGGATGGCCGGGATGCATGGAGAAGCGCCGTGACATCTTGCGAAAAGCTTCACCTAGACTCAAAGAGATGGAAGATATTTCATGCCCGGAAGCTTACCTGTGCAACTGCAAGTCACTATGGGCTCTGGCTTGGTTGACCTTAGTTGTGACTCTTGGCTGGGACGGTGCTAGCAGATGTAGAACTGCGGTAGGATTGGATGAGCACTGGACAGTGGTTAGGGGAACTCTTCGGAAGACCATGTTTCGCTCGTCTTGTTCTCAAACACCCTGAAGTGCGAGAACGTAAAAGAGGGATCGAATCTTGCGGGTAAAGTGTACAAACCTCTGTAGAGGGTTAAAACCTAATCGATTAGCCGTGTCCCCAGTTATGGACAATTTGAGCATCTGGACTTGGATCTATCTCGGAACTCTCAACACCGGACTAATAACTTAATTGTGGGCAACTTATGATGATTTGGCTATGAGACATCGGTTGGTGGAACCATGTCATGATAGGAAACTCTGTAGTATAGACTCCTGATATTTCTTTGATGTAGGAAAATAAAACTAGCTTTTATGCAAAACAAAACTCAGACACAGAGCCACAAAGCCGTATTGCATATAGTATAGTTTTATCATCTGTTTTCTCATGTTGTGATCTTGCCAGTACATGCAATGTACTGACCTACACGGCTGCAATGTATCATGTTGCAGATATTTTTCTTCCGACGAGTAAGAGTACGGTACTGGGTTACGGTCTACACTCAACTTGGTGATGGCGTTGATGGGACTCCACACCCGATTTACAGTTTCCGCTAAGACTTATGAGGTATATATCAGTTTTACGTTATTTATACATGTGATTGCACTTTGATATATACATTGATGTACTGTGTGTGCCAGCATACTGATCCAGGGATGGCACGGATACACAGAGGCTTGACCGTCTAAGGTCGGGTCGCTACACGTGTTCATCGGGAGGGCTTGGACGGAACAGGCGATGGAAACGAGGCCTAGCGTACCGCAGAACTGAGGAAACGGCCTTGTGTTCGACCGGCACGTTCGAAACGGGATCCTGTTCATCGGGAGGGGTCTGGCGTACCGCAAAACGGAGGAAACGAACCTCCTATGGTCGAAACGGGGGTCCTGTTGATTTGGAGGGGTGTGGCGTACCGCAAAACGGACGAAACGGACTTGTGTTGGAGCGCTACGGTCGAAACGGGGGTCCTGTTGATCGGGAGGGGTGTGGCGTACCGCAAAACGGACGAAACAGACTTGTGTTGGAGCGCTACGGTCAAAACGGGGGTCCTGTTCATCGGGAGGGGTGTGGCATACCGCAAAACGGGACTCCACGGGATACTGTTCATCTCCATCATCGACCTCCTCCAGCCTCCATGGGCTACCGTCGACCTCCTCTAGCCTCCACGGGCTCCTGTTCATCCATCCTCCACCGCGCGCTACTCCACCGGCTACTGTTCAACCACCCCTCCACGGGCACCCCTCCACCGTCTACTGTTCATCCAGCCCTCCACGGGGTCGTCCTGTTCATCCAGCCCTCCACACCACGGGGTCCTGTTCATCCAGAGGCAACGCCACCGCTCACTGTTCATCCAACCCTCCCCCCCCCCCCCGCAACGCTCACTGTTCATCCAGAGAGGCAGCATCGATCGGCTTCAGTTAGCAACAGTAGCGAAGGAATCGCTCGATCGGGTTCAGTTAACAACCATCGATCGATCGCTCGGGTTCAGTAACGCGTAGCCTGCAATGCAATCGCTCGGGTTCGGTTAGAGCCCAACGCCTCGCTTGGGTTCAGTTAGAGCTAATGCCTCGAACACACGCGCGTACTTGTACGAGAGAAACGCGCATCGCTCGGCCCCTGACCGCCCACCGTAACCGGGAACTCGCCGAAATTTTCCTTGCTCTCGCTTCTACCACGGTTTTTTCCGTCATGGACGGCCCAAAGAATGTCATGCAGCTGCGTCTCCGGCCGGCCAAGGACGAAAAGCCCATTTTTTGTCATGATTTTTTGTCATAGAAGTAGGAGATCACCACATCTATGATGATACCGGGTTTTGTCACAATTATCATCATAGAAATGTCATATGTATGACAGAAAAAAGTTTCGTTCGGCCCAAAATGTCAGGGATGTGTCTTTATTTTGTAGTGGAATACTCCAAAGTAGATCTTGAACACAAGAATCATGTCCGGCTCTGCAAAACAAATTCCACATACCACCGTAGAGAGCACAATATTCCACGAGTCTAATCTGTTGACAACTTTTCCATAGCGTGACATCATGCCGCGGCCCGGTCATTATTCAAACTGTTTTCTCAACCTGCTATTGCACGTCTTGCGAGGCGGTTTTACTGGCACGTCTTGTCGAAGCAGAGATCATGTCCCCTTATCATGGGATTCTCATCAATACGGGCGTGGGTAACCCAATTGTGCCATTAGCACAGCGCTTGGGGAATAAGCGAGTTTCAAGGGCAAGTGGGGAGGCACATGACTGCCGCATTTATAAAGAGATAAGGATCCCCCCTTTTCACCCACGCCTTCTTCTTCCTCTGCTTATCCATTCTCGAGCTCCAAGACCCAAGCCTTCACCTCTCCGCAAAATCATTCCGAACATGTCCGGAGCGGGAGGCAAGTGGATGGCCTCGTCCACCACGAAGGAGGACATCAAGAAGCTTTGGGGGCCGCGCATCAGCTTCCAGCCAAAGGGCAGATCATCCCTACCCTGAAACCCCAGGAAAGGGTAGTATTCCTCTCTCACTTCGTCCGCGGGCTGGGATTCCCCCTTCACCCGTTTGTCCACAGACTAATGTTCTACTACGGGCTGGACTTCCATGATCTGGCCCCCAACTTCATCCTCAACATCTCGGTGTTTATCGTCGTGTGTGAGGCCTTCCTCCGCATCATGCCCCACTTCGGTCTATGGCTGACGACCTTCAACATGAAGCCAAAGGTGGTGGGCGGCCAACAAGTGGAGTGCGGGGGCGCCATGGTGGGCAAGATGCACAATGTCACCTCGCCCGAAGGCTCCTTTGTGGAGACCGTGAAGGGGTGGCAATCGGGGTGGTTCTACATCACCGAGCCGCGCGACACCAACTGGGCGGCGACCCTCGAATTTTGATCCGGCGTCCCCATGCGGCTCACCTCCTGGAAAGAGAAGGGCTTAGCCTGGGGCTCTGCGAAAGAACTGACCGGACTTCAGACTTGCGTCCAAAATATGATAAGCAAGAAAATCAAGCTCGTCAACGTGGTCCAGGTCATGCTCCTCTGCCGGATCCTTCCGTGCCAGAGACGGGTTTGCAATTTGTGGGAGTTCGACCCGGCCGAACACCAGACGCTGCGGGAGCTCTTCGACACGACGCACAAAGACATCTGGAAGGTGCTTTTCAAAGCCAACCACCACCACCCATAACTGAAGATCGCGGACTCAGCGTGAAACGCCAAGCCAGTCCGGTAGGTTTTCATATTTTGCAACATATGCCTTTCACCAGGACATCCGCGGGAGGAATCTAAGCCTCCATGCCAATTTTACAGGCCTGGGTAGCGATAGCGGAGCAGATTGACTGTCCGGCTCTGCTACCTGAAGATCCAGCATCGCCTCTTCTAACGAAGATGTGATACGTCTATTTTGCATCATGTTTTTATATCAATATTTATTGCATTATGGGCTATTATTACACATTATATCTCAATACTTATGGCTATTCTCTCTTATTTTACAAGGTTTACCATGAAGAGAGGGAATGCCGGCAGCTGGAATTCTGGCCGGAAAAGGAGCAAACATTGGAAACCTATTCTGCACGGCTCCAAAAGTCCTGAAACTCCACGAAACAACTTTTTGGAATTAATAAGAATTTCTGAGCAAAAGTAATATGCCAGGGGGCCAACACCCTGTCCAGGAGACAGCCCCCCCTATAGGGCACGCCCTCCTATCTCCTGGGCCCCCTGGTGGGCCTCCGGCGTCCATCTTCTGCTATATCATCACTTTTACCCTGGAAAAAAAAATCTGGGGCAAGCTTACGGGACGAAACTCTGCCGCCACGAGGCGGAACCTTGGCGGAATCAATCTAGGGCTCTGGCAAAGCTGTTCTGCCGGGGACACTTCCCTCCGGGAGGGGGAAATCATCACCAACGTCATCACCAACGATCCTCTCACCGAGAGGGGGTCAATCTCCATCAACATCTTCACCAGCACCATCTCCTCTCAAAACCCTAGTTCATCTCTTGTATCCAATCTTGTATCAAAACCACAAATTGGTACCTGTGGGTTGCTAGTGTTGATTACTCCTTGTAGTTGATGCTAATTGGTTTACTTGGTGGAAGATCATATGTTCAGATCCTTTATGCATATTATTACTCCTCTGATTATGAACATGAATATGCTTTGTGAGTAGTTACGTTTGTTCCTGAGGACATGGGTGAAGTCTTGCTATTAGTAGTCATGTGAATTTGGTATTCGTTCGATATTTTGATGAGATGTATGTTGTCTTTTCCTCTAGTGGTGTTATGTGAACGTTGACTACATGACACTTCACCATTATTTGGGCCTAGAGGAAGGCATGGGGAATTAATAAGTAGATGATGGGTTGCTAGAGTGACAGAAGCTTAAACCCTAGTTTATGCGTTGCTTTGTTAGGGGCTGATATGGATCCATATGTTTAATGTTGTGGTTAGGTTTACCTTAATACTTCTTTTGTAGTTGCGGATGCTTGCAATAGGGGTTAATCATAAGTGGGATGCTTGTCCAAGTTAGGGCAGTAGCCAAGTACGGTCCACCCACATATCAATCAAAGTACCAAACGCGAATCATATGAACGTGATGAAAACTAGCTTGACGATAATTCCCAATGTGTCCTCGGGAGCTCCTTTACCATTATTAGAAATTGTCCAGGCTTACCGTTTGCTACATAAAGGATTGGGCCACCTTGCTGCACTTTGTTTACTTTATTTACTTGTTACTCGTTACCATTTATCTTATCACAAAACTATCTATCACCTACAGTTTTAGTGCTTGCAGAGAAAACCTTACTGAAAACCGCTTATCATTTCCTTCTGCTCCTCGTTGGGTTCGACACTCTTACTTATCAAAAGGACTAAGATTGATCCCCTACACTTGTGGGTCATCAAGACTCTTTTCTGGCGCCGTTGCCGGGGAGTGTAGCGCTTTTGGTGAGTGGAACTTGGTAAGGAAACATTTATATAGTGTGCTGAAATTTTCTGTTACTTGTCACTATGGAAACTAATCCTTTGAGGGGCTTGTTTGGGGTATCTTCACCCCAACCAGAAGAGCAAAGAGTTGCTCCTTGTCGGTGTCAAAACCGGCGGATCTTGGGTAGGGGGTCCCGATCTGTGCGTCTAGGCTGATGGTAACAGGAAGCAAGGGACACAAT
The DNA here is from genome assembly GCA_963921465.1 of Triticum timopheevii. NCBI lineage: Eukaryota > Viridiplantae > Streptophyta > Magnoliopsida > Poales > Poaceae > Triticum > Triticum timopheevii. Next base: position 425,435,543 of record OY997272.1, read on the forward strand.
GTTTACCCAGGTTCGGGCCCTCTCGATGGAGGTAAAACCCTACTTCCTGCTTGATTAATATTGAAGATATGGGTAGTACAAGAGTAGATCTACCACGAGATCGTAGAGGCTAAACCCTAGAAGCTAGCCTATGATGGTATGATTGTAATAACGACCAACCTCTCCGGTTTATGTAGACACCGGAGAGGGCTAGGGTTTACATGGAGTCGGTTACAAGGAAGGAAACACAATATCCAGATCGCCAAGCTTGCCTTCCACGCAAAGGAGAGTCCCATCCGGACACGGGCCGGCGTCTTGAGTCTTGTATCTCCACGCTTCAATTCCGGATACCCCCTAATCCAGGACTCCCTCAGTAGCCCCTGAACCAGGCTTCAAGATGATGAGTCCGGCGCGCAGTCTTGTCTTTGGCATTGCAGGGCGGGTTCCATCTCCGAATACTCCAAAGTAATTATCGAACACTTAGACCATGTCCGGATCTGCGAGATGATCTTCACATACCATTGTAGGGAACATAGCATAAATCTGATCCGTTGGCAATCTTCGTACGTCGTGCCTTCACATCGTGGCCCAGTTAAACACGAACCGGTGTTTCTCGCCCCCACCTCGATTCGCGTTGCGAGGCAGTTTTATTGGCATGTCCTATCAAGGCAGAGGTCGTGTTCCTCTTATTATGGTATCTTCCATTAATGCGGGAGTGTGTGACCCCACGACGACCATTAGCATGACTTCGTGTGCTGTTAGATAAGCCTCCAGCGGTCACCCTGAGGACTCTTGATATTCACCCCCTTTATAAAAAGGAGTCGAGGCCTATGCCTCTTCTCCACCTCCCTCGCGCCTTCTCGCACCTTGAGTTCTAGCACCCAAGACCTAAGCTCCACCACCCCAGATCCTCCAATATGTCCGGATCCAACCCTCAAGGCCGGTGGGTGGCCTCCTCGATTCAAAAGGAGGACATTGCAAAGCTTAGGGAGGTCGGATATCTGACTGCTGACATCCAGCACAGGCTTCCTGCTCCAGGGTAGGTCATCCCTACACCGGAGCCCAATGAGAGCGTCGTGTTTGTTCCTCACTTCCTCCGCGGCTTGGGCCTCACCCTCGATCCTTTTGTGAGGGGGCTCATGTTCTATTACAGGTTGGATTTTCATGATCTAGCTCCAGACGCTATCCTCCATATCTCGTCGTTCATCATTGTATGCGAGGCTTTTCTCCACATCGCCCCACACTTCGGCTTATGGCTCAAGACCTTTAATGTGAAGCCGAAGATGATCGAGGGGCGGCATGCGGAGTGCGGAGATGCCATAATAAGCAGGAATGCCGATGACCCATGGCCAGAGGGTTCTTTACCAGAAGTGTCTGATGTATGGCAACGGAGGTGGTTTTATGTCACGACTCCCAGAGGCACAAAGTGGGTGGCCGCCCCCGAGTTCTGCTCGGGCCCTCCGCCACAACTAGCGTCTTGGACTGACGTAGGACGGAATTGGGGGCCCGCTGGCGATGTACTAGTACTGCAGAGCCGCATCCGGGAGCTTCTTGAGAGGGACATTAATCTTGTCAGCATAATGCAAGTGATGTTAATCCGGTGGATGTTGCCGTGCCAATGCCGGCCTCTCCGGATGTGGGAGTTCAATCCAGAGGGTCCGCGGACTGTTAAGCACTTCTTCGGCCTGAAGCTCGAAGGGATGTGCAAATTATTCTTCGGACCAAAAGTAGAGTGTCCGGACACCACCGAGGATGCGGGCCTAAGCTGCAATTGCCTAGATACCCAAGTAAGTAACCTTGATACCGGACACCTTGTTTTGTATTTATCATAGTTGTTATTCTGAAAATCATCCGTGGCCAGGAATGGCTCGGCAAGGCGGAGAGAATCAGGTGTCCGGCGCCACTTCCCGAAGGCTCGCCTGGTCCCACCATGGCCAAGATGCTTGACCGGGTACTCAGTAGAATGCCCTCAGGGAAAGACAAGGGGAAGAATGAAGAAACCGAACTTCACACACTACGCATCCGAACTAGGGGAATTGTTACCTCCCCTAAGGAGGATAGTCGGGAAGGGGAGGCTAAAGCTTCCTCCCCGCACTGGAAGAAGAGGGCCGCCTCCGAAGACTTGGAGACGGAGATGCCCAAGACAGGGAAAAAGGTATCACCAGGGAGCTTTGCCCCGACAGGCACCCTCACCGCGTCATGCCCGCCTATGGGCCAGCCCTCCACCGAGCTGTAAGTCAATCGTTAATTCGAAGGTACTGCGTTCTTCCTAGATCAATAACCAGGATTCGTCTTTTGCAGTCCGGCTAGCAGCCCTTCTCAACAGAGTTCGTCTTTGGGGGATCTTCCTCCGGAGATGATGGAGAGCGAGACCCCACCCGCCTCCCAGCCTCATAAAGTGGGCAACACCAAGGTGTCGTCACGGAGGAGTCCGGATTTGCCGAAGCCGAAAACCAATGCGTCAGCCGCCCTGAGCCCAGAGCGTTTGGCTCCCACGGGGGGCGATGAGAAGGGTCCGGCACAGTTCAATGTCCGGCCGGACGTACTGACAGGCATACTGGAGCGAGTTGCGCTCTCGGAGGAGCACCGCTCATTAATGAGCACGGTGCTCAAGAAGATTTCATCCGCTACAAGCGGTTTGAACGAAGCATTTACAAGCCTGCTCAGAGGCTTTGAGGTATGTAGTGAAAATACATTATTTTTTGGCCGTGAGGCACGCGCTAGGTGTGCTCCATATAGATAGTAGCCCCTGAGACTCTAGTTGCCCGCCTAGGCGGCAAACGAAGGATCATATTTTGTAAGTACTGATTGTGCTGTGCATACGCGCAGGTATCTGTGGGTCCGGCCGCCGACCAATCCATTGAAATTGCCAAACTAACGAGGCAGATCGGATCTATTGATGCCGAAATGACACTGGTGAACGAGCGGCTGGATGAATCACAAGGTATGTGCTCTTCCATCCATATTATGTTGTACAGGAAAATATGAGAGCGGCATAATATTAATGCAATATGTTCGGACTGCAGATGGTGTTGCTGCCGTGGAGGCCCTGAGGGCGGAACTTGCCCAGGCCAAGGAGCAAGCTCGGGTTAGCAATGCGCTGCCCTAAAGGCGGCCGAAGAGTTGGAAGCCGAACGGGCTGCTCATCGCCGAAGCGAGGAAAAGATAGCCGAAATGGTTGTGGAGTTGAAAAATGCCGCCAACCGGTATGAACTCCTCGAAAAGGAGAATAAGGCTAGTTTGGCCGCCTGAACAAGGCACTTAATGCCACCAAGGAGATGCGGACCGAGGTCAGGGGTGTGCGGGAGGAGCTTCAACAGGCCGGTAAAATCGTGGCTAGGGGCTCCTACTTACTGCGGGCGAAGTTTTTAGATCTGAAGTATGCTCCCCTAGATGGACGCTGGAGTCCTGCAGATGCGTATGCGGACTTGGCGAAGAGTACAGCTGATGCAGCCAAATTTTTCGAGGATCAAGGTGATAAGGGAGTGGAGAAGCTTTTCTGGTCGCAATTCAGTGCCCCCACTCGCCCGCTGTCGTTAAGTGACAAAATGGCTGCTGTAGCAGAGCTTCACAGGTTATCCGGGCTTGCAATGCAGTCTGTAATAGACCATCTTTGGCCAAAGGGGCCTAAGCCAGACAGTTACTTTGGCTTGGTGAGACAGTTCCTTGGGGCCGTACCTCAGATCGATGCCATGAGGAGGTCGGCGTGCATAGGTGCGTGAATGGCTCTTGCCCACGTTAAAGCATATTGGACAGATATGGAGGCCACCGTTGTAGCGACCCAGAATCTGGCCGAAGGACAGTATCTGGCCGAGCACTATTTGGCGCAGGTAACAGAAGGTGCCCGCTTAATAGAGGCACAGTGCTCGAAGAATGTCTTATTCGAGTGACAGATCGAACCATTGTAAAAACAATGTTATTTTGGTTGTAAGGCTATTTTTATACTTTTTGCCTGAAAGTATGATTGTGTCTCCTGTGCGGCCGTTTTTATATATATACATATGTGTAATCCGAAAGATAGCAATCGTTGGCTTCAGCCCCCTTGCACATAATGCAGGGGTGTTCGTGAAAAATATGCATAATCACACTTGATCCAACATCTTGGTCCATTAAGGAGGTGATCGCACGTCGAACAAGGCAACCGGACTATATAGTTGTAACACTTTTGCTTAGCCATGGGAGTCTAATGGTGGGGCTACTATGTAGCCCCTGGTACCTTCGCTTGCATCCAAATACGAGCGCGTGTGTACATGACCGGGAAACGGTCCTTCGTTAATGCGGAGGAATCCTAAAGATTCTGATAAGTCTTCGAGTGGTTGAACAATCTCTCGCTGTATCATGACAGTCAGTTTTCGGCTTTCTCTACTGAGGTGCTCGTCCGGAATAACCAGGGCACAATCACAGTAGTTCTCCTTTGGCCGCCCTAGCCGATAATAACGGAACGTAAGGCGGCAAACCCAGGAGCCGGGCAAACCCAACATTTGACCAAAGGCATGATTCGGAGCTGATGCATATAAGGCCAAACTCGTGACGCCGAACACTCCCGAAGGTATTCGGACTTTATGACAGAAAATGGGCTGAAGAAGGCCCATTCATTATAAACCATGTAGTTCCAGGCACGTGCATTAGTCTGCCGTGGCGAAATGCCAATAACGGCAGTATCCTCTGTGGGTATGGAACCCATGGGATGGTTTAACAACAAGAGGCAGTAGAAAAGGTTTACACAGGGGCTTAATCTAAAGAGAAACCTTTTGAGCGGGGCCCTGCTGCACGTCTGCGCCTTTGTCTCCGTTGTGCCGTATCCTGGAAGGGCATCGCGCAAATGTTGTCTGTGAAGAAGAAAACTCATGTATGAGAGTACAACGTAAGTATGCGATAAATAGTAAAAGTGTAAGATGTTGGCCTGCCAATAAGGTTGGGCCAAGTGTGGGGCTATGTTAAATATCTACAGCCCCTGGTGTCCTCTATGGGATTACATGTATGGTGCCCTGGTTTGTTTTTATCCGGGCTACCGGACTCGTCTAACCGAGTCTGTGGTCTTAATGACCAGTCATGCTTGCTGATATTGGAGGCCGCTTATAGTCCGGCTACTAGGGTCGTTGCGTATTCCTCCTCGCGTGAATAGCGCTCTATGATTCCGTTAACGGTGATGACGCCACGTGGACTGGGCATCTTGAGTATAAGGTAGCCATAGTGCGGTAATGCGTTGAAGCGGGCGAAGGCTGTTCTTCCAAGCAATGCATGATAGCCGCTTTGGAAGGGTGCGATGGTGAAGAGTAGTTCTTTGCTTCTGGAATTGCCTGGGGTGCCAAATGTTACCTCTAGTATGACGAAGCCCCTGCCGTAGGCTTCAATGCCTGGTATCACCCCTTCAAAGGCGATGTTGCTTTGGCTAATTCTAGATGGGTTTATCCCCATCCTACGGACAGTGTCCTTGTATATTAAATTGAGATTACTGCCGCCGTCCATGAGGACACGGGTGAGACGGTATCCGTCGATTATTGGGTCAAGCACCAAGGCCTTTGATCCTCCGCGCCAAATACTAGTTCGGTCGTCCAAGTGATCGAAGGTGATCGGACAAGACATCCAGTAGTTAGGTGTGGGTACGATGGGCTCTATAGCGTACGCGACATTTAGCGCGCCTTCATGCCTTCTCATGGATGTTTGAGTCGCGTGGATCATGTTTACTGTTTTAACCTCTGGTGGGAATTTTTCTGCCCCCCCAGTGTTCGGCTAATGAGGTTCATCCTCATCTTCACTTGGTGTTTCCCTTCCCTTGTGTTCGGCATTTAATTTGCCGGCCTGCTTGAAGACCCATCACTCTCTGTGCGTGTGGTTCGCAGGTTTGTCGGGGGTGCCATGAATTTGGCATAGTCTGTCTAGGACTCTATTCAGACCGGACGGTCCCTCTTTACTGCCTTTAAATGGCTTCTTTTGCTGATCAGGGCGAGAGCCCCTGAATCCGGCATTAACCATTGTGTTATCTGGGCTCTCTTCCTTGTTTTGGCGTTTATTTTTATGATGCCGTGGCTTTCCGTTGCCATCCCTTATTTCGGATGTGCTGGGATCGCTGGTGCCTTTACAGGCCAGCCAGCTATCTTCTCCCGCGCAAAAGCGGGTCATGAGGCTAGTCAAGGCTGCCATTGTCCTTGGCTTTTCTTGGCCGAGGTGTCTAGCGAGCCACTCATCGCGGATGCTGTGTTTGAATGCCGCTAAGGCTTCGGCATCCGGACAGTCGACAATTTGATTCTTCTTAGTGAGGAATCTGTTCCAAAGCTTGCGGGCAGACTCTCCGGGATGTTGGATTATGTAACTTAAATCGTCTACATCCGGAGGCCGGACATAAGTCCCTTGAAAATTGGCCCTAAAAGCATCCTCAAGTTCCTCCCAAATCCCAATTGAATTTTCGGGGAGGCTTTTCAACCAGTGTCTAGCTGGTCCCTTCAACTTGAGGGGAAGGTATTTGATGGCGTGGAGGTCATCCCCACGAGCCATGTGAATATGCGGGATGAAATCCTTGATCCAGACCCCTGGGTCTGTCGTTCCGTCGTATGCCTCTATATTCACAGGTTTAAAACCCTGTGGAAATTCATGGTCCAGTACTTCTTCGGTGAAGCACAGGGGGTGAGCAGCCCCTCTGTATCTGGACGTATTATGGCATGTCGTCGGCTGTTGGTGTGTCCGGTGCTTATTCCGAACTGGTATTTGGTTGGTATGATCGTTTTGGTGACCATAATCCCTCGCCGGGGTGTGTCCCTTGGATCCGTATATGGACCTGGCCGCGCCGGCTTTCTTATCCATGTGCTCTCGTAGATCGTGCGCGTCATCGGTAGCCGCTCTACCGCGGTTATGAAGTGGTACATCTGGCCTCCTGGCCGTGTTATTCTTTGGTGGAACGGCCTCATCGTCAAATTCTGGCAGTAGCTTACGTTTTGGATAGCTCTTTGTATGGCGATCGTCGCCGTATCTTTCTTCAGTGTCTAGCACTTTATTCCATCTGCGGTTGAGCGTTTCCTATGCGGCTTTGAGCCGTTGCTTCTACTTCTTTAGACTTCTTGCGGTTGCCATAAGCTTTCTGTGGAGGTTATCACGTTCCACGCGTGCTTCCGGGATGATGAAATTGTCGCCATCCGGACTCTTTTCTTGTCCTGGGGCAGTTTGATGAAGTCGTCCCTCGGGATTATTGTGGTCGAGCGTCTGCTCCGAACTCGGTTCGGCGTGACCTGGCTCGTCCTGCTCCATCGCTGGGTCCGTGTGGTCGTTGTTGCCTTTGGAGTTTACTGGTATGTCAATCTTTCTTGCGCTCTTGTCACTATTTTTACTGTTGCTGGACTTTGAGCGGCGTCTGCGCTGTCGTTTTGGCTTCTGCCCGGGGGTTTTATCTTCCGGATTGTCCTCGTCGTCCTCCTTGGGCGTATCCACCATGTATATATCATGTGACGAGGTGGTGGTCCGGTGCCCCGGAGATTCTGAATCTTCTTCTGCATCGTCGTCCATACCGACGATGCCTTCAGAGTCGAAGTTAAGCACGTCGGTTAAATCTTCAACCTTGGCGATGAAGTGGGTGGTGGGTGGGCAACGAATTCCTTCGTCGCCTGCTGGCCACTCGAGCCGGACATAGTTCGGCCGAGAGCCTCCTGACAAAGAGAGAGACTTTAATGAGTTCAGCATGTCGCCGAAGGGCGAGTGCTAGAAGACATCCGCAGCGGTAAACTCCATTACCGGAGCCCAACCAGGCTCGGCGGGCTCGGGAGCGCGCGGACCGAAACCTACGACCGGATACGAGTCCGAGGGTCCGGAGTCACAGGCTTCTTTAGAAGTGAGGCCTATGTTCGGCTCTACCACCGACGAGTGTACGGCCTGCGGGGAGGGGTCCATCCCTCCGTCATTAGGCAACGCAACCAGTTCCGGATTTAAGTCCGGGGCTACTGCAGGGGTGATACCCCGAGCATCGTCCGACAGCAGGTCTAAGGCGTGCTCGCCGTGACTGTCCGGTGCTCCTGGCATAGGCCCGAATCCGTCGAAGATCAAGTCTCCGCGGATATCAGCCGTGTAGTTCAGGTTTCCGAACCCGATCTGATGGCCAGGGGCATAGCTGTCAATCTTCTCCACACGACCAAGCGAATTGGTCTGCAGTGCGAAACCGCCGAACACGAAGATCTGTCCGGGGAGAAAAGTCTCTCCTTGGACCGTGTCGTTGACGATGATTGAAGGAGCCATCGAGCCTTGCAGTGACGACACAGAGGAACTCTCAATGAAAGCACCAATGTCGGTGTCAGAACCGGCGGATCTCGGGTAGGGGGTCCCGATCTGTGCGTCTAGGCTGATGGTAACAGGAAGCAAGGGACACAATGTTTACCCAGGTTCGGGCCCTCTCGATGGAGGTAAAACCCTACTTCCTGCTTGATTAATATTGAAGATATGGGTAGTACAAGAGTAGATCTACCACGAGATCGTAGAGGCTAAACCCTAGAAGCTAGCCTATGATGGTATGATTGTAATTGTGATCGGCCATCTAAGGACCAACCTCTCCGGTTTATATAGATACCGGAGAGGGCTAGGGTTTAAATGGAGTCAGTTACAAGGAAGGAAACATAATATCCGGATCGCCAAGCTTGCCTTCCACGCAAAGGAGAGTCCCATCCGGACACGGGCCGGAGTCTTGAGTCTTGTATCTTCACGCTTCAATAGTCCGGACGATGTATATAGTCCGGCTGTCCGGATACCCCCTAATCCAGGACTCCCTCACTCCTCAACCTACTGAACTTTATGAAAATATTCACTTTGAGATTCCTTCGGGTATGATAGAAAAACTGCTAGCTAATCCATTTGCAGGAGATGGAACATTGCATCCCGATTTACACCTTATCTTTGTGGATGAAGTTTGTGGATTATTTAAGCTTGCAGGTATTCCTGATGATGTTGTCAAAAGGAAGGTCTTCCCTTTATCTTTGAAGGGAGATGAATTGACATGGTATAGGCTATGTGATGATACGAGATCTTGGAATTATAAGCGATTAAAGTTGGAATTTCACCAGAAGTTCTATCCTATGCATCTTGTTCATCGTGATCATAATTATATATATAATTTCTGGCCTCGCGAAGGAGAAAGCATCGCTCAAGCTTGGGGGAGGCTTAAGTCAATGTTATATTCATGCCCCAATCATGAGCTCTCTCGAGAAATGATTATTCAGAATTTTTATGCTCGGCTTTCTCTTGATAATCGCAACCTGCTCGATACTTCCTGTGTTGGTTCTTATATGCTGAAGACTATTGATTTCAAATGGGACTTATTGGAAAGAATTAAACGCAACTCTAAAGATTGGGGTTCCGATGATGGTAAGGAGTCAGGTATGACACCTAAGTTCGATTGTGTTAAATCTTTTATGGATACCGATGCTTTCCGTGGATTTAGCTCTAAGTATGGACTTGACTCTGAGATAGTAGCTACTTTTTGTGAATCTTTTGCTACTCACGTTGATCTCCCTAAAGAGAAGTGGTTTAAATATAATCCTCCTGTTGAAGTGAAAGTAGCTGCACCTATTACAGTCGAAGAAAAGACTATTACCTATAGTGATCCTATTGTTCCTACTGCTTATGTTGAAAAACCTCCTTTTCCTATTAGGATAAAGGATCATGCTAAAGCTTCGACTGTTGTTCGTAAGAGTAATACTAGGACTTATACACCTCTTGAGCAAATTAATGTTGAACCTAGTATTGCAATGGTTAAAGATCTCTTGGATGAGGACTTAGATGGGAATGTTATTTCTTTCTTGGGTGAGACTGCCAATATTGCTAGACCTGATACTAAGACACGTAGACCTGTTGTAGGCATGCCTATTATTTCTGTTAAAATAGGAGATCATTGTTATCATGGCTTATGTGATATGGGTGCTAGTGCTAGTGCGATACCTTATGATCTATATAAAGAAATTATGCACGAGATTGCACCCGTTGAATTAGAAGACATTGATGTTACTATTAAGCTTGCTAATAGGGATACCATTAAACCTATTGGGATTGTTAGAGATGTCGAAGTTTTGTGTGGGAAGGTTAAATACCCTGCTGATTTTCTTGTTCTTGGTTCCCCACAAGATGATTTTTGTCCCATTATTTTTGGTAGACCTTTCTTGAATACAGCTAGTGTTAAGATTAATTGTGAAAAGAATATTGTCACTGTTGGCATAGATGGTATGTCCCATGAGTTTAATTTCGCTAAGTTTAGTAGACAACCTCATGAAAGGGAACCACCTAGTAAGGATGAGATTATTGGTCTTGCTTCCATTGCTGTTCCTCCAACTGATCCGTTAGAACAATATTTGCTAGACCATGAAAAGGATATGTTTATGAAGGAAAGGGAGGAAATAAATGAAGTGTTCCTTAAATAGGAACCTATGCTGAAACATAACCTTCCCGTTGAAATTCTTGGGGATCCCCCTCCACCCAAGGGTGATCCCGTGTTTGAACTTAAACCCTTACCTGATAATCTTAAGTATGTTTATCTTGATGAAAAAGAAACATATCCTATTATTATTAGTGCTAACCTTTCAGAGAAAGAAGAAGAAAGATTATTGAAAACTCTGAAGAAGCACCGAGCAACTATTGGATATACTCTGGATGATCTTAAGGGCATTAGTCCCACATTATGTCAACACAAAATTTCAGTGGAGAAAGATGCCAAACCAGTTAGAGATCCTCAAAGACGATTAAATCCCAAGATGAAGGAAGTGGTAAGAAAGGAGATATTAAAGCTCCTTGAGGCAGGTATTATTTATCCCGTTGCTGATAGTGAATGGGCAAGCCCTGTTCATTGTGTCCCTAAATAGGGAGGAATTACCGTTGTTCCTAATGATAAAGATGAATTGATCCCGCTAAGAATTATTACAGGTTATAGGATGGTAATTGATTTCCGTAAGTTAAATAAAGCTACTAAGAAAGATCATTACCCTTTACCTTTTATTGATCAAATGCTAGAAAGACTATCCAAACACACACATTTTTGCTTTCTAGATGGTTATTCTGGCTTGTCTCAAATACCTGTGTCCGCGAAGGATCAATCTAAAACTACTTTTACTTGCCCTTTTGGTACTTTTGCTTATAGACATATGCCTTTTGGTTTATGTAATGCACCTGCTACCTTTCAAAGATGCATGATGGCTATATTCTCTGATTTTTGTGAAAAGATTTGTGAGGTATTCATGGATGACTTCTCAGTCTATGGATCCTCTTTTGATGATTGTTTGAGCAACCCTGATCGAGTTTTGCAGAGATGCGAAGACACTAGTCTCGTCCTGAATTGGGAAAAGTGTCACTTTATGGTTAATGAAGGCATTGTCTTGGGGCAAAAGATCTCCGAGAGAGGTATTGAAGTTGATAAAGCCAAAGTTGATGCTATTGAAAAGATGCCATGTCCCAAGGACATAAAAGGTATAAGAAGTTTCCTTGGTCACGCCAGTTTTTATAGGAGGTTCATTAAGGACTTTTCTAAAATCTCTAGGCCTCTGACTAATTTATTGCAAAAAGATATGCCTTTTGTCTTTGATGATGATTGTGTAGAAGCATTTGAAGTACTTAAGAAAGCTTTGATCACTGCACCTATTGTTCAGCCACCTGATTGGAATTTACCTTTTGAAATTATGTGCGATGCTAGTGATTATGCTGTAGGTGCTGTTTTAGGGCAAAGAGTCGATAAGAAATTGAATGTTATCCAGTATGCTAGTAAGACTCTTGATACTTCCCAGAGAAATTATGCTACTACTGAAAAAGAGTTCTTAGCAGTTGTGTTTGCATGTGATAAGTTTAGACATTATATTGTTGATTCCAAAGTTACTATTCACGCTGATCATGCTGCTATTAAATATCTTATGGAAAATAAAGATGCTAAGCCTAGACTCATTAGATGGGTTCTCTTGCTCCAAGAATTTGACTTGCATATTATTGATAGAAAGGGAGCTGAGAACCCCATTGCAGACAACTTGTCTAGGTTAGAGAATGTTCTTGATGACCCATTGCCTATTAATGATAGCTTTCCTGATGAACAATTAGCGGTCGTCAATGCTTCTCGTACTGCTCCTTGGTATGCTGATTATGCTAATTACATTGTTGCTAAATATATACCGCCTAGTTTCACATACCAGCAAAAGAAAAAGTTCTTTTATGATTTAAGACATTACTTCTGGGATGATCCACACCTTTATAAAGAAGGAGTAGATGGTGTTATTAGACGTTGTGTGCCTGAGCATGAACAGGAACAGATTCTACATAAGTGTCACTCTGAATCTTATGGAGGACACCACGCTGGATATAGAACTGCACACAAGGTACTACAATCTGGTTTTTATTGGCCTACTCTCTTCAAAGATGCTCGTAAGTTTGTCTTATCTTGTGAAGAATGTCAAAGAATTGGTAACATTAGTAGACGTCAAGAAATGCCTATGAATTATTCTCTTGTTATTGAACCGTTTGATGTTTGGGGCTTTGATTATATGGGGCCTTTTCCTGCCTCTAATGGTTATACACATATTTTAGTTGCTGTTGATTACGTTACTAAATGGGTAGAAGCTATTCCAGCTAGTAGTGCTGATCATAACACTTCTATTAAAATGCTTAAGGAAGTTATTTTTCTGAGGTTTGGAGTCCCTAGGTATCTTATGACTGATGGTGGTTCACATTTTATTCATGGTGCTTTCCGTAAGATGCTTGCTAAGTATGATGTCAATCATAGAATAGCATCTCCTTATCATCCGCAGTCTAGTGGTCAAGTAGAGTTGAGCAATAGAGAGCTCAAATTAATTTTGCAGAAGACTGTGAATAGATCTGTCGGATTTCGGGTTCTGGCAGACCCTTGAGGTTTGAACTCTGGGGTGCGCACGAAGATCTTTCCCCTACCAGCTCACGTTCGAAGGCTCGCAAGGAATCTAAGCTAGAAAGAAGAACACACAAAGGACACGAGGTTTATACTGGTTCAGGCCACCATTGTGGTGTAATACCCTACTCCAGTGTGTGATGTGGTGGATTGCCTCAGGGGCTGATGATGAACAATACAAAGGGAGAACAGCCTCGCGAGGGGCTGTTCTTGAGCTGGCGTGATGAACTACTTGGGTGAGTTCAGTCGCTTCTCTCTCTCTTTCTCTCCCTGGTCGATCCGTCTCCCAGCAGGATGCCTCTACTCTGTGGTGGATAGTCCTATTTATAGAGGGAGGCCCTGGGCCTCTTCGCAAATAATGAGCGGGAAGGGCGCCAACAATTGGCCATTTTGAAGAAAGGGGAGCATCTAGTACACTTACCCTGACTAAAGTTGGTCTTCGGCTGCCAAAGGCTCTGATGATGACGCCGTCCTGGGCTCCACGATGACCTCCATCCCGCCGTTCTGCTGGTCTTGGTCTTGTTGCACCGAAACGGTAACCTTTGCCTGATGCCTTGGCCTGTGCTTGCTCCCTTTGCACCGAAGGGGAAATAAGGACACTGTGCAGGCTGGCGCCTGCCTGGTCTCGATCATCATGGCTTGCGTCACGGGCTCCTCGCGAGGTGCCCTGCCTTGATCTCTTCGCCTCCTCGCGAGCCTGCCTGATGAGGCTGTTCCTGAGGAAGCTTCCTGTCATCCTCAAAGATCTCAACATGTCAAAGAAGAAGAAACCGGCAGCACCAACAAGTGGGCCCTCTAGTGGTCCTCCACCATCAGCTAATGGTTCTGCGCCACCACCGAGTAACTCTCAGGCAACTAGTGGCCCTGCGGTGCATCCTGAAGGTCCTGCACAAGCCCCTTCTGGACCTAGGTAGTAGCAACCTACTTCTACGCCACCATCGAGTAACACTCAGGCAACTAGTGGCCCTGTGGTGCGTCCTGATGAACCTGCACAAGCCCCTTCTGGACCTAGGCAGCAGCGACCTACTTCTGCACTGCGGAGAAAAAATGCACCAACACTAGCTGGTAACTCTATGAGTGAAGATGGACACCAACAAACAACGTTGAGGGCTGCAGCGATGCCCAGGGGGGCTGTACCACTACCCAGGGGCCCTCCAGCACAAAGCTTGTGGCATGTACAGCAACTGTCAGGATATGTGCCACTGAATAGTGGAGCAGCACCGCACCTTTTTAGGGGCTCAACAATGACAAGGCCCGTGCAAGCACTAAGAGGAGCTACGCCACAACTTTTGATGGATACGACACTAGCAAGAGGGCCTGCGTGACCTCCTATGGGTCCTAGAGCAGCAACTTGGCCTGCACCACAACCTATGGGGGCTATACGACCACCGCGGAGGCCTAACGCAGCAAACACAAACTATGTGACTAGTCCTGGACTGGCACCATCGCCTGCATCATCAACAACAATGGATGACTGGTATGGATAGCGCCTAGGTTCTTCAACTACACAAGAAGAAAGTGGCAATGCAATTTCATCTCCTATTATGCAAGCTCCTGGTGGACATGCACACCAGCCACTCAGTATTGCATCTCTACATGAAGCTGTTGCGGCAGCGCAAGGTACTACAGTGGTTGAACCACAGTTTGGAAGACCTACTACCACACCTGGCCCTGCAATTCCTAGAGACCCTCCAAAATCAACTACAAAAGGGAGGGCAAAGTCAAAAAGAACTCAATCAGCACTTGAGCTGCATCCGAAGAGAAAGGACAAGTGTAGGTATTATGGTTCTTTTAACCACAATGGTGCAAACTGCCCGACCAGATTGGTGTGATGGTCACACAGTGACCAGATGGCTGAAAAGATGTGTTGAATGGCATTGACAAATTGAACTATTTGTAGGTCTGTATGTTTGAACATCCTAAACTATTATTTCTGGTTTATGGTTTCTTGTGGGTAACTTGCCTCACACCGGAGTTTGAATTGCCTGGTTATGAGTTTTGAGTTGCCTGTTGTGTGCTTTGTATTGCCCCGCCCACACCCTTTCCTCCCCGTAGTGGTCGAAAACTTACATACATAAGATTATGCAATGCTAAAAAATGCAACAATTTCCTGGTTATGTAATGATCATACTATTTATCTTTTATGGGTTCTTCTGATTAATTTGCCTCATATTAAAACTGAAAATGCATGTTATGCAATTGAGTTGCCTGGTCCAAGTTCTTATACAAGCAACGCCCCCAGCGGTCCAAAATTCACAAATGCAAGAAAATACGCACGCATTTACATGATGCAGTATGCGTGAGGGGAGAGAAAAACTGACCTATGCTAACTTGAGTATGGTTTTCCATGGAGCCTTGTTGTGCCCGTTGTCAACCCACGTGTTGGTCAATTGTTTCCTGAAGCTTGGAATATCCTCAACTGTGAAATTCGGAACAAACCTTGCCTCCCAACCGTTTGCTAGCGTAAGAGCAAAAACACCACAGTCGAACCTAAACAAAAATTGAAAAAAAAAATTCTAGTTAGCTAGTTTACTCTATGTAGTACTGTGTCACTTGTAAAAAACTGAACAAAAGCAGAGTTTATATGTGAAAAAAGTGGATGCTTACTAAGTTTTTTGTTTTGGAACGTCGATGTTGGTAAGCCCAAAGTCATCAAGCGAGACGCGGGAGCTGGCGTAATGCTCTTCCCATAGATCCCGAAAACTTGCAACCATTTACCTTGCGCAAACATCTAGAGCCTTGTTCTCGAGCGTCCTCCAAGAATCAAGAACCTCAAAACGTTGGTCCCTTATGTTCACATTAAAAATCCAATAATGATTGCCTGTAACTGGCTTTGTCTTGTCCATATTCTCTAAAACTGGGAACATAATCTGTTAGAAAAAACAACTGGGGTTAGTAAATAAAAGGCAACTTCAAAAAAATCTTATACACGCACAGGGGTAGGATCGCAGAAAAACTTATAGCATGCTAGAGGCTGGATGTAAGCAATTTTTTTGTGTGCTCTCCTAAATTAACACATGGACTAAAGAAGCAAAGATTCACATGCAACTTATGCACTTACGTAAGCAACTAGCCAAAAAAAAGATGCATGGGCAAGTTATGCACTTATGTAAGCAACCTGGCAAGAGATGCACATGCAAGTTATGAAAAAAATGTAAGCAACTTGCAATAGAAAGCATTTCATGAGTGTAGCCAACTTGGCCCCCTAAAAATATTAACATTTGTGTGAGCAGGATTTGAGTAGAAAAAGTGATATATAAAAAATGCAGTAGTAAAAAATCAAATAACCATTAACTTACCATGTCTTTACGGTCCAAGCGATTCGATTTCTCGAACCGGGAAATGAGCTCCTTGCCGTTCAATTCCACGTTTTGCATCTGAACCTAGTGATAAAGAGAATACAGACATGATAATGACCAGTTATGAAAAAAATAAAAACAAAGAATCGCAAAACTACAATCTTAACTGCTTCGCATTTTCTTACCGAGAACCAGAGGGGCATCACAAGCTTCTTTGAGTCTGGTGGCAAGTTCATCATTATAGATTCTATACCAACTTCCATTACATGGCTCAAGACAAAACCTTCCTTCTTCATTGAGTTTGCAAGCTCCCTAACTGTGACAGGGTATTTGCCATATTCAATTACCCTTGGGCTGCAGGAAAGAAAAGAGACATTCAGCTCACAAAAACCCTTCCCTAATTTGCCAACCACCATGCAAGTCAGGAAACACATGGCGGGTATGGTCATATGAAGGAGAAAACTATTTCAATAAGCATTTTACGTGTTTTGTTGTCACACTAAGCCAATTTGCCCGATTCTATAAATGGATTGCTTGTAAAAACAATTTGAATTGCCTGGATAACATGATAGACCTTGCATGGGAAAAAAATGCATTGTGCAAAGGCTGACAAAAAAATACAATGATATATTTTCATACCTAGTATCTAGATCTGGTGATGCTTCTTCATTAAGTCTCCCATGCAAGATAACTGATGCATACAATCTATTTGCTTCAGGTTTGGACATGTAGACTTTCTTATCATTATAGTCAATGAAAGGGGACCTCTTGCAAGGAGGTGGCTTGATAATCCTTCTCTCGAATTGATGTGGAGGGATCTCTCCTGAGCTATTGCTGCTGTAAATCTTGCTGCCTGATCCCACTTCTCCTTGGTTGGAACTTTTTTCAGGTGTTTGGTACGCATTTGGTGAGGAATCCCAACTGAACAGCTTGCGTCAAACTTACTAGCCTTTCCTTCTGCTTCTGCACACGGTTCATCTATGCCTCCAAGGTCCAACACATAATCGTCATCGATTATTTCGATGATTGGTTGGGTATGTACTGGAAGTTCCTTGAACTCATGCTCATCAAATGTGCTTGACCCAACATGTTGATGTGCTATGTTGTCTAGAGAAGATGTGGGCAAATCATCTATGCATAGATCGAAACTTGGTGCTGGGCAGTACTCTCTGTAAAAAGCATTTGATCTTTTGGTGTTCCTTTGCTGAAAATGTTGTTGATCTGTATTTTGCTGAAGTGTGATTTGTGGAGTTGATTTGGGGATTCTTGCTGTTTGGATCAACACACCTTCCAAGCAGCTCACTCACATCTAGAACATTGATTTCCAGTACATTGGTTGTCTTCCCACTAGCACGCATGAACTCATGGTACCGCTCCTCCACATCAAATAAATGGGAAGTGTTCCTCTGTCCAGTTGCTTCTATTACTTCTGGGACACTTCTGGGACACTTTTGTTCCGAACTTTTTCCCGTGGTTACAGCGATGTCATCTTGTATCCTTTTGATCTCCATACATGACACCGGAGGGATGTTCTCTTTGTCCTTTTGTTGTCCTGCATAATTTAATGTTACTGTCTTAGATGATGCCTTGAAGTCTTGCACCTTGGCCCTCTGGATAACATTCGCTGACTGCACCACATTCCCTCGAGACGGAAAAGGCAGTTGGCCATTTAAGTCACCTAGTGTTTGTGTTCCAATATGTTTTGCTATGCTTGCTGCTAGTGTAGGTCCCTTTTTGAGTTGAACTGGTCTTACTTTTGTGGGGTCAAGTGTTCCCTCTGCAAGACTTGCCTGAAAAACAGCTGGTCTTGCTTCCTACTTGGATTGAGTTGCCAAAATATGTGATCCACTTGCTTGACATTGGGAATAAAATTTAGCAGACTGCTTTGGAGCTGCCTCTATAGATACTCCCTCATCTCCATCTTTGCCACACGACAGTACTGCTGAGCTTGATGTTGTATTCTTTACCACTTGTGTTTTGTCATTCCCATGAGTTGCCTCTTTTGTTTCAGATTTTGCCTGCTGTGGCTGCTGAGAAGGCCCAGATTTTTTCATGGCTGACTGCCTTGCCTTTCCCCCTTGGCCATATCCGGAATTTTCGGCACGATATGCTTGCGGAGGCATTGTTGTTTCATTCATCACAGATGGCTCTAATACGAAATTGACAATTTTCTTCATATTCTTTGATGGCGGGAGTGGTGGTAGTTGGTTATGACGAACTTTCTTTGGTTCTGTAACTTCAATTGGTTCAACAATTTCTCTCATTATTTTCTATCGGATCGGCTTTGGGCATATTTCCTTAGGGTCGAATAAGACCATATCCAAATCTTATCCCCTCAAGAGCTCTTCGAACATCCTCCTCGCTTCGGTTGCCATGGATATGTCATTAAAAACATCCATTTCTTTCACTTCAAAAACCGGGGAGTGTGGTTTGGGGAAAACAGAAGTTTTGATGTCTGACATCACAAGGTCTCTCACAGAGATGCTATCTGCCTCATCCAACCCTTTTGGCTTTCTATCTCTCTTCTTTTCAATTAGAAATTGTAGTGTGCATTGTTCATCATCATCGCTGTCTACTTCTTCACCTCCAGCATCTTCATTCCCATCGGAGCCACCATTGCCGCCCGAGCCACCGTTGCCACCTCCACTGTCATCATCATCATCATCACCCTCACCCTCCTTCCCCTGCCCATCATCTTCCTTGTCTTTATCATTCCCATCACCTTCTTCATCATCATCGTCTTCCTCACCCTCCTTTCCCTGCCCATCATCTTCCTTGTCTTTATCGTTCCCATCACCTTCTTCGTCATCATCGTCTTCCTTTCCTTCATCCTCTCCTTTTTCATCATCCTCTTCCTCTTCATCATCATCATTGTCTTTGTTTCCATCAGTTCCGTCTTCCCTCCCCATGTCAACACTTGCCTCCTCATGGTGATCCACCGCATGTCGTACTCCTTTCTACTTGGTTTCCCCTGAACGCCACTTTGTTCCTCCTCATTTTCAAAATCATCACCATCATTGCTGTCTGAACTGCCATCGCTATCGCTTTCATCATTACCTTTATCCCTGCCATCTCCCTCACTTTTGCTATCAACTCCCTCACTGTCATCGCTGTCGGAATTAAACGACTCCTCCTCACTTGGTAAGCTGTCTCTGCTGGCTGGTACTCGATCACACCTTCTCTTAGACTGCTGCCTGCTTGTCTCTGCAGCAATAGGATCTGCCTCCCTTGCCCCCCTTTCATCATCATCTATCCTCCCAATCCCAGTCACAAGCTTCCCCACTGCATGTGAAATTACGGAACACATTTTGTGCACCAACCCTGTGAGCTTCTTTTGCTTCTGCAAAACATAAAAGTGGATGGTATAGAACATGATAAGTACAAATGGGAATGAAAAAGGAAACAACAGTAAGAGGGAAAAGCAACTCCTGGATAACTTACTGATTTGTTATACGACTCGGGCAATCTTGTGGCAACAAATTTGGTGATGTGGTCCATACTGCCAAACAAGCTATCATCCGCACACCGGGAAAACTTCGTCTTGAGCTAGTGGTTAATAATCAAAGAAGATAAATAAAATGAGTGACAATAATTGTGGCACTTGCATACGAAAAGAAGTGGGGAAATGAAGAAAAATGGTAATACTAATTGTCTGAAATTGCCTGCATCCACTATCCCACTTTCCTGTTGCCTACTATCAGTGGATACTTAAGATTTATTATGCACCAAAAAAATAGGAGTGGTATGCAACTTGCTAGTTTTTAGTACATAAGTTGCTTGTGTTATTGCAGAAACTTGCTAGTGTTCAACATGTAAATTGCACACACAAAGAAAAAAGAGCTAACAATGTTCAACAATGTTTGCCTACTATTCATTTCAAAAATGTACTACAACAGCTACCATTAGTACCAACAATATCCTTCCTGTAACATTATCCGAGACTTATCCAAGTGTGTGCATGACAACAAAAAAGTTCAAATAAGATTGAAAACTAATAAGGCTTATCCAAGTGTGTGCATGACAAAAAAAAGTTCAAATAAGACTGAAAACTACTTGAAATATATGTAAAGTAGTTGCCATAAAACTATATTAGCTTGCTTGGTCTTTCAAAATGAATTGCCTACTCTGTCATGGTACTGTTGCCTAAAAAAACTACTTGAAATATATGTAAAGTAATTGCCCATAAAACTATATTAGCTTACTTGGTCTTTCAAAATGAATTGCCTACTTTGTCATGGTACTGTTGCCTAAAAAAACTACTTGAAATGTATGAAAAGCAGTTGCCCATAAAACTATATCAGCTTGCTTGGTCTTTCAAAATGAATTGCCTACTCTGTCATGGTACTGTTGCCTAAGAAAACTACTTGAAATATATGTAAAGCAGTTGCCCATAAAACTATATTAGCTTGCTTGGCCTTTCAAAATGAATTGCCTACTCTGTCATGGTACTGTTGCCTAAAAAAACTACTTGAAATATATGTAAAGCAGTTGCCCATAAAACTATATTAGCTTGCTTGGTCTTTCAAAATGAATTGCCTACTCTGTCATGGTAGTGTTGCCTAAAGAAACTACTTGAAATATATGTAACGCAAAACTATATTAACTTGCTTGGTCTTTCAAAATGAATTGCCTACTCTGTCATGGTATTGTTGCCTAAAAAAACTACTTGAAATATATGTAAAGCAGTTGCCCATAAAACTATATTAGCTTGCTTGGTCTTTCAAAATGAATTGCCTACTCTGTCATGGTACTGTTGCCTAAAAAAACATGTCTCCTAGGATGGAAAAATGAAATTACCCGCAAATTGCCGTACTCTCCCGGAGCCTTCCTGTCCTTCTTGATAACTTTAGAAATTAAATCTGAATTCCAAACTGAACCCTTGGTACCAAGTTCGGGATTGGCTCATCAACATCCAAAGAGTCTAGATACAACAACTGCGTCATGACAAAAAGAAAAAGAACACAAAGTGTAAGTTAGCTAATGATTTGCAAAAATAGGGAAAAAAAAAGGAAAACAAAGGGATGCTTAGAAAAAGCAAAATAGCTTGAAGCACTTACAACGAGGTGGAAAACACGGCAACAAACAACCTTCTTGTTGCCACGCCCTGAAGTAAATGCAAGCTTTAGTTGATCAACAACAAACTGGCATATATTGGTTTCCGTTATTCCGTTGACATCCATGACCGCAGGGAATCTTTTTGGGGAAATACTTAAACTAGTTGAAGGGGCAAGGAAGCACGAAAAAACAAGAGCTAGCCAAGCGCGGACAAAGTCATCATCAGAAGATCCTCCCATATCTACGATCATGTTGCACCATGCTGTGAGAGATGGGGAGTTCTTGGAGGTGATATTGTAAATACTGTACATTGCCTTTGTGATTTCAGGCCGATTCTCAAAACACACTTTCCTGCCCTTGTTTGGCAAACCCCATATCCTACGAACACCTGCGGCATCTACAGGAATCTTCCCCCTTTCTGGAATGACTATCTGTGAAATCTCAGGGTCGTAATGCTTCATTATCCATTGGCTAAGATCTCCGGGCATGCTACTCACTGCAAGGTCCAGAATGCCACCAAATTATTTTCCAATGATGACACCCTTTTGAATAGGAACCAAATCCTTGTTCAACTTGAAGAGCCTTGCAGGGGATGCCTTGTTCCTAAGACCCTATTGCATAGAAAAAGAAACAAAAACAGGGAATTAGCAAATAATGTTCATCACAGGATAGGCAACTTAGGCAGCATTGCTGGCAAAATGTTTAGTAAACTGAGGCAACTATGCAGATACCTCAGTTCCTCCCGTCTTTTGGCATTTTCATTTTGGAGGTTGGTCGACGTCTGCATCTTCAACATTTGCATTCCCAGCATCTGCAGCTTGGCTCTCGTTACTATTCTCGTTACTAATAATGTCATCAGGACGCTTCCCCCGTACAACAACTGCTTTACGCCTCTAACGCTTGTACCCAATTATTGGTGCACCGCTCTGTGGCTGGACACATGAAAAACACAAAAATCAGTAAAAAAAGAAAAAACAAAATTCTGTTATGTACAAAGAGAACATAAAACTCCCGACGATGTGCACACCTGTGTTTGCTGCTCTTCATTGCCATGAGATGCAAGGTCAACAGGACTTGATCCAGTAGGCCCATCCTGTTTTGACTTATGACTTGTCCCAGCCATCTATTTTCTGTTCCGTATATAAAGGACAAACAATAAGCATCAAGATAAAAAAATGGTTCTGCAAAAACTGTATATCATCCAACAAAGTTCATTTGACTAAATTCCTACTAAACGAAGCAAAAAAGCAAATTACAAAAAAGTGGACAATGAAAAATGCTGCAAACTATCTGATTTTCACTATTTTTACAACATTAATACAAACTTAAGTAAAACATGACTACAAGGAGCAAGACAAATCTGTTACACATCATGGACCTGAAAAAAACACATATCGTGACTAAAAGGCAACAGGTGATGGCATGTCAGGCAACTGACTCACGAAGCTTGAGCAAGCCTGACATTGCACAAACGCACTAGGCAAAAAAAAATTACAGATGAGGCACGTGTTCACACAACTGTCTCACAATAAACTTGAGCAGGCTAGACATTGCACAAATGCACTAGGCAACAGATGATGGCATGTCAGGCAACTGACTCGGAAAATAAATTGAGCAAACCTGACATTGCACAAATACATTGGGCAACAGATGATGGCATGTCAGGCAACTGACTCAAAAAACTTGAGCAAAACCAGTCATTACACAAATTAACTAGGCAAACATATAATAGCATGTTAGGCAACTGACTCACAAAACTTGAGCAAGCCAGTCATTGCACAAATTAACTAGGCAACAAATGAAGGCATCTAAAGCATCTGCCTCACAAAACTTGAGCAAGCCTGACAACTGAATCACATATGGACATATTTGTAAACAAAACGTGAGCGCCGTAAACCCAACACACAACCTCATACAAACACATTTCAAAAAGGAGCATACAACATCAAACATTGCCTTGTTCAAACACAAAAATAGGTACATCTGTTGCATGTAAACAAAAGGGACTAGGTAACTATATGAGCAGTTGCCGGGCAAGTTAGCAGACCTACAACCAAATGCACAAGAACATCTCCCTCCTCCTCACTCCACACACCGCGACACCTACTGAAGGATCACCAAAACCTATCTCACCAGTACCCAAATCCATCTAAACAAGTGCTTAATCCGTTCCTAATAAGTTAACCTATGCATCAAAGCACCAAATACTCATCGATTTCGCCCAAAACTCGGTGGATCTGACAAGCCTATAGAATTGGGCCGGTGGACTGACCTTGGAGGTTTGCTCACGGCGATTCTACCCTCCGCGCCACAACAGCATGACGATTCTGCTCCTCCACGTGAACAACACGACGAAGGCGCGCGTGTCATTCCTCCTTGGCCCCGATTGCTGTGAGCTGTGGTTGTGGTGGTATGGCCTCGTTCGCTGCACAGACGCGCACCCAGCCGCTTAGCCCTTACCTCCACGCCGCGCACACTATCCCTTCCGCACAGGGCGGCGGAAGACGGCCGCCGAATCACCGCGCCGCCACCGCTGCCGTGTGCTGCGGTTGTAGTGGTGTGGCCCCGGTCGCTGCACCGACGCGCGCCTGGCCGCTTAAGCCCTCCCTCCACGCTGCGCACGCTGTCCCTTCCTCACTACGGCGGAAGACGGCCGCTGAATCGCCGCGCCGCCACCCGCTGCTCCGGATTTGGTGGATTTGAGAGGAAATGGGTGCGCTCCCTGCGCTCGGGGGCGGTTTCGAAATGGGACGGGGAGGAGACGAAAGTGGGGAGGGGGGAAGAACTGGAGGGACCCACGACCGCTTGGACGCCCAACGGGTCTCGTCCCGACGCCACGACCAGGTGCCACCTGGCACACGCGTCGATGGAGCGAGCGGTCAGAACGATCGACGCGCGCGTCCGCAAGATGACGATCGGACGGCGCGCGAGAGCGTGTGCTCTGTAAGACAAACAAGCCATCGCCCACTTTTTAGGATTTAGGTTTGTAAATTGAAAGATTGTAAATAATTATTGTACTTATCATTTACTACATTTCTTGGATTTCTCCCTTGCGAAGAAAATAACCTCCCGTTTCTTTGTAGCTCTGTTTCATTCGATTCCGTGCCCCCTCCTCTCCTTTGCCGATCCGCACCCAAACCCTAATCTTTCTAAAAAGTAAAACCCCGCCTCTCCCATGGCCGCCGCCTCGCCGCCGCCCTCCCCGCCCCATCCAAAGCGCCCCAAGATGTCCTCCTCCTCCGACCCCGAGCCGGAGCCCACCTCGCTGTCTGCCGCCGGCGCCGATCCCGAGCAGCCTCGCCGCCGCTACAAGCGCCGCAAGGTGGCCATCATCCTGGCCTACTGCGGCGCGGGGTATCAGGGTATGCAGAAGAATCCGGGGGCGCGCACCATCGAGGGCGATCTCGAGGAGGCGCTGTACCAGGCGGGCGCCGTCCCCGAAGCCGACCGTGCCGCGCCCGGCCGATACGAGTGGGCACGCGCAGCGCGCACCGATAAGGGCGTGAGCGCCGCTGCGCAAGTTGTCTCCGGACGCTTCTACGTCGACCCGCCGGGATTCATTGACCGCCTGAATGCGAAGCTTGCGCCACAGATCCGGGCCTTTGGCTACGTGCGCGTCACCAACTCCTTCAGCGCTAAGAAGTTCTGCGACCGCCGGAGGTATGTGTACCTGCTCCCCGTCTTGGCGCTCGACCCCAGCGCACACCCCGACCGCGAGGCTGTCAAGGCAAGCGCGGGGAGTGAGAACCAACTTGCGAAGTGCGTGGAGTGCTCCGAGAGGGGGAGGAAGGTGCCAGATATTATGGGCCGGGAGGGGAAGTTGCCCGACTCTGAGGAGGAGAAGGTTCTTGATACGCCCGGAGAGGAAACTGTGGCCGTTCATGGAGAATTGGGGGATGCAAAATCTGTTCCAGCAAGCTCTGTTACTGAGACTTGCGATAGTGAGACTGGGCTGGGAGGTGATGGGTTCGATATACCGAGCTCTGGTAATGGAACAAAAGCTCAAAATGCTGAACTGGGATCAAATGGGAAAGGAAAATGTGATATTGAACCTGCAGTTGGTGCTTGCCATTCTGAAGCTGTGCCAGCCAGCGCCAGCGAGACCATCTGTTCTGATTCAACTGTAGGTTCAGTCGATGTCGTTGCATCAGTTGTAGCTGAGAAGGAGAATAATTTTGTGCCTGCAGGTAGTGAAAAGGAGAGAATGCAAGCTACAAATATTCAGAAGGAAAATGGAGAAGAAAGTCCCCTGCTGAAAAACACATTTGCTTACACTGATGAAATTAAAGAGAAGTTCAATAGGATCCTCAAGCATTATGTTGGAACTCGCAATTTCCACAACTTCACCACAAGAACTAAGGCTGAGGATCCTGCAGCCAAGAGGTACATCATTTCCTTCAGTGCCAATAGTGTTGTTAGCCTGGATGGGATTGATTTTGTCAGATGTGAGGTTGTCGGGCAGAGTTTCATGCTTCATCAGATCCGGAAGATGGTTGGCCTTGCTGTAGCAGTGATGAGGAACTGTGCACCTGAGTCAATCTATGACGTTGCCTTTCGCAAGTAAAGTCCTTAACTTCTTATCAGCTAACACATATAATACAATCTAGTCAGTTTGTGTTGCTTGCTGATTTATTGTTTGTGCATATTCTTCTTACAGGGATATCAGACTTAATGTGCCTACTGCACCCGAGGTTGGACTGCACCTCGATGAATGCATGTTTACCTCCTATAACTCAAAATGGATGGATACACATGAGGCAGTTTCAATTGAACCCTATGCTGAGGAGGCTGAAGAGTTCAAAATCAAGTACATCTTCCCTCATATTGCTGCAATGGAACACAAGGAGGGAGCTGTAGCACTCTGGTTGCACTCATTGAACAGCAGAAACTATCCAGATTTCCGCTACATGGAGACTGCTGGATCTGAGGCAAAGGTTGGGGCTGAAGTTGAGAATATGGAAGAAGCACAAATGCCAAGTAATAATATAAGCGAGTAACTACTTGCAAG
Source organism: Triticum timopheevii (assembly GCA_963921465.1). Lineage (NCBI taxonomy): Eukaryota > Viridiplantae > Streptophyta > Magnoliopsida > Poales > Poaceae > Triticum > Triticum timopheevii. Next base: position 425,461,749 of record OY997272.1, read on the forward strand.
GAACATATGCAAGACAGATGGATATTTCTGATTGTCCTGTTCACCTGGAGAGTTAAAACATTGCTTGGAATAAAGACCGAAGAGAAAAGGTTGCTGCTTTGTCCTACTAAGCGCAGATATCAAAATGGTCAGAAGCATAGTTTTCTGCTTCAGTGTTTCTTCGGGCAATATCTGTTATGGCGAAGATCAGCTTTCCCAGATTAGATATTTTTAAGTTGATTCCTATAATCTATGTAACTCTTTGAGACAGTTTTGGGACGAATTATGCCACCTGGAAAATACTTTATTGAATCCAGCATGCAGTTCAATAGGTTCTATATATTGTATGGCATAGACCTGAAATATGTTGTTTCTAGTCTTTAATTATTTTCAGGTTACATTACAGCAGTAACATTTTCTTTTGTAATCATATTATGTGAACTCGTCCTGGCAAGCTGCAAATCGATTCAGACTCATATCCATTGCTAGGATAATTGTTGTGTTTACTGTTACTTGACAGATGTGCAATTTGCTCACTAAGCAGTATTATACATACAGATTTAACATATTGTGCTAGTATTCATGTCCACATGATCTCTTGTACATACATGTGCTCACTTTGTTGTATTTTCCTGGAGTTGTTCAACTCTGCCCCTGGTTTCCCACTTCCCAACAATGGTGTCCTGACCCAAATTGCTGGTATGCAGTGCACATGCTGTATGACTTCGTGCTGCTGACAACGGTCAAACACAGGTAAGAGAACACGGAAGGATGCTGGATAGGATAGCCCATTGCTAATTCGTTCGATACTCTACTTCTGTCTTTGGGCACAATTAGGTTCAGATGTTAAGTGACCAACTTACCATGGTCATACCAACCTTTTACATCTTCTCGGCTTGTTTCTTGTACAGTTCATTTTCAAAGCCCTTGGAGGACGACGTTTCAAAAACGTCAAATTGTTCCGAATTTCTCTTTGCTTACTTGAATTTATTATTCATCCGGGAGCAGATGAGCTTGTGATCGGCTATGGATTTTCGAATGCCCCTGTTCTTTCATTTGGGGAGAAACCTTCTCTTGGTCCGTTTGGTAAAACATAATATGTTTTCCATTTTCCCGCTGGCTCTAAGCTTTTAACGCTCTCGATAATTTCACTTTAGCCAGTGGTTCAACGGTTTCAACCCTAGACGCATGATGTCGTGCTTTAGGTGCAGAACGCAATAGCCGGGCCGCAAATTATTCCGAATTATCGGCCTCTTTATTGTATTTCTTGTTACTTTCACAGTTTTACTAATACCAGTACTAATTTGTACAGATTTTACAAACAAACATCAAGAGGCCTGCTAAGCTATACCCGGACGCCGGGGGCGATCACACGGTGCCCGCTACAAACTAAGAGATGCACCGTAACGAGCGAAGGGACGCCGGTGTGTCCATGGACGCCGCGTCGTACATGCTACAGCGGTCGGCGGCCTCGATTCCGTAGTCCATGAGCGGGCGGCGCTCGAGCTCGTCGTCGTGCCGGCGCGCGCACTCCGGGACCTCGAGCTCCCCCTTGTCTATGTGCGCCCACAGGTATTCGAGCCTGCTCATGTACCTCAGCTTCTCGTACAACCTGCAAGTCCAAGATTTAATTTCAGCGGACAGCACCAGTGCCAAACACCGAATCGGGTCACGGGCGATCAGCCGCGCCACACATACCCGGAGCTGAAGAGGAACCGGCCGAAGGTTGCGAAGAAGAGCCGGGCCTGGATGCCGGGGTGCACGAAGTAGACGGCGCGCAGCCTCTCCTTGGCCGCGGCCGGCATGCACTCGTACGCCGCGCGGATGGCGCCCAGGCCGGGGAAGTTGTCGCCGCGGTCGACGAGGGAGTGCATGTACACGACCACGAACTCCCGTTCCCCGACCTCCGGGAGCACCCGCTTCCGCAGGTGCGCCTTGAGCGCCTCCTCCGCCCGCCCGCCCAGCGCGCGCGCTGCATCACGCAGAGACAGAGACCTGTCAGTAACCTTTTGCGCGGACATATCCGATCCGAGACCAGACCGCTATGGGCTAACCAAATCTTACCGGGGAAGTACTCGCCGACGATCCTGACGACGGCGCGGCCCTCCTTGTCGCTGCCATGCACGGTGATCGCCCGGCTGCGCTCCAGCAGCAGCTCCGGCTCGGTCGTCACGTCCTTGGCAACGGTACCCACCATGATGTGTGTTGTGTGTGCGCGCGCCTAACTGCAGAGCTTTTCTTTTTTTGAGAACTCTACTGCAGAGCTTGGAGCAAAAGGTGCGGCGTTTAAATGGCGATCCGATGCGAGTGGGCTGACGTAGGACGGTGGCATGGCGCGGCGCGGCGCGGCGCGTTGGGGGTGCGGTGGGCTGGTTTCCTGGGCCGTCGGGGGATGGGCGCGAGCGGTGGTGGACAAGGCGATGCGGGATCCCGGGAGCATATGCGGGAATATTTCGGTTGGGGGATGGAGTGGAGTGGATAGGCGCCGCCCTGGGGAGTTTCCGGCGTTTCTGTGTGCCGGTCTGCGCCTCGTGATCAAGTTAAGGAAATCGTGATTAAATTTGGCTGTTTTGCCTTTGCTGGAGTAACTGTACGCGGGGTACTTTCCTCATTTTTCTTGAGGGTAAGTTTGAGATATGGACATAACCAAGATAATATTATATCAGCATAAAAAAACAAAGATAATATTATATCAATTTATATAAAATATTTTTTTGAACATATTTGCTATTTCACGTCTAGATGTGAAATACTTACCTCACATCTAACTCCTAAGCCGTTTGATAGAAAACTTGCGTTGTCAGTTGTCCCGTTTCGTATGCTACATCTGCGCTCGGCTCGTATAGGTTCTTATGGGCTGTTGCATTTTTTTTGTCGTTTCTTCCTTTTGTTTTAGTTTTTTTTATGTTTCATTATTTGTTTTAAATTATGAAGTATTTTAGTTTCATGTTTTATCTTTTATTTATATTCTCTATTTTCTTCTTTTTCTTTTTTCTTTTCTGTTCTTCCTTTTATTTCTTTTTAAATTTTATTTAAAATTCATGAAAAAGTTACACCGTCATCTATACGGTTAAAATGTCATGCAAATCTTGAGCGCGGATTATTTTGTCACAGCGTCTCGTGTCGTGTCCTATGTCTGGTGTCTACTTGTCGACCTGCTTGCACGTGCCTCTTTTGTTGGGACGTTTTTACGGCGCGATCTAGGGCCCCGTTTTGGATTTGTTTTGCTAATTCTCATCAAGATGCAAGTTAAACAATGTCTCATCTGACACATATACCGTTGGATATACGTGCTTCTGAGTCACGGTAGTTGTTTTGTCGTCTTTTTTGTTTGTCCCTTGTGAAGCAGTGAAACCCGATATGACCTTTTTCAGTGGGCCGTTTTTATGTTTTGTATATCAGCTTATTTTGTGGGTTGTAGCTTATTTTTTAAGAGTCACCTGTCTTTTTATTTCTTGTTTCCTTTATTTTGATTCAACTGTGTACTAGAGGAAAGCGTAACTGGATTCTTTTACTTTTGGATTTGCTAAATCTAATGAGATTTAATGATGTCTTATCTAAGTATATCTCTACCTACTAAAAAAGCATAGACTGCTTCTGTTCGTCCGTCGCACCAATTTACAAATAAACCCCTCAGTTTTCTGTAAATCAAACCGCAGCACATGTTTAAGTTACCATCGAACCGTTTTTTTTTCATTTTTTCAGGAAACCCCTCGACGTTTACAATAATCAACCTGCCGTCCATATTTAAGTCAGACGAAACGATTTTTTTCGTCTTAACATAAAACCCCTTGACATTTCGGTTAATCAATCCACAATTTATGTAAAACAAGATTATCCATATCTTTTAAACCGTAACTTCGATTTTAACATGTTATATATGAAACTTGATTAGAAAAATATGTAGAATCTAAATATGATGTTATCTTTTAGCTGTTAAATATTTCTAAAATATTTTTTTCGTGCAAACTTAATCTATAATGCACGGTCTGTTTTTCTTTCGTACCGTCGATGATTTGCATTGCAAATAAACATCTATTAAAACCAGATTGAGAGAAAAAAAACATCGAGAACCATGCATGCACAACTATGAAAAAACTTGCGAGAAAAAATAACATATTTTTCATCATATTCCAAGAGAGAGACCTTAGGAGTGACCATATTCATACGCATTTTCGTCGTGTGAGCACAGAGTCACTGTCCGCAACACAAATCTGATGCCATGTGAAACTAAAAGACACGGACCTATTAAGGTCTTGATTTATGGTTATTGGGTTAAGCGGGTGTGTTATTTTCTTTCCCGTTGCAGCGCACAGGATTTTTTGCTAGTAATCATTCAATTTGTTTAATTCACACAAACTTGATCATGTGCGTTCGTGCCAGCTTGTTCTTTTTTGTGGCATGTCCTCTTGTTTCATTTTGTTTTGTGTCGGCTTATTTCTTGCATTTCTTTTCACATGGGCCCAAATATGTTTTGGGAGGTGCGGCCCGTTTCTTTTTCGTCCGTCTTTGCCGTGCGTTTTTGTGGTATGGTGAAGAATTTGTAGAGTCCACCCTTGACCCGCAAATGGATTCGTAGTTGTGTTAGTTGCAATTTCACTCTCGACTCACAACTCAGCATGTGACTTTCTGTTTTCATCCTAATTTCAAGTTCACGCTCGACTCACAAATGGGCTCGTAGTTGTTATTGTTCCCGTTGCAAGTCCACCCTTGACTCGCAAATAATATCGTAGTTTAGTGTAATTGTCCTAGTTGCGAGTTTGTCCTTGACTCATAACTTAGGCTTGTAGTTTGTTTCATCCCGATAGCAAGTTTACCCTTGACTTGCATCTGGGCTCATAGTTTTGTAGTTGTCCCCGTTGCAAGTTCGCCCTCGACTTGTAACTAGGCCCATAGTTTTGTTGTTGTCCCAGTAGCAAGTCCACCCTGGACTCGTAACTCGTATTGTAGTTTTGTTTAGTTATCCCAGTTCCAAGTCCACTCTCAACTCGCAACTTGTAGTGTAGTTTGTGTAGTTGTTCCAGTTGCAAATCCACCCTCGAGTCGCAACTAGGTTTGTAGTTTATTTCATCCAAGTTGCAAGCCCACCCTTGACTTGCAACTCGACCTATGTTTTATTTTTCATCATATTTGCAGGTCCACCCTGAACTCTCAACCGGGCCCTTAGTTTGTTTAATCCGAGTTACAAGTCACCCCTTGACTCGCCAACCGGGGTCGTAATTTTGTAGTTGTCTCAGTTGTAAGTCCACCCTCGACTCCTAAATGGAGTCTATATTTTTTTTACCACAGTTGCAAATCCACACTTGACTCGCATCTGGGCACATAGTTTGTTTCATCCCAGTTGCAAGTCGACCCTTGACTCACACTGGGCTCGTAGTTTTGTAGTTGTCCTAGTTTCAAGTCCATCCTCAACTCGTAAATGGGCTCGTAGTTGTCTCAGTTGCAAGTCCACCCTTGACTCACAACTGGGTATGTGTTTTATTTTCATCCTAGTTGCAAGTCTACACTCGACTCGCAATTGGGCTTGTAGTTTTTTATTGTGCCAGTTGCGACCCTCGAGTCGCAAATGAAATCTTAGTTTTGTGTAGTTGTCCAAGTTATAAGTCCATCCTTGACTCGCAACTAGGCCCACAATTTCTTTTATCCTAGTTGCAAGTCCACCCTTGACTCTCAATTAGGCTCATAGTTTCATAGTTGTCCCAGTTGCAAATCCACCATCAACTCGCAACAGGGCCCATAATTTTGTTGTTGTCCCAGTTGTCCAATATTTCGTGTAGTTGTCCTAGTTGCAAGACCACCCTCGACTCGCAACTCGTATCGTAATTTTGTTTAGTTATCCTAGTTGCAAGTGATACGTCTCCAACGTATCTATAATTTTTGATGTATTCATGCCATGTTTATAATATTTCTACATGATTTTGGTATGCTTTGGTTAGAACTAACCCGGACTGACGTTGTTTTCAGCAGTACTACCGTGGTGTTGTTTTTGTGCAGAAATAAAAGTTCTCGGAATGCGCTGAAAATCAACGAAGGTTTTTTCTGGAAAATATAAAAAATACTGGAATGAAGAATTACCGGAGGGGAGGCCCGTGGGCTCCACGAGGGTGGAGGACGCCCCCTAGGGTGCGCCCCTGTGCCTCGTGGACTCTCTGTGGGTCCTCCTGACTTGTTCTCGACGCCAACCTCTCCTATAAATACAAAAACCTCTAGAAAATAACCTAGACCGGGAATTCCGCCACCGCAAGCCTCTGTAGCCACCAAAAACCAATCTAGACCCTGTTTCGGCACCCTGCCGGAGGGAGAAATCATCACCAGTGGCCATCTACATCATCCCGACGCTCTCCATGACGAGGAGGGAGTAGTTCACCCTCGGGGCTGAGGGTATGTACCAGTAGCTATGTGTTTGATCTCTCTCTCTCTCTCATGTTCTTGATTTGGCACGATCTTGATGTACCTCGAGCTTTGCTATTATAGTTGCATCTTATGATGTTTCTACCCCTCTACTCTCTTGTAATGGATTGAGTTTTCCCTTTGAAGTTATCTTATCGGATTGAGTCTTTAAGGATTTGAGAACACTTGATGTATGTCTTACGTGGGATACCCGTGGTGACAATGGGGTATTCTATTGATCCACTTGATGTATGTTTTGGTGATCAACTTGCGGGTTCCGTGACCTTGGGAATCTATGCATAGGGGTTGGCACACGTTTTCGTCTCGACTCCCCGGTAGAAACTTTGGGGCACTCTTTGAAGTTCTCTATGTTGGTTTGAATAGATGAATCTGAGATTGTGTGATACATATCGTATAATCAAACCCACGGATACTTGTGGTGAAATAGGAGTATCTAGGTGACATCAGGGTTTTGGTTGATTTGTGTCTTAAGGTGTTATTTTACTACGGACTCTAGGGCTGTTTGTGACACTTATAGGAATAGCCCAATGGATTGACCAGAAAGAATAACTTTGAGGTGGTTTCATACCCTACAATAATCTCTTCGTTTGTTCTCCGTTATTAGTGACTTTGGAGTGACTCTCTGTTGCACGTTGAGGGATTGTTATATGATCCAATTATGTTATTATTGTTGAGAGAACTTGCACTAGTGAAAGTATGAACCCTAGGCCTTGTGTCGAAGCATTGGAATACCGTTTTTGCTCACTTTTACCACTTGTTACCTTTCTGTTTTTATATTTTCAGATTATAAAAACCTATATCTACCATCCATATTGCACTTGTATCACCATCTCTTCGCTGAACTGGTGCACCTATACAATTTACCATTGTATTGGGTGTGTTGGGGACACAAGAGACTCTTTGTTATTTGGTTGCAGGGTTGTTTGAGAGAGACCATCTTCATCCTATGCCTCCCACAGATTGATAAACCTTAGGTCATGCACTTGAGGGAAATTTTCTACTGTCCTACAAACCTCTGCACTTGGAGGCCCAACAACGTCTACAAGAAAAAGGCTGCGTAGTAGACATCAAGCTCTTTTTTGGCGCCATTGCTGGTGAGCTTAGTACTTGAAGGTATATCTCTAGATCTTGCAATCAAATCTTTCAGTTTCTTGTTTTATCACTAGTTTAGTATATAAAAGAAAACTACAAAAAAATGGAATCGAGGATGCCTCATATGCTTCATCTTTTTAATGTCTTTCATGAAAATGATGGAAAGGAAAATTGTGCCAAAGTGTTAGAAGAAGAATGCATTAAAATGTTTGGCACTAAATCTTGGTATGATGAGCATGATTTCAATGTTGTTAGTATGAATTCCTTGAATATCCATGATGCTAATGATATGCAAAGCCACAAGCTTGGGAATGCTATGTTTGATGAAGATGTATTTTTAGCCCCCCAAGTTATGATGAGTGAAAGTGCAACTATCCCTGGGTGGTTTTGGTAATGGTTAACAACATATAGCTCATTGAACTAATGCCATTACAAGATAAATATTTCAGGAAAGTTCAATGATTGGCATGGCATGGATAAGGAATGTGGACCCCTCAAAATTCTAAGGACAAAAGATTGGCTCAAGCTTCAAAGTCCAAGACTCTACATTTTCTATTTTAGTGATCCAAGATCACATTGAGTCTATAGGAAAGCCAATACTATTAAAAGGGGATGAGGTGTGGCTTAATGGCTTGCTTGCTCAAAATGCTTAGTGATATGCTCCAAAAGCCCTCAACCACTTTCTCATATCCACATATGTCCCAAACCAAAAGTCAAACTCGGCCCCACCGATTTGATCCATCCGGCGCCACCGAGTTCATTTGACATAGCCACTGCCAGAAACCCTAGTCTTTTCAGTCTCACCGATAGGGATCTCGATCTCACCGAGATGGAATTGCAAACTCTCTGTTTCCCTTCGTAATGTTTCGGTCTAACCGAGATGAGCGATCGGTCCCACCGAGTCTGCAATGCAAACTCTCTATTTCCTTTTCGTAATGCTTCAGTCCCGCCGAGACGAGCGAATCGGTCCCGCCGAGTTTGCCTGACCAACTCTCTGGTTAGCTTATTACCAAAGTCGGTCGAACTGAGTTTGAGTAATCGGTCCAACCGAGATTATGTTATGCCCTAACCCTAATGATATTGGTCCAACCGAGATGACATGTCGGTCCCACCGAAATTGCCTAACAGTCACATATGTACTGAATCGGTCCGACCGAGTTTTCTGATTCAGTCCCGCCGAGTTTGGTATAATGTGTGTAACGGTTAGATTTTGGGTGGAGGCTATATATACCCCTCAACCCTCTCCTCATTCGTGAGGGAAGCCATCAGAACGTGCCTACACTTCCATTACCCATTTTCTGAGAGAGAGCCACCTACTCATGTGTTGAGACCAAGATATTCCAATCCAACCATATGAACCTTGATCTCTAGCCTTCCCCAAGTTGCTTTCCACTCAAATCACCTTTCCACCAAATCCAATCCGATGAGAGTGAGTTGAGTGTTGGGGAGACTATCATTTGAAGCACGAGAGCAAGGAGTTCATCATCAACACACCATCTATTACCTTTTGGAGAGTGGTGTCTCCTAGATTGGTTAGGTGTCACTTGGGAGCCTCCGACAAGATTATGGAGTTGAACCAAGGAGTTTGTAAGGACAAGGAGATCGCCTACTTCGTGAAGATCTACCCTAGTGATGCAAGTCCTTCGTGGGCGATGGCCATGTTGTGATAGACAAGGTTGCTTCTTCGTGGACCCTTCGTGGGTGGAGCCCTCCATGGACTCGCGCAGCCGTTACCCTTCGTGGGTTGAAGTCTCCATCAACGTGGATGTACGATAGCACCACCTATCGGAACCACGACAAAAATATCGGTGTCTCCTATTGCGTTTGCACTCTCCAAACCCTTCCCTTTACATTCTTGCAAGTTGTATGCTTTACTTTCTGCTGCTCATATACTCTTTGCATGCTTGTTTGAATTGTATTAAGATTGCTTGACTTGTGCAAAGTTGTTAATATCTGCCAAGAACTAAAATTGGGAAAAGGTTAAGATTTTATTTGGTCAAGTAGTCTAATCACCCCCTTCTAGACACAACGATCCTACAATTGGTATCAGAGCTTTGGTCTCTATTTTCATTGATTTCCATAGCTTTTGGTGATCATAGCCTTGGTTTCACAACCTAGGAGAGTATGGCGTCTAGCAAGGGAAATTACCACCGTAGAGGTCCTTACTTCGATGGTACTAATTTTGCTAGTTGGAAGAATAAGATGAAAATGCAAATTCTTGGACATAACCCCGCCGTTTGGGCTATTGTGTGTATTGTCTTGCAAGGTGAATTCTTCGATGGGAGAGAACCAAACCGTGAAGCTACCGCGGAAGAGTTGAAGATGCTGCAATACAACACTCAAGCTTGTGATATCCTCTTCAACAGATTGTGCCCCGAAGAATTCAACAAAATCAGCCGCCTTGAGAATGCAAAGGAAATTTGGGATACTTTGATTGACATGCACGAAGGTACCGACTCCGTCAAGGAATCCAAATTGGATGTGCTTCAAAGTCAACTTGACAAGTTCAAAATGAAGGATGGTGAAGGTGTCGCTGAAATGTACTCTAGGCTTGCTCTCATTACAAATGAGATTGTCGGCTTGGGAAGCGAAGAGATGACCAAGAAATTCATCATCAAGAAGATCCTAAGGGCCTTGGATGGAAAATATGATACCTTGTGCACATTGATCCAAATGATGCCCAATTACAAAGATCTCAAGCCAACGGAAGTCATTGGAAGAATTGTTGCTCATGAGATGTCACTCAAGGATAAGGAAGAGCTTCACAATATGTCAAGTGGTGCTTACAAAGCCTCATGTGATGCTCCTACATCATCAAGTGAGAAACAAACCTTCAATGAGGAATTGAGCTTAATGGTGAGAAACTTCAACAAGTTCTACAAGAGTAGAAGCAAGGAAAGGAGTTCCAAGTCAAGGTCCTACAATGACAAAAGATCTTTGAGTCGTGAACGCAATTGCTACAATTGTGGAAGACCCGAACACTATTCCAATGAGTGTACGGCTCCTTACAAAAGGAGAGAAGATTCACCCAAAAGAAGAAGTAGAAGAGAAGAATCACCACCAAGAGAAAGGAGGAGTAGAGATGATCATTATGAACGAAGAACCTCCCGGAGAAGCAAGGATTCAGAAAGGAAGGACAAATCATCAAAGAGCTACACAAAGCGAAGACATCAAGCTCATGTTGGTGAATGGGTATCCGGCTCCGACTCCGACAATCACTCCGAGAGAAGCTATCACTCCGACTCCGAATATATTCAAGATGAAGGTGTTGCCGGTCTAGCACTTGTGTCAACCAACTCCTACAACATATTTGACTCACCAAATGAAAGAATTGGAAGATGCTTCATGGCTAAAGGCCCAAAGGTATCACACCCCGAGTATGTTGATTTCAATAGTGATGAAGATGACATGTTAGGTGATGATGATTTACTTGTTGACAACTCTAGTGATGAATACTATAATGAATACTATGATGAAACGTCAATTAATCATGCTAATCAAGATAAAACGAATGACAATGATAAGGAGAAGATTGAGCGCCTAACTAAAGAACTAAACACTCTTAAGTTAGCTCATGAAACTATCTTGGAAGATCATCGAGAACTTATAAAGACTCATGAGAAGTTACGCTTTGAAAAGCTCAACCTTGAGCAAGAGCATGAGTTTTTAAAGGCAATCAATGATGATCTTCACAAGAAAAGTTCTTCTTACATTGCCAAGAATTTACTCTTATCTACTTACATGCCACAAGTCAAGTCTAGTAACAAGAGTAAGAAAGATTCTTCTAGTAGTAACAATAATCATGCTAAATCCAATGTTGTTTATTCTAGTAGTTCTCTTGATTCCGCTAATGATTCTCTTAGCCAAGTTACACTTGAGCAAGAAAATAGCTTTTTGAAGGGAATTATAGAGAAGGGTGTCTACAAGAGCCTTGCCGGGAGTAAGCAATTTGAGTAAATTGTACGCAAGCAAGGAAGGCACCAGAAGAATCAAGGTGTTGGTTTTGAATGAAAGTTCAATGCCAATGGAGTTGAGTGGGAAGAAGATCAATACCCCAAGATGAAGTTTGTTCCCCAACAAGAGAAGTATGATCCTACTTCTTTCCAAGGGACACAAGCTCAAGATGATCTTCCACCACAAGACCACAGTCAAAAAGGCAAGGACAAGCTTCAAGAGGAGATTGATGCATTTGAAGAAGCTCCCAAAGCCTTGGTCAAGTGGGTTCCCAAGACTACATCGAGTTCTACTTCATCAAGTTCCACTACAACCCCAAGGATTCCCATCAAGATGATGTGGATCCCAAAGAATAAGGACCAGAGAGTTCTTGAGGGTGACTCTGCCAATATACTTCACTCATATCATTTTGGCAAGGACAAGTGCAATCAACTTCCACATTTTGCACTAGTTCAATGAGTCACAAACCCTCTTGTTGGTAAGACAAGGGACAAGGTAACCTAATGATTTCATTGACATCATCTTGTGTGTGCATCACTCTATGTCTATGGATATTCTTGCTTGTTCCTTGTGGGACTAACCCATGTAGGTATTGAAAGTGCAACTCACTCCAATGGATTGCTCCTAATGATCAACAACATTGAGCATCCACATCTTCAACACCTACATGAAGTCATCATCGACAAAACCCAAGGTTAGTTCATCCCTCTTAGGGGGGATCTCACATCTAGGGGGAGCTTTACTCTAAAGAATTGAGCTAAAGCAACTCTAATGATGTGAACACAACAATGCTTATGTAAAAGTGGTAACCCCGCTTGTGCTTAAACGATGAGTATGACCTATGATCAAATGTTCTCATTTGACTCCTAAGTCAATATACTCATATATAGATGACCTAGTCATCGCCAATTGTTTGATAGATGCTAGAATTGATTGTGCATGCTTTGCCACATATTTCATTTGCTATTTTATTATGTGAGCATGTTGATTGCATATTTTACTCATTCAAGGACATCCACTTGTTGTTTTGATTGTTTGGGCCTCCTTTTCTTTTGCCAAGTGGATGGACAAGAATGCCTAAGAACCTTCTCTAGCTATCTATGATTTTCTCGTCTCAAACTCTATTCATGCTACATCACAAAGTTTGATCAAGTCAGATTCGAACCACTCTGTGTGAGGAGCACTCGGAGTCCCCCGATTCGTCATAGACTTAAACTTCCAAAACCTCTTTGTGCATTTCTGTCTGACCGCGAAATCCATTTCGGTCTGACCGAGTTCACAAAGTTGATCTAGGTTTTCATCTCGGTGCAACTGATTTGACCACTTCGGTCACACTGAGTTGCAGCAACCGCTTGTGATTTTGCAATCTCGGTGCCTTCGAGTTGATCCACTCGATCACACGATATAAATACCAACGGATGAGACTTTGGAAATTTCTTCAAATCTTCTCAGCCCGCGTGTATCCTGCTCTGCCTCCTCGGGTCTCCAGATCGTCTCCTTGCCGCCAACGACCTCCCGCCGTTGGACTCTGCTGTCGTCGACGGAATTTGATCCGCCGTCACCGCCGTAGCGAACACTCGCCGCTCTAGGGTAAGTGTTCGACCCCTTGTGCTGTCTTTTTCACTCTGATTCCTAGCACAAGGACAATGCCATGTTTCTTGCCATGAATGTGATTAATCTATCCAGCTAAAACTTCCTTAGGTCTAGATTGATTCGAAAATTTTAGGGGTAGCTCCGCGCAGAACTCATCTCGGACCGACCGAAATGTAGAAATCGGTCTCACTGATTTGGCTTAGGCCATTGCACATGCGCTTTTCGGTCTGACCGAAACGTGCAAATTGGTGTGACCGAGTTAAGGATTCTATGAAACCCTAGCAATCTCAGTGCCACCAAACTGTGACTCGGCCTAACCGAGTTCACTAGTTTAGGTTCCAAGTGTTGCTTCGGTATCACCGAGTTTGTCAATTCGGTAGCTCCGAGATCACTTCTGTAGAGAACTAAAACTAAGCTTTTTGACTCAATTTGTTTTGCAAAACCTCTGTACTTTGTGATGCTCATCTACTCTACCTCATCTACAACCTATTCACAGGGTCTACTGACAGTTTGCCTACAAGATGTCTGACCAGAGTGACAGCCAGAACAGGTCTGAATAGCAAGGACGGTTAAGTGAGGGCACTAGTCCCTCCAGCAGCTATGATGAGGGCAGCAAGAGCACACCTAGTAACTTGCCCAAGGCAGCTACTAGGACAAGGAAGAAGAGAACCCAGATTCTGAAGATGAAGATTATGTTGCAGCTGAAGATGAGGCCATCTCAAAGAGGAAAGTTGTGAAGAACGAATTTGGCACTGATGCATCAACAAAGCCAGGCATGAACAAGAAGGCACCTGCTAGGAGAGTGCCTACATCCAAACCAAGGAAAGTTGCCACAAGTGAGACTATGAAGTTCACCATTGAATCTGAAGAAGAGGCGGCTGGTGAGGACAAGAAGAAGAAGAGGGCAAGAACAACAACAGCAAAAGTTCTTGGAAAGTCCACAATGGTGAGATCAAATGATGAAGAGGAAGACGATGCTGCTCCAGCACCTAAGGCACAGAAGCTCATGGGAGATGCCATAAAGTCAGGGGTTGCTGCTAAGCCCAGAACTGCTCCCAAAGCTGCTGCTCCAGTTCCCAAGACTGCACCCAATAGGAGTACCAGGAACATACCTACCAAGGAGAAGAACAAGGCCCCAGTGCCTGAGACTGAAGAAGAAGAAGCTGAAGCCCAAGTTCTAAGGAAGCTAAAGCCAAAGATCCCTGACCATAATGATGCACATCCTGTTGCAGAGGACATGAGGATCAGGAAGGATGCAGGACCGAGACAGTGGAGAAAGGCTAATCCATATACTATCAGGAGGAAAACTGCTGTGGATTACAGGTTCCACACAAAGGAACAACAAGATTTCTATGAGACAATCCTACTTGACAAGAAGCCCATAGTGTGTGATATGAGATGGGTTGACTGGACCTACATTAGACAAAATGAAGAGCACTTCCCAGGTGTTTATGACAGCTTCAAGGCATGTGAGGTTGACAAGTTTGTTGGCCAAAAGCTCACCAAGTGGAATGATGAGCTGATCATGCAATTCTATTCTACTGCTCATTTCTATCCAGATGGCAAAATTGTGTGGATGTCAGAAGGTACAAGGTACCAATCTACAGTTGATGAGCGGGCTAGATTGATCAATGCCCTAGAAGCTCATGAAGAGGACTTGGATGTCTATGCAAAGAAGAAGAAGGATCACAACTCAATGGCCAGCATGTACAAGGAGATTCCTGATGCAGACCTGGAGACTCACAAGTTTGGCTCAGTGAAGCACTTACTGTCAGGCCTGCCTACTATCAATACTATTCTAAGGCACACTCTATTGCCAAAGTCAGGTGATCACAGAATGATCAGAGGACACTCCATCAACTTGCTGCATATATTTGATGTTCCTCAAAAGTTCAAAGTGATGAGTTTGATTGTGGAAACAATCAAGAGGATAGCTGCTGATCAGAAGAGATCTTGTGGGTATGCTCCACAAATTCAGGTGCTCATCAACTCCAAGATGGGCACAGGCACATATCTGTTGGACAAAGAGCATTTACCCGTCAAGCCAGACTTTGAGGACAACATTGTTGTCGTGACTGAGGAAGATCCACCATCAGTGCAAGCACATGAGAAGAGAGAGAAGGCAAGGGCAGAGAAAGCTGCAAAGATGCCAACAGCTGAAGAGGCATCTCAAGTGTTCTTGAAGAGCAAGCAAGATCAACTTGGATATCTGATCGCATCCACCTTGAGGATTGAGAAGGGCTTGGCCACCCTGACTCAAAACCAAGAGAGCTTGGAGAGGATCATTGAGCAGAAATTCTATGATCTTGATGTCAAGGTAACTGAGATTCAGTCAGTGGTTGAGCAACTTTAGGAGGAAGTGGAGGAGAAGAAGGGCAATTCTACTACAGATGCTTTTACTAGAGTGCCCAGAAGCCAGAGGTCTACTACAGTGCCCGTCCCAGACACAAGAGCTACTACATCTGCACCAGCAGCCACAGCCTCAGTGCCACCAGCTCCAGCAGCCACTCCACCAGCTTCAGCTACATTAACAGAAGCTTTCGTCCTTGGAGCCATCTCTACACCACCTCATGAAGACCAAGCTTGAGAGATGCATAGCACTATGCATATTTTTAACTTTTTGGTACTTGTTGCCAAAGGGGGAGAAATATGCATAGATCATAGTCTTCGAGAGAGAGTGTGTTGTTTTGTCTCTCTTTGCTTTTTTACTTGCTTGAACTTTATTGTGTGTTTGCTTGCTACATTATGTCTTTTGTGAGATACTTGGATGATCGTGTGTTTGATCATATGCTACTTTAATGTGTGCTTGAATGACATTATCCTTCATATCCATTTATGTTCATTCACTTTGCTTGGTGATGAGTGCATGTGTTCAATTATTATCATTTTGAGTGCTCCACCAAGATGTATGTGACATGGAAGAGTGACCCATCATCCTAACACATTGTGCATTTGCAGTCCAAAGCAAATTTTAAATAATGCACAAAATTAGGGAGAGCTCTTGTTTTTCACATACTTCTCAAAGAGACAATGTATTTCAATATTATTATCATTTGTCGAAGCTTTGATCCATATGTTTTCATCAATTACCAAAAAGGGGGAGATTGAAAGTGCAACTATCCCTGGGTGGTTTTGGTAATGGTTAACAACATATAGCGCATTGAACTAATGCCATTACAAGATAAATATTTCAGGAAAGTTCAATGATTGGCATGGCATGGATAAGGAATGTGGACCCCTCAAAATGCTAAGGACAAAAGATTGGCTCAAGCTTCAAAGTCCAAGACTCTACATTTTCTATTTTAGTGATCCAAGATCAGATTGAGTCTATAGGAAAGCCAATACTATTAAAAGGGGATGAGGTGTTGCTTAATGGCTTGCTTGCTCAAAATGCTTAGTGATATGCTCCAAAAGCCCTCAACCACATTATCATATCCACATATGTCCCAAACCAAAATTCAAACTCGGCCCCACCGATTTGATCCATCTGGCGCCACCGAGTTCATTTGACATAGCCACTGCCAGAAACCCTAGTCTTTTCGCTCTCACCGATAGGGATCTCGGTCTCACCGAGATGGGATTGCAAACTCTCTGTTTCCCTTCGTAACGTTCTGGTCTAACTGAGATGAGCGATCGGTCCCACCTAGTCTGCAATGCAAACTCTCTGTTTCCTTTTAGTAATGCTTCAGTCCCACCGAGACGAGCAAATCGGTCCCACCGAGTTTTCTTGACCAACTCTCTGGTTAGCTTATTACCAAAGTCGGTCCAACCGAGTTTGAGTAATCGGTCCAACCGAGATTATGTTATGCCCTAACCCTAATTATATCAGTCCCACCGAGATGACATGTCGGTCCCACCGAAATTGCCTAACGGTCACATATGTACTGAATTGGTCCGACTGAGTTCTTTGATTCGGTCCCACCGAGTTTGGTATAATGTGTGTAACAGTTAGATTTTGTGTGGAGGCTATATATACCCCTTCACCCTGTCCTCATTCATGAGGGAAGCCATCAGAATGTGCCTACACTTCCATTACCCATTTTCTGAGAGAGAGCCACCTGCTCATGTGTTGAGACCAAGATATTCCAATCCAACCATATGAATCTTGATCTCTAGCCTTCCCAAGTTGCTTTCCACTCAAATCATCTTTCCACCAAATCCAGTCCTATGAGAGTGAGTTGAGTGTTGGGGAGACTATCATTTGAAGCACAAGAGCAAGGAGTTCATCATCAACACACCATCTATTACCTTTTGGAGAGTGGTGTCTCCTAGATTAGTTAGGTGTCACTTGGGAGCCTCCGACAAGATTGTGGAGTTGAACCAAGGAGTTTGTAAGGGCAAGGAGATCGCCTACTTCATGAAGATCTACCCTAGTGAGGCAAGTCCTTCGTGGGAGATGGCCATGGTGGGACAGACAAGGTTGCTTCTTCATGGACCCTTCGTGGGTGGAGCCCTCCGTGGGCTCGTGCAGCCGTTACCCTTCGTGGGTTGAAGTCTCCATCAACGTGGATGTATGATAGCACCACCTATCGGAACCACGACAAAAACATCCGTGTCTCCTATTGCGTTTGCACTCTCCAAACCCTTCCCTTTACATTCTTGCAAGTTGCATGCTTTACTTTCCGCTGCTCATATACTCTTTGCATGCTTGCTTGAATTGTATTAAGATTTCTTGACTTGTGCCAAGTTGTTAAAATCTGCCAAGAACTAAAATTGGGAAAAGATTAAGATTTTATTTGGTCAAGTAGTCTAATCACCCCCCTCTAGACATACTTTCGATCCTACAATGAGAAATTTTATTTTGTTGATAGCATGCCTCCTATTTATGATGATTATATTTAGGAAAGTGGATTTGGAGAGGTCATGACTTTATTTAGTTTTGAATCCACTATTTCTGAAGAGGTTCCAATTAATTGTGAGAACAAAGTTGCTATCTATGATGATTACTGTGATGACATGTATGCTATAAATAATAATGATAACCATGAAACTTGTCATCTTGATTTTAATTTTCAATTGGATTATGCCTCACATGAAAGTTATTTTGTTGAGTTTGCTCCCACTACTAATCATGAAAAGAAATTTGCTTATGTGGAGAGTAGTAAATTTTCTGTGCTTGTATATCATGAAAAGAATGCTTTATGTGATGGTTATATTGTTGAATTCATTCATGATGCTACTGAAAATTATTATGGGGGAGGAATATATGCTTGTAGGAATTGCAATAATATCAAGTTTCCTCTCTATGTGTTCAAAATCTTGAAGTTATGCTTGTTTTGCTTTCCTATGCTGGTTGATTGTTGTTCCCATAAGTTGTTTGCGCACAAAATGCCTATGTATAGGAAGTGGGTTAGAATTAAATGTGCTAGTCATATGCTTCATGATGCTCCCGTTATGTTTCAATTCTTATCTTTTATGTGAGCATCATTGTCATCATCATGCCTAGCTAGAAAGGTATTAAAGAAAAGCGCTTGTTGGGAGACAACCTAATATTTACCCCTACTATTTTTGTGTGTCCACATGATTAAGCTACTGTAGTAATCATGTTTTATAGCTTTTGTTTCAATAAAGTGCCAAGTAGAACCTTTGGGAAGACTTGGGGTGAAACTTAATGCGATCTTGCTCACGAGAATAATTATCATTTTTAACAGAAGAGTCCTTTTAAGTTGATTATTTTTGCAGAAGATTAATAGACAAATTCCTCACGTCCAACAATTTATTTCAGAATTTTTGGAGTTACAGAAGTATACGAGAGTTACAGATTACTACAAACTATTCTATTTTTTGACAGATTCTGTTTTTTATGTGTTGTTTGCTTATTTTGATGAATCTATGAATAGTATCGGAGGGTATGAACCATAGAGAAGTTGGAATACAGTAGATATTAAACCAATATAAATAAATAATGAGTTCACAACAGTACCAAAAGTGGTGATTTATTTTCTTATACTAACGGAGCCTATGAGTTTTCATCGAGTTTTGTGTTGTGAAGTTTTCAAGTTTTAGGTAGAGATTCGAAGGACTATGGAATAAGGAGTGGCAAGAGCCTAAGCTTGGGGATGCCCAAGGCACCATATTCGAGGACAACCAAGAGCCTAAGCTTGGGGACGCCCCGGAAGGCATCACCTCTTTCGTCTTCGTTCATCGGTAACTTTACTTGGAGCTATAATTTTATTCACCACATGATATGTGTTTTGCTTGGCGCGTCATTTTCTTTTATTTTGTTTTGCTTGCTGTTTGAATAATGTCCCAAGATGTGAAATTCTTAAATTTTAGAGAGTCTTCACGTAGTTACATAATTATTCAAGTACTCATTGATCTTCACTTATATCTTTTGGAGTAGTTGTTGTTTGCTCTAGTTCTTCACTTATATCTTTTTAGAGCACGACGGTGATTTTATTTCAAAGAAACTGATGAACTCTCATGCTTCACTTATATTATTTTGAGAGTCTTTTAGAACAGCATGGTAATTTGCTTTGGTTATGAATTTAGTCCTAATATGATGGGCATCCAAGAGGGATATAATAAAAGCTTTCATATAAAGTGTATTGAATACTATGAGAAGTTTGATTCCTTATGATTGTTTTGAGATATGAGGATGGTGATATTAGAGTCATGCTAGTGGAGTAATTGTGAATTTGAGAAATACTTGTGTTGAAGTTTGTGATTCCCGTAGCATGCACGTGTGATGAACCGTTATGTGATGAAGTTGGAGCATGATTTATTTATTGATTGTGTTCCTTATGAGTGGCAGTCGGGGACGAGCAATGGTCTTTTCCTACCAATCTATCCTGCTAGGAGCATGCGCGTAGTACTTTGTTTCGATAACTAATAGATTTTTGCAATAACTATGTGAGTTCTTTAGGACTAATGTTGAGTCCATGGATTATACGCACTCTCACCCTTCCACCATTGCTAGCCCCTCTAGTACCGCGCAAATTTCGTTGGTACCATACACCCACCATATACCTTCCTCAAAACAGCCACCATACCTACCAATTATGGCATTTCCATAGCCATTCCGAGATATATTGCCATGCAACTTTCCACCGTTCCGTTTATTATGACACACATCATCATTGCCATATTGCTTTGCATGATCATGTAGTTGACATCGTATTTGTGGCAAAGCCACCTTTCATAATTCTTTCATACATGTCTCTCTTGATTCATTGCACATCCTGGTACACCACCGGAGGCATTCATATAGAGTCATATCTTGTTCTAAGTATCGAGTTGTAATTCTTGAGTTGTAAGTAAATATAAGTGTGATGATCTTCATTATTAGAGCATTGTCCCAATGAGGAAAGGATGATGGAGACTATGATTCCCCCACAAGTTAGAATGAGACTCCGGATGAAAAATAAAAAATAAAATAAAATAAAGAGGCCAAAAAAAGAGAATGCCCAAAAAAACATGAGAGAAAAAGAGAGAAGGGGCAATGCTACTATCCTTTTACCA
The DNA here is from genome assembly GCA_963921465.1 of Triticum timopheevii. Taxonomy (NCBI): domain Eukaryota; kingdom Viridiplantae; phylum Streptophyta; class Magnoliopsida; order Poales; family Poaceae; genus Triticum; species Triticum timopheevii. The sequence continues at coordinate 425,482,239 of OY997272.1, forward strand.
CACTTGTGCATCAAAGTAGCACCATGATCTTCATGATAGATAGTCTCCTATGTTGTCACTTTCATATACTAGTGAGAATTTTCATTATAGAACTTGGCTTGTATATTCCAATGATGGGCTTCCTCAAATTTCCCTAGGTCTTTGTGAGCAAGCGAGTTGGACGCACACCCACTTAGCTTCTTTTTGAGCTTTCCTACACTTATAGCTCTAGTGCATCCGTTGCATGGCAATCCTTAGTCACTCACATTGATATCTATTGATGGGCATCTCCATAGCGTGTTGATACGCCTAGTTGATGTGAGACTATCTTCTTCTTTTGTCTTCTCCACAACCACCATATTCTCTTCCACCATAGTGCTATATCCATGGCTCACGCTCATGTATTGCGTGAAGATTGAAAAAGTTTGAGAACATCAAAAGTATGAAACAATTGCTTGGCTTGTCATTGGGATTGTGCATGATTTAAATATTTTGTGTGATGAAGATAGAGCATAGCCAGCCTATATGATTTTGTAGGGATAGATTGCTTTGGCCATGTTATTTTGAGAAGACATGATTGCTTTGTTAGTATGCTTGAAGTATTATTGTTTTATGTCAATATTAAACTTTTGTTTTGAATCTTATGGATCTGAATATTCTTGCCACAATATAGAAGATTACATTAATAACTAGGTTAGGTAGCATTCCACATCAAAAATTCTGTTTTTATCATTTACCTACTCGAGGACGAGCAGGAATTATTCTTGGGGATGCTGATACGTCTCCAACGTATCTATAATTTTTGATGTATTCATGCCATGTTTATAATATTTCTACATTATTTTGGTATGATTTGGTTAGCACTAACCCGGACTGATGCTGTTTTTAGCAGAACTACCGTGGTGTTGTTGTTGTGCAGAAATAAAAGTTCTCGGAATGCGCTGAAAATCAACAGAGATTTTTTCTGGAAAATATAAAAATACTGTAATAAAGAGTTACCGGAGGGGAGGCCCGTGGGCTCCACGAGGGTGGAGGGCGCTCCCCTGTGCCTCGTGGACTCTCCGTGGGTCCCCCTGACTTATTCTCGACGCCAACCTCTCCTATAAATATAGAAACCTCCAGAAAATAACCTAGACTGGGAGTTCTGCCGCCGCAAGCCTCTGTAGCCACCAAAAACCAATCAAGACCCCGTTCCAGCACCCCGCCAGAGGGGGAAATCCTCACCGGTGGCCATCTACATCATCCCGGCACCCTCCATGATGAGGTGGGAGTAGTTCACCCTCGGGGCTGAGGGTATGTACCATTAGCTATGTGTTTGATCTCTCTCTCTCTCTCTCTCTCTCTCTCGTGTTCTTGATTTGGCACGATCTTGATGTACCGTGAGGTTTGCTATTATAGTTAGATCTTATGATGTTTCTACCCCTCTACTCTGTTGTAATGGATTGAGTTTCCCTTTGAAGTTATCTTATCGGATTGAGTCTTTAAGGATTTGAGAACACTTGATGTATGTCTTGCGTGGGATACCCATGGTGGCAATGGGGTATTCCATTGATCCACTTGATGTATGTTTTGGTGATCAACTTGCGGGTTCCGTGACCTTGGGAATCTATGCATAGGGGTTGGCACACGTTTTCATATTGACTCTCTGGTAGAAACTTTGGGGCACTCTTTGAAGTTCTTTGTGTTGGTTTGAATAGATGAATCTGAGATTGTGTGATACATATCGTATAATCAAACCCGCGGATACTTGTGGTTACATTGGAGTATCTAGGTGACATTAGGGTTTTGGTTGATTTGTGTCTTAAGGTGTTATTTTACTACGAACTCTAGGGCTGTTTTTGACACTTATAGGAATAGCCCAATGGATTGATCGGGAAGAATAACTTTGAGGAGGTTTCGTACCGTACAATAATCTCTTCATTTGTTCTCCGCTATTAGTGACTTTGGAGTGACTCTTTTGCACGTTGAGGGATTGTTATATGATCTAATTATGTTATTATTGTTGAGAAAACTTGCACTAGTGAAAGTATGAACCCCAGGCCTTGTTTCGAAGCATTGCAATACCGTTTTTGCTCACTTTTACCACTTGCTACCTTGCTGTTTTTATATTTTCAGATTATAATAACCTATATCCACCATCCATATTGCACTTGTATCACCATCTCTTCGCCGAACTTGTGCACCTATGCAATTTACCATTGTATTGGGTGTGTTGGGGGACACAAGAGACTCTTTGTTATTTGGTTGCAGGGTTGTTTGAGAGAGATCATCTTCATCCTACGCCTCCCACGGATTGATAAACCTTAGGTCATGCACTTGAGCGAAATTTGCTACTGTCCTACAAACCTCTGCACTTGGAGGCCCAACAACGTCTACAAGAAGAAGGTTGCATAGTAGACATCAGCAAGTCCACCCTCGACTTGCAAATAGGCTTGTAGTTTCTTTCATCTCAGTTGCAAGCCCACTCTTGACTCGCAACTCGACCTATGTTTTATTTTTTATCCCAGTTGCAGGTCCATACTTGACTCGCTAGGCATGTAATTTGTTTAATCCCAGTTGCAAGTCGACCATTGACTTGCAACTGGGCTCGTCGTTTTGTAGGTGTCTCCTTTGCAAATCAACCCTAGACTCACAATTGGGCTCATAGTTATCCTAGTTGCAAGCCCACCCTTGATGCGCAATTGAATCCTGTGTTTTTTCATCATAGTTGCAAGTCCACCCTTAACTTGCGACTAGGCACATATTTTGTTTCATCCCAGTTGCAAGTTGACCCTTGACTCAGAACTGGGCTCGTAGTTACGTAGTTGTCGCAGTTGCAAGTCCACATTCGACACACAACTTTGTTCTTGGCCCTTTTGGCCCAATTGTAGGTGCACCCTCGACACACAACTGGCCCAAATCATTTTGTCCTGGCTGCGAGTCCGTCCTTGGCACACAACTTCTCCCTGACCCTTTCCCCTAGTTGCAAGTCTATCCTCGACGCACAACTGGACCTCGACCCTTCTTCCTAGTTGCTAGTCCATCCTCGACTTACAACTGGCCCTCGACCCTTGGACCTAGTTGCAAGCCCACCCTCAACCCCTTTGTTGAAGTTGCATATCCATCACCGACGCGCAACTTGCCTAACCTCGACACAAAACTGTGGGGCGCCATTTTTATCACAGTTGCAACTCCACCCCATACATGCGATTGACGGACTTGCTATTTTTTCTTGTCCCAATTGCTACTCCACCCTTGACAATTAATTGAGGCCAGACCCATTTTTCCCTACTTGCAAATCCACACTCGACACGCTACTAAGGGCTCACCCTTTTTATCCTAATTTCAACTACACTCCCCGACATGCAATTGGGCCCCACATATTTTTTCTTCTTCCAGTTACAAGTCCACCCTTGGCACGTGCCAGGGTCCAAATCTATTTTTGAACTAGTTGCAAGTCCAACTACACCTTCGACATGCATTTTTTTGCTATCATTGTTGCATGTCCATCATTTACTTGCAACTTGTTGTCGACCTTCTAACCCATTCGCAAATGAGTCGGCTGAGTTGCAAATCCATTTTTTGCCCAGATATTTGATGTTGTTTTATGCAAAAGAAGATAAATTAAATACTTCTATTAGTATTTAAAAAGGAAGAAATATATAGATCAACCATTTTCTCCCTCTTTTACGTGACTAAGCCCTGCAATTCCTTTTTTGAATGTGGAAGTTTTTGGTTATGCATAGGATACACAGGGAAAGCAACATGTTGATGACCCACAAGTATAGGGGATCAATCGTAGTCCTTACGATAAGTAAGAGTGTCGAACCCAACGAGGAGCAGAAGGAAATGACAAGTGGTTTTCAGCAAGGTATTTTCTGCAAGCACAAAAATAGTCGGTAACAGGTAGTTTGATAGCGAGATATTTGTAACGGACAAGTAATGGTAACGGTAAATAAAGTGCAGCAAGGTAGCCCAATCCTTCTGTGGAAAAGATACAGGCCAAAACAGTCTCTTATAATAAGCAAGGTGTTCTTGAGGGTACACGGGAATTTCATCTAGTCAATTTCATCATGTTGGTTTGATTTGCATTCGCTACTTTGATAATTTGATATGTGGGTGGACCGGTGCTTGGGTGCTGTTCTTACTTGAACAAACCTCCCACTTATGATTAATCTGCAACTACGAGAAAAGTATTAAGATAAAAAAATCTAACCATAACATTAAACATTTGGATCCAAATCAGTCCCTTACGAAGTAGCGCATAAACTAGGGTTTAAGCTACTGTCACTCTAGCAACCCATCATCTAATAACTACTCCACAATGCATTCCCTTAGGCAAAAAGGTGAAGTGCCATGTGTTCGACGTTCACATGACACCACTAAGGGAATCACAACATACATATCATCAAAATAGCGAACACATATCAAGTTCACATGATTACTTGCAACATGATTTTTGCCGTGACCTCAAGAACAAAAGTAACTACTCACAAATGAGGCTTTCGATGGCCCCCCTCCACCACCTCTCTGGCGACTCCTAGGGTGACTCCACCGGTTATCCATGGCCCTCCCACCTTGTGAATCCCTCCGGCCAAGATGGTGCCCCCTCTCCTGGATCTTTCCTCGGGAGTGGAAATTGCCAACAAGGTTAGAGCAAGATTCTCTACTTCTATTCGTTGTCTCGATCCCAACCTCGCTTTCCATATGGTGGTTTCATTTAGCCATTCTTATTTCATCCTAAATGTTGATCACGTCGGCTTAGCCCTTGAGGCTTGCATTGGGGGATCTCCATCCCACCTCAATGTTTCGCTCATCCGTGGACAAGTATTTAAATTCTCTGTTATATCAAAGGCAGTTGGATTTATGATCTATCGTTTGAGATCTTTTAGATGTCCTAGTTTTACTTGTCATTTTCACCTTTGGGGCTTTGGAGGGCCATCATGGATCAGAGAATACAATCTTTGGCTTTACGAGTTGGAGCATGAATGGACTACGATCTCTAGATCCCCTCAAGGCCATCTCACCGGTGCAAATTCTGTTCCCCTTGGCATACGGCGGCCACCAATTCCACCGTCATGCAACACTCCGGCTGTCGTCAACAATGCCCCGTCATCATCGGATCACGAGCCAACGGCGAGCGGGATTATCTCCATTCAAAATTCTATCCCCAGAGACCCAAATTCGAGGCCTCCCAAGGCCCCGCATCCCACCATCACCCTCTTTTGACTGCAGCCCAACCCGCTTCCAACACAAACCCCAGGCCCAATCAAGCCCTCCCCACCGAAAGAGGCCCATCTGTCCAACAACAGACTCCGTTCATATCTTTTTGCGACAAATGCTTATCATCTGGACACCTACGTATCGATTGCAAAAATCAGTTTAGATGTCGATCATGTTTTCGTTACGGGCATATATCCCGTTTCTGTTTTTTATCCAAAGCTAAATCCCTCGTCTATCGGGTTAAATCCCACCAAACTCCCCCTACACCCGTACCCAATAGCCCACACGACGACTCGTCTCCCAAAAACCCCACCCCCTCCTCTATTCGACCGCCTAGACTGCCAAACCCCCTGCTCTCCATTATACCCCTGCTCTGCTCCGCCGTGCTTCTCCATTGTCGCCCCAACTTCCTCTGCCACCATGGCCACCTACCCATGCGACCCCCTACCACTCCTCCCTCCGGGTACTGCCATCATGGAAGCTCACGGAAACCGTCACCGTCGATCCTACCACTACCTTGGCGGCGAAGCTCTGGTCCAATCGGGGGATTGGGCCATCATCTCCCTCGCTCCGCCACCGGATACTAACCAGTTCGACACGGACGCAATGCTCATTCGTCACTATCTTGACCATGAGCGTGGCTTCCGCATTGCTGATATCTCAAGATGCGGCATGGGAGCTGCGCTCGTCCGCTTCCAGCACGCCTGCGACATCGACACTACTATCACCAACAGTCCCTACTTCGTAGGTGACTCGACACTACGTGTTATCCGCCATGACAGAGGTATAAACTATCGTGACTGCACCTTCTCCCATGATGTTTGGATTATGATGGTTAATTACCCTCTTGAGGCATGGAGACCAGACAAAGTTCAAGAATCTGTCAGTGGGTTTGCTAAGTTCTTAGTTTGGAATAGAGATTTGTCCAATAGGGCTGGTATCTTGGTCAAGATTAGGGTTCCGGATCTTTTGGAAATCCCAGTCAGTCATGTCATCTGTGAAAGCTTAGATGATTATGGACACGGTCAGTCTTGGACTAGTGCAGTTTATATTTTGCAATCTGAACTCCTCGGTGCTATGGGTGGTGATGAAGACCCGTTCCCTCCTGATGGTGTTTTGCACCCTATGCCTCATGCTCCATTTGGTGGTATTTGGCATGACGCAGACTTTGTTAACAATGAAAACCTACATGCTGCTCCAGCAGCCCACCATGCTCCTGCTGATGATCACGAGGACATTCCTATGATCTACAAACCACCCGAAGACCCAGAGATTGCCCATCAGGAGCAACCACTCCAACCTGCTGTTGAAGCTGCTGATGCTTTTTTTGCTCTGCATGACATGATGTCAAAAATTATCAACTCTGCACCTGTTGTACTTGAGATGCTCGATGGCGTTACTGTGGTCAGTACCCGATTCCAGATGATCAATGTGGATGATGCTCATGGACCTGTGAAGAAATGTCTGCTGACAGTTGTTATTGAAGCCCCAACTGGACTTGTTATCTCCACTGTCATGATAACTGAAGAGCTGGATTACGCTGGAGGTTCTGCTGTTGCTCTGTCTCATAGCAATGAACCTGTCATGTCACTTGCTATGCTAGATTTCATTGCCAGCAACCCAAACTCTCCGACTGCTGAACCATCCCTTGAGCTGTCTAAGGATCCACCTGCTGCTCCTGCTATCTCCTCCATCCATGCTGTCAACAAAAGGAAGAAAGCCAATGTTCCTCTCGATGTCAATGATCTGCGCCGTAGCCGCCGCCTTGCTGGTCTAAGTGTTGGTCTCAAGAACGAAGCTGCTGCAAACAAGGCCAAATAAATCAACAACTGCAAGAAGAATCTGAACACTGAATTTGATCATGAGGTCAGGGATCCAACTGCTCCACCACCACCTGAACTTCCACTTGGAACAATTCAAGCTATCGCAACCAAGCAATGCCTGATCCCTCCTGAGGAGGTTTCTAAAGAGAAGCTGATGGCCAACATGGACCATGAATGAAGATCTTAGATGCTCTTTTTGGTCTTGTTATAAGAAGATCAGTGCTGGTTTCTGGCCATGTGTTTACTTTATCTGCTTCTGGACTATGTTATCTGTTTTAATTATGAACCTGGATTGTAAGGAGTTAGACTCCATATTTTGTGTTTGTGAGTGGAACATCATATTCTATTTATATTATGCTACAAGTGGTCTGAATAGTCAGTGGAGTTTGAACCTGCTGTTTCTTAGCATTATGATTTGTCAGTACACCTGGTTGCCACATTACAACACTCCCTATGAATTATGCAATGTTTTTTGGATTTGATTAAGTCTATCCAATATAAGCACAGTCTTACAACTTTGATCAATGAGTAGAAACTGGAATATACTGAATTGGAATGTTAGAGGGATAAACTCCCAAACTAGATGGGATGATATTAGAGCCAAAATTGATGAAAGTAACTGTGGCATCATTTGCATACAAGAAACTAAGAGAGATTATTTTGATCAAGCTTACCTCAGAATTTTTTCACCTAGAAGATATAACCAATTTGCCTATACTGCCTCAGTTGGCCTCTCTGGAGGAATTATCACTATTTGGAATGGCAGTCTTTTTTCTGGCTCTGTTGTCAGCCAAACATCCTACCAAATTACTGTGAAGTTATCATGCAATCTATCTGGTAACATTTTTTACATCAGCAACATATATGGACCCTGCCATAGTGATGACAGAACTGAATTCTTTGACTGGCTGAGCAATATTGATGCCTCCCAGATGGATCATTGGATATTAGTTGGTGATTTCAACTTAATAAGAAGCCCTCATGACAGAAACAAACCTGGAGGGGACACTAATAATATGCTTATGTTTAATAGCTTACTACAGCAACAGGATCTTGTGGGAATCCCAATCAAGGGTAGGAACTTCACCTGGTCTAATATGCAGGACTCACCACTATTGGAAAATCTAGACTGGATTTTTTACTTCTGCAAACTGGACCCTGACATTTCCAAATACTTTGGCACACCCACTTGCCAGAGTCACATCAGATCATATTCCAATTCACATTCAGATTGGCAGTGATATACCAAAATCCTCTATATTCAGATTTGAAAATTATTGGTTTGAATTTGATGGGTTCTATGAGACTGTTATTCAATGTTGGAATAGAAATCAGCAATTGACAAACTCTGCCAAGGATACTGCTGCCAGGTTCAAATGTCTCAGAATGGGTTTAAAAAAATGGAGCAAAAACCTATCAAAGCTCAACACCAACATATCTGCATGCAACTATGTTCTATCTATGATTGATGGCATTGAGGATCAAAGAAATCTGAGTACTATTGAAGCAAATTTCAGAAATATTCTTAAGGGTCACATAATCAAGCTTTTGGAAGTCAAAAGAATAGATTGGAAATCCAGGTTTAAGATGAGGAGTGTACATCTTGATGATGAAAATATTGAATTTTTTCATGCCATGGCTACCCAAAGTTACAGGAAGAATTTCATAACTACTTTACATGATGAAGATGGGAATCCTTTCCAAAATCATGATCACAAGGCTGCTATTGTTTGGAAATCATACAAAGATAGGTTGGGAAAAGCTATTAACCCTCCTATGCTATTCAATCTTGAGGAAATTATTCAACCAAAAGATTTATCTGAGCTTGATGCTCCATTTTCCATGGATGAAATTGACCAGGTTATTAAAGATATCCACTCTGACAGAGCACCAGGGCCTGATGGTTTCAATGGCTTATTCCTGAAGAAATGTTGGAATATCATCAAGCAAGATATTTACACTATGATCTGGGATTTTTTTGAAGGGAACATTGACATTCAGAGTATTAACGCTGCTTTCATTACTCTCATTCCAAAGATTGCAAACCCTATTGACATGAATGACTTCAGGCCCATTTCCCTGGTCAGCCTTCCTCTCAAAATCATTACAAAGCTTATGGCCAATAGAGCTCAAAAAATCATTACCTCTATCATTCATCAGAATCAATATGGTTTCATAAAAGGGAGAAATATCCAAGACTGTTTGGGATTTTCCTTTGAATATATTCATCTATGTCATCAATCTAGAAATCCTATCATTATCCTCAAACTTGACTTTGAGAAAGCATTTGATAAGATTGAATACAATGCAATTATTGCCATGTTGAAAGCTAAGGGATTTGGTCCAAGATGGATTAATTGGGTAAACAATATACTCAAAACTACATCAACATCTGTCCTTTTAAATGGTGTTGCTGGGAAAATATTATATGTAAAAGAGGAGTCAGGCAAGGAGATCCTCACTCTCCACTTCTATACATTATTGCTGCTGATCTCCTTCAGTCCATAATTAATGTTGCTTGGGCAAATGGTGAACTCACTCTCCCCACAAATCAGGCATATGGTCTTGATTACCCTATTATACAACATGCCGATGATACACTATTAATCATGCCTGCTGATGAGGATCAACTCAGCCATCTCAAATATCTTCTTAATCTCTTCAGTATGTCCACTGGGCTATCTGTTAATTTCAGCAAATCATCCATGATCCCAATTAATATGGACCAACAATCAATCAACAACCTTGCTAACTCTTTTGGATGTAGAGTTGAAAGCCTCCCCTTCACTTATCTAGGGCTTCCTATGGGCACCACCAAGTCCTCTGTTCATGACCTCATCCTAGTTATATCTAGGATTTATAAGAGACTTTCAGGTGTTGCCAGATTCATGAACCATTTTGGTAGGCTCACTTATGTCAACTCTGTTGTTGCATCCATGCCAATATTTGCCATGTTCTCTCTTAAAGTCCATGTTACCATTCTGGATCATGTGGATAAATCAAGCAGGAATTTTCTTTGGTGTGCAAATGAAATCAATAAAGGAGGCAAATGTCTGGCCAGCTAGGAGATGATTTGCAAACCCAAACAGCTAGGAGGACTTGGGGTTCTGAATTTAAGAGAACAAAATAAAGCTCTTCTTATAAAGCACCTGTTCAAGTTCTACAACAAAGTTGATGTCCCATGGGTAAAGTTAATTTGGGAAGCTCACTATCACAATAATGATGTCCCTCATTACAACAGGAGCAAAGGATCTTTTTGGTGGAAAGATTGCATGAAAATGTTTGACCTTTTCAGGGAAATGACTACTTGTGACGTCAAATCTGGTTGCACTAATTTGCTATGGGATGACAACTAGAATGGTGATATTAGGAAAATTAAGTACCCTGAGCTTAATTCTTTTACCCAAAAGGAAAGCATATCAGTCAAAGAAGCCAAGGAACTGGATAATCTTTACAGCCTGTTTCAACTTCCACTATCCATACAAGCACACCAGCAATTCCATTATTATTAGGAGAATTAAACAATATCAGAAACACAGATGATAAGGACTCATGGATTTTCAAATGGGGTAACAATAAGAACATTACCAAGAAGATCTATGGATACCTTATGAATGGTGAGGATGCTGCTGCCACTTTTAAATGGATATGGAAATCATGTTGTCTTCCAAGACACAAGTTTTTCTGTTGGTTAATGCTAAATGATAGAATAAATACATGTGATCTTTTGATCAGAAAAAACATGCTTCTGGATTCCACTGTATGCGTTCTATGCAACAATGAAGACATTGAGGGCAGGACTCATCTTCTATTCACATGTCCATTTAGTCAAGGATTTTGGTGGAACATTGGTTTTGAATGGAATTCGGATCTGGAGATCAGCAATATGATTATTGATGCTAAACACAGATATAAAATTGACCACTTCATGGAAGCCATGATCCTTGGATGCTGGAGCATATGGAACCAAAGGAATGGGATGATTTTTGAAGGGATACCCTGCTCAATAAATGATTGCAAGAATGATTTTGTCAGATGTTTCAAAATGACCATGCTAAGGGCTAAGCCAACTCTAAAAGAGGGCATGTCCTCTTGGATAGACAATATTTAATTTTCCAATAATTTCCTTGCTACTTTCCCTCTAGATAGTACCTCCTTGGTTGTCCCCCCCAACAACCATTTTTTATGTATTTTGATACACTTATCTATCAGTGAAAAATGACTCGCAGTAGGGGATTTACCCTACTGTTCTTTGGTAAAAAAACTACTACTCACAAATGATAATCATGCTCAAGATCAGAGGGGTATTAAATAGCATAATGTATTTGAACATATAATCTTCCACCAAATAAACCATATAGTAATCAACTACAAGATGTAATCAACACTACTAGTCACCCACAAGTACCAATCTAAGGTTTCGGTACAAAGATTGAACACAAGAGATGAACTAGGGTTTGAGAGGAGTTGGTGCTATTGAACATGTCAATGGAGATTGCCCTCCCAAAGATGAGAGGGTTGTTGGTGATGACGATGGCTTCGATTTCCCCCTCCGAGGGGGGGGGGGGGGGAGTTCCCCTAGCGGAATTGCTCCGTCGGAGGGCAAAAGTGCTCCTGCCCAAGTTCTGCCTCGAGATGGCGGTGTTCCATCCATAAAGTCCTCTCCTTATTTTTTCTAGGTCAAAATGACTTATATACAAGAAGGTGGGCACCGGAGGTGGGCTGGGCTAAGCATAACCCACCAGGGCATGCCCGTGGGGCCTGGCGTGCCCTGGTGTATTGTGCTCACTAGGTGGCCCCCTCCAGTAGTTATTTTCTCCAGTATTTTTCATATATTCCAAAATAATTCTCCATGAAGTTTCAGCTTATTTGGAGTTGTGCAGAATGGGTAACTCTGACGTAGCTTTTTAGGTCCAGAATTCCAGCTGCCGGCATTCTCCCTCTTTGTGTAAACGTTGCATATTATGAGAGAAAAGGCATTAGATTACTCCATAAAGCTTTGTTATGCATAAAAAACTATAAAAAAACAGTAACAAATCATCATGCAAAATGGACGTATCAACTTCCCTAAGCTTAGACCTCGCTTGTCCTTAGGTAAAAACCGATATCAGAAAACATGCCCACATGCTTAGAGAGAGAGGTGTCGATAAAAACAAAATACAGATATAGTAGCATCATGCTTATTGTAATAACAAAAAAAATATCATAAAACTTTTATCATATAACTCTTGTCATATAACTTCTGATGAACAAGTAACAATTCATCAGAACATCGAAGTAAAAAGCATAAACTCCATTGAAAACCAAGAAACTATGTTCTCAGTCAACTTTGCAACTAAAATTCATCATATTTTTAGGAAGGGTCTCGTATCAGAGCCTTCTGGCAAGTCCACATACTCAACCATCATTTAATCTTGTATGATTGCTAACACTCACAACATACCCATGAGCAAAAAGTTTTGATCGGACACATAGAATGATAGCGGCTTATAGTTTCACCTCCCAACGTATTCACCTCAAGGGCGATCTCAACAATAATAACTCATGCTCACTCATATCCTACTGGATATGTGTGCCAACATCTTTCCTCACCACATGATGCTTGCAAAAAGAGAAAATAAAAAGGAATAGGGAAGAATACTTTGACTCTTGCATAAAAATAAATACATAAAGTAAAAGATAGGCCCTTCGTAGAGGGAAGCAGAGGTTGTCATGCGCTTTTTTGTTTGTATGCCAAATCCCTTAATGCAAAAGAACATCACGTTATATTGCCCCATATGATAGAAACCTTTATTATGCAGTCCGTCGCTTTTATTACTTTGCCATCACAACTTCGTACAACGCTCAATTTTCTCTTACACTAAATGATCCAACACATATAGAAGCAATTTTTATTGCCTCATTGCACCGATGATAACTTACTTGAAGGATCTTACTCAATCCATAGGTAGGTATGGTGGACTCTCAAAACATGAGTTTGGGTTTAGGGTTTTTGGATGTGCAAGTAGTATCTATATTTAGTGCAGAATTTTGGCTAGCAGAGATATTGATCAAGCACCACATGTTGAAGGATCTATGACAATATAACTTCTTTGTGAATATGAACAAACATAAATCATTACGTTCTCTTCCTTGTCCAATGCCACCAATTTTGACATATAGTATTTAATGGGGGCTCACAATCATAAAAGATGTCCAAGATAGTGTATTTGCATGTGAATCTTCTCTTCCCTTATTAATTCTTTCATGAGTTAAATCATTGACCAATGCTATGTTTGTCAATCTCCAATAAATTTTACCACTAATACTTTTACCTATGTGATTTCATTACTTACCATAAGACTAGCATATGATCTTTTTCATTTATTTCCTTTTATTTGATTGCAACCTAGAAGTAAAGAAGCAAAGACTCAAACTAAATTTATTATATAACTCTCACTCGATTACATAGATAGATAGATCACAAAAACTAACACTCAAAAGGAGATCATGCTAAATTTTTATTCAACTAAATCATGATAGAACTAAAGATCGAACCAAAATTCATAAAACTAGTGAAAGTGATGGTGATACAATATCGGGGCATCTCCCCCAAGCTTGGTAAAAGCCAAGGGGAGTGCCCATACCCTTCTACTGAAGTCTCCTTTGGTGGGGAAAATGATGGTGGTGGTGGTGATGAAGTAGTAGTGTCACACTCCAGGCTCAGAAGGTACTCCAATCTACGAATGATGCTTCGGAGGGCGATGATTTGCTCTTGCAACAGAATATTTTCATGAGTGAGATTTTTATTTTGAACACAAACTGTTTTGAAGGCCCTAAAAGCTTCAATTTCAGTAGGGGTAAGATGATTGTAGTATGGTTGAAGGATATCTTCCTCTTCTTCTTCTGCCAGCATGACCTGCCCTCCTTCTTGAACTTGATCTCCCATATATTCCTTGTCCTTATCCTTCTTGACAGCTTCCTTTGGTTCCTCTCTTTTCAGTTCTATCTTCATCAACCAAGCATCTTGTTCTACGTTGTTCGCGGAGGGAGAAGAAATAATGCCTGGCCTGATAGATCTGATAGAAAACAACACAAAACAAGAACCGAGGATTTTGTGCGATGCGGTGGTCAAATCATTCGGGGGTATATATAAAGTTCTTTATCTTGGAAAACAAGCAAACAAGAGGAAGACGGAGTCGGGAAGGTTCCCAGGGTGGGCACAACCCACCTAGACGCGCCAGGGATGATAGACGCGCCCTGGTGTATCGTTCCCTCCCCGGTTGCCTTCCTGGTTATTTCTTATTTTCCTAATTTTATAACATTCCAAAACTGACAGAAAATATTTTTGCGGATTTTTCGGAGTCCGTTTACTTATAGTATCACGCAAGTCCTCTTTTCCAGGATTTTGTGTTCCAGAAGGTTTCTTTTATGTGTTCCTCCGATGTCATGGTTTGGATAATATTACTTTCAACATTAATAAGCGTACCTGAGATATAGTGTTTAATTCTTTGTCCATTGACCACCTTCAGGTTAGTACCTTCGTCATTATTAATCTTGATAGCTCTAGAAGGATAAACCTCCTCTATAATATATGGTCCTACCCATAGAGAAGTTTTCTTGCAAAGAATCTGAAATGAGAGTTGTACAAAAGAACATATTCTCAAACTTTGAACTCCCGCTTTTGGATTCTTTTGTCATGCCATCTTTTAACCTTTTCTTTGAATAATTTGCCATTTTCATAAGCTTGGGTTCTCCATTCATCTAGTGAGCTAATATCAAATAACCTCTTTTCACTGACCAGTTTGAAATCATAATTGAGTTGTTTAATTGCCCAATATGCTTTATGTTCTAACTCAAGAGGCAAATGACAAACTTTTCCATAAACCATTTTATATGGAGACATACCTGTCGGTGTCAAAACTGGCGGATCACGGGTAGGGGGTCCCGAACTGTGCGTCTAAGGCTAATGGTAACAGGAGGCGGGGGACACAATGTTTACCCAGGTTCGGGCCCTCTCTATGGAGGTAATACCCTACTTCCTGCTTGATTGATCTTGATGATATGAGTATTACAAGAGTTGATCTACCACGAGATCGTAATGGCTAAAACCCTAGAAGTCTAGCCTGTGTGATTATGTTTGCCTCTACGGACTAAACCCTCCGGTTTATATAGACACCAGGGGGGACTAGGGTTATACAAAGTCAGTTAGAGAGAAAGGAATCTACATATCCGAATCACCAAGCTTTCCATCCACACAAAGGAGAGTCCCATATGGACACGGGAAGAAGTCTTCTGTCTTGTATCGTCATAGCCCAACAGTCCGGCCCATGTTGATAGTCCGGCCGTCCGAGGACCCCTTAATCCAAGACCCCCTCAATAGCCCCTGAACCAGGCTTCAATGACGAGGTGTACGGTGCGCAGATTGTCTTTGGCATTGCAAGGCGGGTTCCTTCTCCGAATACTCGAAAATAGCCTTCAAAGACAAGAATCGTGTTCGGCTCTGCAAAACAAGTCCCACACGCAACCATAGAGAGTATAATATTTCACGATTCCAATCCGCTGACAACTTTTCGTAGCGTGACATCACGTCACCGCTCGGTCATTATTCGAACAGTTTTTTTAGCCCACCGCTTCATATTTCGAGATGCGGTTTCATTGGCATGCCTTGTCAAAGCAGAGATCATGTCCCCTTATTATGGGATTCTCCTCAATACGGGTGTTGGTAACCCAATCATTCTGTTGGCATGATTCCTTGGGAATAGGCATGTTTTAAGGCCTAGGAGGGACGTTTGATATTCATTGCCTTTATAAAGGAGCAGAGACTCGTCCTTCTTCCTTTATGCCAAGCCTTTTCAACCCCCCACCTCAAGTTCCATCACCCAAAGTTCAATCCAATCGCTTCGCGCTTCCCAATCATGTCCGGTCCGAGCCTTCAAGGCCGGTGGGTGGCCTCCTTTGTCACAGAGGAGGATATCGTGAAGCTCCGGGAGGCAAAATACCTGACTGCGGAAATCCTCCACAGGCTTCCTGCTTAAGGGCAGGCTATTCGTACTCCCAGATCCAATGAGAGGGTTGTATTCATCTCCCACTTCCTCCAAGGGCTAGGATTCACTCTTCATCCCTTCGTCCGAGGGCTCATGTTCTATTACGGGTTAGATTTTCATGATCTAGCCCTGGATTCTTTCCTTCACATCTCGTCATTCATTATCGTGTGGGAAGCCTTCCTCTGTATTCCCCCACACTTCGGCTTGTGGCTCAAGACCTTTAATGTGAAGCTGAAGGTAGTTGACGGGAAACAGGTGGAGTGCAGTGGTGCTGCGGTGAGCAAGCTCACCAATACTACTTGGCCAAAGGGCT
This sequence comes from Triticum timopheevii, assembly GCA_963921465.1. Classification (NCBI taxonomy): domain Eukaryota; kingdom Viridiplantae; phylum Streptophyta; class Magnoliopsida; order Poales; family Poaceae; genus Triticum; species Triticum timopheevii. The sequence continues at coordinate 425,498,582 of OY997272.1, forward strand.
CCTTCACAGAAACTTCCGACCTGTGGCAGCGGGAGTGGTTATACATCACCGAACCCCGTGGTACTAGGTGGGCAGCTACTCCTGCATTCTGATCTGGCCCTCCGTTATAGCTCGCGTCATGGATTAATAAGGGGCTGGACCGGGGATCCATCAATGAAGTGCAGACGCTGCAAAGCCACATTCAGAGCCTCATTGAAAAGGACACCTATCTCATCAACATAATCCAAGTAATGCTGGTCCGATGGGTCCTACCATGACAGCGACAGCCTCTCCGCATGTGGGAGTTTAATCTGGAAGGACCACGAACCCTTCAGCACCTCTCCGGCACGACGCTCAGAAGAATGTAGAAATCATTCTTTGGGACGCGAAAACAGTGGCCAGGTACTACAGAGGACATCGGCCTTGACTGCAACCATCTGGATACCTCGGTAAGTACTCGACTTCCGAACACCGTTTAATAAAATTCCTCATAACAATATACTGAGAAGATCATACTCGGCTAGGGCTGGATAAAGAAGGCGGAGAGAATTAGGTGTCCGACCCCTCTTCCCGAAGACTCAGCCGATCCGGTGTTAACAAGGATGCTGCCTCCGGTACCCTACCAAGTGCCGGTAAGGGAAGACAAAGAGGAGAGTGAGGAGGCCCAAGGTGGCCTCCATTCTAGAGGCACACCAGGCACTTTGTCCGAGGAGATTGGAACTTCCACTTCTGAAGGTGGAAGGAAAGGGCAAACTGACATCCCTTCTCCTCATGGGAAAAAGAGGACCGCCTCCGAAGACTTGAAGAGAGAAGCTTCAAAGCGGGAGAAGATATCTCAGTCAGGGGGTTCTGGTTCGGGAGGTGACGTTGACACACAGTCTCTCCATAAAGATAGGCCCTTAGCTGAATTGTAAGTGAACAAGGGTGTTTTAAACATATCCCCTTTTTTCCTGGCTGTAAGGGTAACATTTAAAATATATGTTTGCAGTCCGGCATGCAGCTTTCCTCAATAGTCCTCCTCTTCGGGGGATCTTCTTCTGGATACGATGGAGAGCGAGACGCCTCCACAGATCTCCCTGCCTGATAACGCAGACGACGCCGAGGTGTCGTCTTGAGGATCTCTCCCGGTCGACGAGCGGTGCGAGGGACAATGAAGACTGGGCCTGAAGGTGACACTTCGGCCGCCTAGGATCCGGGGTGTGCGGCCCCTACAGGGACCAACAACAAAGGTCCCGGACTATCCAAGTTTCGTGGGACGATGCAATATGCTCTGGATCCGAAGGCGCCAGATACATTGATGGACGCATTGCGACATGCATCTGTCTCAGAGGAACATCATACCTTGATGGGTACGGTGGTTGAGAGGGTTCGATCTGCGAAAAGTGGTTTGAATGAAGCCTTTACGAGCCTGCTAAGAGGCTTCGAGGTACGTAATGTAATGTTTTTAATTGTGTGATAAACGCAAAATGCACCTGTGTATAGATAGTAGCCTCTGAGACTCTGGCTGGCGTCCAAAGGGAGGCGATCAGAGGATCAAGAAATTTATGCCCAGGAAATGATCTAACTAATTGAAACACAGGCTGTTACATCCGTGGTGACTGCCCAAACTTCAGAGATTGCATATCTGAAGCAGAAAGTTGATGCGGCGGATGATGACATCACACTTGTTAACAGGCGGCTCGACGAGGCACAAGGTATGTTTTTGGGGCACTCAGTGTATGCAAGTACTATAACATGAGCATGATGCTGAAAATTGAACACTGAGATATGCATTACTGCAGACAGTGCCACCACAGTTGAGACCCTTTGAGCTGAGCTTGCCCGAGCCAAAGAGCAGGCCAGGATGAGTAATGCGGCTTTCAAAAAGGCAGCTACTGAATTAAAGGCCGAGCAGGTTGCTCGGCACGAGTGCAAGGAGATAATATCTACTATGGCGCTTGAGCTAAAGGATGCCTCTAGCCGATGTGACCTTCTTGAGAGAGATAACAAAACCAAAACGTCTGATCTTGACAAGGCCTTACAAGAGGCGCGGGAAGCATAGTCCGAGTCTAGAGCGACTCGGGAGGAGATCCGTCAAGATGGGGAGATCGTTGTTGGTAAGCCCTTCTTATTGCAAACTAAATTTGGCGATCCAAAGTATGCCCTGCTTAATCAGATGTGGAGTTCTCCAGACGCATTATTGGACATGCCAAAGAGTGTCTCCGATGCAACGTAGTTTTTCCAAGCGCAAGAAGGACATGCGACAGAAAAGCTTTTCTGGTTGCAATTCAGCATGCCAAAGCGCCCACTATTGCTGAACGAACAGATGGCTGTGTGTGCCGAGCTCCACAAACTATCTGGATCCACCATGAAGGACGTCATAGTCCGGCTGTGGCCGACTGAGCCAATTCCAAATAGTTATCTCGGTTTAGTGCGGCAACTTGTTGATGCGATGCCACGTATCGACGCTGTTAAGCGGTCAACGTGCATAGAAGGTGCACGGATGGCCCTTTCCCGTGTCAAGACATATTGGGCGAAGATGAAGGCCACCGATATTGCAGCGCAAATTCCACTCGAAGGCAAGGACCATGACATGTCGGAACATTATTTTGAAGATGTCCTAGAGGGTACCCTCTTGATAGAGTGTCAGTGCTCGAAAGATATTATTTTTGAGTGAAGTGTATTGAAATTGTAAAAACAATGTTATGATATATTTAAGGCTATGTTTTTATATTTTTGCCAAAAAAAATTTGGTGCTTCCTATGCGGCCATTTTTATATAATCTGAAAGTTTGCCAGTCGTCGGCTTCTGCCCCCTGACGTATAATGTGGGGGTGTTCGGAAAAGCACTTGATCACTCTTGACCCAACGTCTTGGTCCATTAAGGAGGTGTCAATGCAGCGAACCAGGCAATCGGACTATGGGGCTTTAACACTTTCACTTAGCCATAGGAGTTTGACGGTGGGTCTGCGATATAGCCCCTGGTAGTACGCGGTTATCCGAATACAGTGCGTTTGACATACGTGATCGGAAGAACGGTCCTTCGTGTAATACTGAAGGAATTGCGAAGATTCCGATGAGTCATCGAGTGGTTGACCAGCTCTCGGCGTATCATGACAGTCAGTTTTCGGCTTTCTCTATTGAGGTGCTCATCTCAACGAACCAGGACACAATCACAGTAGTTCTCCCTTTACTACCTTAGCCGATAGAGCGGAACGTAAGGTAGCAAGCACAGGAGCCGGGCAACCGAACTATTGACCAAAGACATGATTCAGAGCTGATGCATATAAGGCCAAACTCGCGATGCCGAACACTCCCTATAGGTGTTTGGACTTTTCAAAGTATATCGGGCCGAATATAGCCGCTGTTAATGGACCCTAGTGTCAAGGCACGTGTGGCAATCTGACATGGGGAGAGAACACAGGTGGTGAGAGAATAAAACTCCAAACATGATATGGACCAAGATGCTTCTATAATATCCCATTATAGTACGGCGAGCCGTGTACTTACAATGCCGATAACTTCCTAGGACATTGTACATGCCAGAAAAGTATAAGACAAAAAGAGATAAAAAAGGTTTACACAGGGTCTTAATCTAAAAATAAACCTTAGTGCGGGGCCATGCTACACGTCTGCGCCATTTTCTCCTTTGTAATGTGTCCTTGAAGGGGGTAGTGTGATGTCCATCTGTAAAAAAAAGAAGAACACTGGAAAAGAAAATCCAGTGTGGACGTAAATAAAGTTGGTTTGTTTAATGAACCTTGAAAGGTAACCGTAGAGTCCTAATAGGGTCGAGAAAAACTATGGACTATTTGTGTGCAGTGTGTCCCCAGTGCTGCCCAAGGGATTTTAAGGATGTACTTGTGTATACGAGGTACGTATGTTGTCGCCTTATGGGGCAGTCGATGGGGGCGTAACTTCTAATCGAGATCAGGTTTGTCTGAGCTGCCGCACTGAGGCGTACTCCGGACACGTTTAGCTGTGTCTGCGGTCTTAACGACCGCTGATCTATTTGGCTTGAATAGGCCGTTTTGGACTTTGGCTGCTAGGGCCGCAGTGTCTTTCTCCGTACGGAGGGAGCACTCCATATTTCCACTGACCGTAACGACGCCCTGTGGTCTGGGCATTTTGAGCTTTAAATAGGCATAATGCGGGACTGCATTAAAGCGGGCGAAGGCCGTTCTTCCGAGTAGTGCATGGTAGCCACTTCGGAATGGAGCTATGTCGAAGATTAGCTCTTCGCTTTGAAAGTTATCGAGAGAGCCGAATACGACTTCCAATGTTAAAGAGCCCTCCAGCGGGCTTCTACGCCCGGTATAACTCCTTTAATGGTCATGCTGCTTGGCTTGATTCTTGACGGGTCTACACCCATCTTGTGGACAGTGTCCTGATATATCAAATTTAGGCTGCTGCCGCCGTCCATGAGGACTCGAGTGAGATGGTATCCATCGATTATTGGGTCGAGCACTAGCGTAGCCGAACCCCCATGACGGATACTAGTCGGGTGATCCCTGCGATCAAAGGTGATCGGACAGGCCACCCATGGGTTGAATTTGGGGGTAACAGGCTCAACGGCATAGATCTCGGAGTGCGCGTTTCCGCTCCCTCTTTGGGATATGAGTGACGTAGATCATGTTCATTGTTTTGATCTCCGGTGGAAATTTCTTCTGTCCCCCCGTGTTCGGCTTGCAAGATTCATCCTTGTCTTCACTCTGAGGTCCCTTCCCCTTGTGTTCGGCGGTGAGCTTGCCGGCCTGCTTGAAGACCCAACAACTGTGGTTGGTATGGTTCACGGGTTTAGTAGGGGTGCCATGGATCTGGCAGTTCCTGTCTAATATTTTGTCTAGGCTGGATGGACCATCTTTGTTTCCATTAAATGGTTTCTTCCGCTGACCGGGTCTGGAGCCGCTGAATCCGGCGTTTACTGCTGTATCATTTGGGCTTCCCTCATTGTTTCGATGTTTGTTTTTGTTACGTCATGGCTTTCCATTGCCATCCTTGACTTCGGATGTGCCAGGTTCGCTGGTGCTGCTACGGGCTAACCAGCTGTCCTCGCCCGTGCAAAAACGGGTCATGAGTGTAGTTAGGGCTGTCATCATCCTTGGTTTTTCCTGGCCGAGGTGTCTACCTATCCATTCATCCTGGACACTGTGCTTGAAGGCCACTAAGGCTTCGGTGTCCGGGCAATCAACGATTTGGTTCTTCTTAGTGAGAAACCGGTTCCAAAGCTTACGGGTTGATTCCCCCGGGTTGTTGGATTATGTGACTTAGATCGTCAGCATCCAGGGGCCGGACATAAGACGCTTGAAAATTGGCCTGAAAAGCATTCTCAAGTTCTTCCCAACTTCCAATGGAATTTTCTGGGACGCTTTTCAGCCAGTGCCGAGCTGGTCCTTTCAGCTTGATGGGTAAGTATTTGATGGCGTGGAGATCATCTCTGCGAGCCATGTGGATGTGAAGAATAAAGTCTTCTATCCAGACCGCCAGATCCGTCGTTCCATCATATGCCTCAATGTTTACGGGTTTAAATCCTTCTGGAAATTCATGATCCAACACCTCATCAGTGAAGCACAGGGGGTGCGCGGCACCCCTGTATTTGATTGTGTCGTGGCGTGGGTTCGACGGTTGTGATGTTCGGTATCGATTCCGAACTGGTATATGACCGGCGTATTTGGCTTGATAGCCACAATCCTGTGTGGGGGCACGGTCCTTAGATCCGTAAATGGATCTGGCTTTACCAGCCTTTTTGTGCAGGTCCTCATGTAGATCGTGTTTCTCGTCCTGAGCCGCAACCTCCCTTCCTTTACGGGTAGGGGGTGCGGGCTTGTGTACGGCATTGCTAGCCACTCTGTCTTGTCCACGAGGTGGGCGGTCCGGCTTGTCGGCCGTATTGTTTTTCGGCGGTATAGGCGCAATTGCCTCGTCGTCGAATTCGGGAAGCAGTTTACGCTTAGGATAGCCCCTTGTTTGGTGATTAAAGCCATATTTTTCCTCAGCGTCTAGCACTTCATTCCATCTGTCATTGAGCGTATCCTATGCGGCTTTAAGCCGCTGCTTCTGCTTCTTCAGGCTCCTTTCAGTGGCAATAAGCCTTTGATGGAGGCGTTCTTGTTCTAAGGGTTCTTCTGGGACGACTAATTCGTCGTCACCCAGGCTGATCTCCTCTTCGGAGACAGGTTGATAATTGCTATCTTCGGCATTGCTGTGGTCAGACAACATCCCCGGACTGTGCTCGCCGTCCTCTCGCACGTCCTGCTCCAACGCTGGGTCTGCGGGGTCCTCAGCTTGGTCCCGATTATCACCGTCGTTCATGACAATGTTGCTATTTTCCCCTTTGCTAGATCGAGATCGACGCTTCTGATGCTGACGCTTGGGAGGTTCATCGACATGCATATCATTATTGCCGCCGGCCTCCTTCTCTTTAAGTGTGTCCACCATGTATATATCGTATGAGGATGTAGCTGTCCACCGCCCTATGGGTGGTGGTTTTTGTGCCTGCTCCTCTCCGGCATCGTCGTTCATACCATCGATGTCTTCGGAGCCGTAGTCGAGCATGTCGGTTAAGTCTTCGACAGTAGCGATGAAGTGGGTGGTGGGTGGGAAGCGAAACTCTCCGTCATTAGCTTCCCATTCAAACCGGATATAGTTTGGCTTGAGTCCCCTGACAAGGAGAGGGGTTTTAATGAATTTAGCACATTGCCTAAAGGTGAGTGCCGGAAGATGTCTGCGGAGCTGAACTCGATGATCGGCGTTTGATCAGGTTTGATGGGCGCAGATGTACGCGGTTCGAAACTTATGACCGGAGACGGATCCAAGGTTCCGAAGACACAGGCCCCACTCAAGGCTGGCTCTGTGTGCGGCTCCAATGCCGCCGAGTTTGCGGTTTCTATGACTGGGTTGAGCATCCCATCCTCGGATGGCGTGATCTGCTCCGGATCTAGGGCCAGAGCGATTATAGGTGCTATCTTCTAAGCACGGTCCGATGACAGATTTAGGTCATGTTCATCGTGGTGGCGGGGAGCAGCTGTCATGGGCTCGGATCCGTCGAAGATCAAGTCTCCGCGGACATTGGCCATGTAATTCAAGCTTCCAAATCTGACCCGATGGCCAGGGGCATAGCTTTCGATCTGCTCTAGATGTCCAAGCGAGGTTGCCCGCAGTACGAAGCCGCCGAATACGAAGATCTGTAACGGGAGGAAAACCTTCCCTGGACTGAATTGTTGTAGATGATTGACGGAGCCATCAAACCTTTTGGTGACGACGCATCGGAACTCTCAATGAAAGCACCAATGCCGGTGTCAAAACCAGCAGATCTCGGGTAGAGGGTCCTGAACTGTGCGTCTAAGGCTAATGGTAACAGGAGGTGGGGGACACAATGTTTACCCAGGTTTGGGACCTGTCTATGGAGGTAATACCCTACTTCCTGCTTGATTGATCTTGATGAATATGAGTATTACAAGAGTTGATGTACCACGAGATCGTAATGGCTAAAACCCTAGAAGTCTAGCCTGTGTAATATGATTGCCTCTACGGACTAAACCCTCCGGTTTATATAGACACCAGAGGGGACTAGGGTTATACAAAGTCGGTTACAGAGAAATGAATCTACATATCCGAATCACCAAGCTTGCCATCCACACAAAGGAGAGTCCCATCCTGACACGGGAAGGAGTCTTCTGTCTTGTATCTTCATAGCCCAACAGTCCGACCCATGTTGATAGTCCGGCCGTCCGAGGACCCCTTAATCTAGGACTCCCTCAATACCCATAGGATCTTTAGAAACTGTTTTGTAGGCCCAAAGTGCATTATCTAATTTCTTATACCAATTCTTTCGGGACCTATTGACAGTTTTTTGTATATTAACTTTATTTCTCTATTGCTAAGTTCTACTTAACCACTAGATTGAGTATGATAGGGTGATGCAATTCTATGGTTGACATCATATTTAGCTAGCATTTTATGGAAAGCACCATGAATAAAGTGTGAACCACCATGAGTCATTAAATATCTAGGGACTCTAAACCTTGGGAAAATAACTTCTTTAAGCATTTTAATTGAAGTGTTACGATCAACATTACTAGTTGGAATAGCTTCTACCCACTTAGTAACATAATCAACAGCAACCAAAATATCTGTATACCCATTAGAGGAAGGAAAAGGTCCCATATAATCAAAACCCCAAACATTAAATGGTTCAACAGTAAGTGAATAATTCATAGGCATTTCCTGACGCTTACCGATATTACCAATTCTTTGACATTCATGACAATAAAACAACCTTACGGGCATCTTTGAAGAGAGTAGGCCAATAAAAAGCAGATTGCAATACCTTGTGAGCAGTTCTATCTCCCAGATGATTTCCTCCATAGGCTTCGGAGTGACATTTCCATAGGATTTGTTCCTGTTCATGCTCAGGTACACAACATCTAATAATACCATCTACTACTTATTTATAAAGATGTGGGTCCCAAAAGTAATGTCTTAAATCATAGAAGAATTTTTTTTCTTTTGTTGGTATGTGAAACTAGGTGGTATATATTTAGCAACAACATGATTAGCATAGTCAGCATACCAAGGAGTATCATGAGAAACATTTTATTGCAGCTAGTTATTCATCAGGAAAACCATCATCAATAGGTAGTGGGTAATCAAGAATATTTTCTTACCTAGACAAGTTATCTGCTACGGGGTTCTCAGCTCCTTTCCTATCAGTGATATGTAAATCAAATTCTTGTAGCAAGAGACCCCACCTAATGAGTCTAGGTTTAGCATCTTTCTTTTCCATAAGATATTTCATAGCAGCATGACCAGTGTGAACAATTACTTTGGAATCAACAATGTAAGATCTAAATTTATCACAAGCACACAACTGCTAAAAATTCTTTTTCAGTAGTAGCATAGTTTCTTTGGGCACTGTCTAGAGTTTTGCTAGCATAATGGATAACATTTAATTTCTTATCAACTCTTTGTCCTAGAACAACACCAACATCATAATCACTAGCATCACACATAATTTCAAAAGGCAAGTTCCAATCAGGTGGTTGAACAATAGGTGCAGAAGTTAAGGCTTTCTTAAGTGTTTCGAAGGCTTCTACACAATCATAATAAAAAACAAAGGGAACATCCTTTTGCAAAAGATCAGTAAGGGTCCTAGAAATTTTAAAGAAGTCTTTAATAAACCTCCTATAGAACCAGCATGACCAAGGTAACTACGAATACCTTTAATATCTTTAGGACATGGCATTTTCTCAATTGCATCAACTTTAGCTTTGTCCACCTCAATACCTCGTTCAGAAATTTTATGCCCCAAGACAATACCTTCATTAACCATAAAGTGGCACTTCTCCCAATTCAAGATAAGATTAGTTTGCTCACATATCTGCAAAAATCGATCAACGTTGCTTAAGCAATCATCAAAAAAATTCCGTAAATGAAAAAATCATCCATGAAAACCTCAAACAATCCTTTCACAAAAATCAGAGAATATAGCAGTCATACATCTTTGAAAGGTAGCAGGTGCATTGCATAAACCAAAAGGCATACATCTATAAGCATAGGTCCCGAAAGGACAAGTAAATGTGGTTTTCTCTTGATCAGGTTGTGAAATAGGTATTTGAGAAAAACCAGAATATCCATCAAGAAAGCAAAAGTGTGTGTGCTTAGATAATCTTTCCAACATTTGATCAATAAAAGGCAGAGGGTAATGATCTTTTCTAGTTACTTTATTTGATTTTCAAAAATCAACTACCATTCTATAGCCAGTGACAATTCTTTGTGAAATAAGTTCATTTTTATCATTAGGAACAACAGTAATACCTCCCTTAGGGACACAATGAACATGACTTACCCATCTACTATCAGCTATGGGATTGATTATACCTGCATCTAGAAGTTTTAGTATTTCAGTTCTCACCACTTCTTTCATCTTAGGATTTAATCTTCATTAGTGATCAACAATGGGTTTAGCATCAGGTTCCATATTAGTTTTGTGCTGACAGAGAGTGGGACTAATCACTACAAAAAAAAGACACATCCGTGACATTTTGGGCCGAACGAATTTTTTCTGTCATACATATGACACTTCTATGACGATAATTGTGACAAAACCCGGTATCATCATAGATGTGGTGGGCTCCTACTTCTATGACAAAAAATCATGACAGAAAATGGGCTTTTCGTCCTGGGCGGGCCGGAGACGCAGCTGCATGACATTCTTTGGGCCGTCCATGATGGAAAAACGTGGTAGAAGCGAGGGGGAGGAAAATTTCGGGGAGTTGCCGGTTACGGTGGGAGGTCGGGGGCCGAGCGATGCACGTTTCTCTCATACACGTGCGAGGCGTTGGCTCTAACTGAACCCGAGCGAGGCGTTGGCCTCTAACTGAAACCGAGCGATTGCACTGCAGGCTACGCGTTACTGAACCCGAGCGATCGATCGATGGCTGTTAACTGACCCCGATGGAGCAATTCCTTCGCTACTGCTACTAACTGAAGCCGATCGATTGGATGAACAGTGAGCGTTGCGGCGGGGGTGGGGGGTTGGATGAATAGTGAGTGGTGGCGTTGCCTCTGGATGAATAGGACCCCGTGGTGTGGAGGGCTGAATGAACAGTAGATGGTGGAGGGGTGGCCGTGGAGGGGTGGTTGAACAGGACCCCGTGGTGTGGAGGGCTGGATGAACAGTAGACGGTGGAGGGCTGGATGAAGAGTAGACGGTGGAGGGGTGGTTGAACAGTAGCCGGTGGAGTAGCGCGCGGTGGAGGCTGGATGAACAGGAGTCCGTGGAAGCTGGAGGAGGTTGACGGTAGCCCGTGGAGGCTGGAGGAGGTCGATGGTGGAGATGAACAGTATCCCGTGGAGTCCCGTTTTGCGGTACGCCACACCCCTCCCAATGAACAGGACCCCCGTTTCGACCGTAGGAGGTCCGTTTCCTCCGTTTTGCGGTACGCCACACCCCTCCCGATCAACGGGACCCCCGTTTCGACCGTAGGAGGTCCATTTCGTCCATTTTGTGGTACGCCACACCCCTCCCGATCAACAGGACCCCCATTTCGACCGTAGGAGGTCCGTTTCCTCTGTTTTGCGGTACGCCACACCCCTCCAGATCAACAGGACCCTATTCCGAACGTGGCCGGTCGAACACAAGGCCGTTTCCTCCGTTCTGCGGTACGCCAGGCCTCGTTTCCATCGCCTGTTCCGTCCAAGCCGGTTGGCTCCCACGCGTTCCGTTGCCTCCCAATGAACATGACGCATTCCGTTGCCTCCCCATGAACACGATGCATTCCCTTGCCTCCCCATGAACACGACGACGACTCTGTTTCTCCATTCCGACCCAGCCATGTACATATGCATGAGTAGGCATTCGAGACCCCGCCCGTATGTACGTACGTGGCCGTATTTTCTTTCTTGCACCCTGGCCGCTGTACGTACATGTACATGCTACGTGCGTGCCTCTACTACGACACGTACATGCCTCTACTACGACACGTGCGCGCCTCTACATCGACCAGTATATATGTACGTACACGTTCGCGACCAGAATAACAACGCTACGTACGCTTCGACTAGGTGGGTCCCGACTGTCAGGCAGTTCCTTGCATGCGAAAATGTAGCTGGTGGGTCCCAGCAGTCAGAGGGGCGAATCGTTTTTTTGCCCGGACGCACTTCGTTTGCGTGCGAAGATGTAGCTGGTGGGTCCCATCAGTCAGGGGGGCGAAATGTTTTTTTGCCCGGACGCACTTCCTTGCGTGCGAAGATGTAGCTGGTGGGTCCCAGCAGTCAGGGGGGCGAATCATTTTTTTTGCCCGGACGCACTTCCTTGCGTGCGAAGATGTAGCTGGTGGGTCCCAGCAGTCAGGGGGAAACATTTTTTTGCGAAATACGGTGGCCTGTCCGGTGGGTCCCTGCTGTCAGGTAGAGGAATCATTATTTTCCGTGTAATAAGGAGGCACTTTCTTGCTGCGGCCGTGGACCCAGCTGTCAGCCTCTCCATGTACAGTCCACGTCCGATGGAAGTCATTCCTTGACCACGTTGACCACGCCGCGCCGAGAGCACCACGGCGGTGGACGACGGCGAGTCCTAGGAAGGGGACGACTCGGAGCCGGGGAAGACGCAGCAGTGGATGCCCACGCGAAGAGGAGTACGAGGGTTCACTAGTTCGGCTGCGGTGTGAGGCTACTGTCGCCGCAGAATAACAGGGGGTGTGGGTGAGTAGAGGGATGGCCTGGCCAGCGATGGGAGTAGTAGGGGGCGGTGAGGCCTCCACGGCATCACAGCCGGCCACGGGAGGCAGGAGCACGCGGCACGGCCGGCGCTGGTTTGGGCGGCTGGAGCAAGAAGACCAAAGGTTGAAGAAGCACTACAACCGTTGGATGAACATCATACGGTAACAGGAGCTAGAATCGTTCATATTGACTAAGTTGACAAAGCCCTCCGTCCCTGTCAACTTGGTAGGCCCACAAGTTAGCCTCCCAGTATGCTGGGTTCTAGCTGGCAGGGGGAGTATTCATTTTTTTGTGCGTAACAAGGAGGCACTTCCTTGCGTGCGAAGATAGCTGGTGGGTCCGACAAGTCAGCGGGGGGCACGTTTTTTTTGCAAAATACAGAGGCCCTTCCGGTGGGTCCCATATATCAGGTGGAGGAATCATTATTTTGCGCGTAATAAGGAGGCATTTTCTTGTGTGCGGCCGTGGACCCAGCTGTCAGCCTCTCCACGCACAGTCTACTTCCGATGGTGTTGTTCGTTGACCATGTTGACCACGCCGCGCCGAGCGCATCCAAGGTGGTGGACGACGGCGAGGCCCCGGACAGCAATGAGCCGGAGATGGGAAGACGCGGGAGTAGAGTCGTAGACGGAGAGGTGCACGAGGGTTAACTAGTTCTAGTGCAGTGTGGTTCGGTAGTCGGTGGAGAAGAACAGGAGGTGTGGAGGGGTGGAGGGATGGCCTGGCCAACGGTGGAGTAGCGCTTCATAGCGAAGCGTGCTAAGTAGAGCTGCTAGCAGCAAGAGGCGGGAGGTGGTCCCGGCGGCGCTGGAGGAAGAAGACGAGAGACTGAAGATGGATGCCGGTCGTTGGATGTAAATCCAACGGCTAACATGTCAGAATCATTTGTTGATTAAATTGACAACGACTTGCGTTGGCTTCGATCTATTGGCCCACATTTCAGCCTCCAAAAATGTGGCACGTATTCAACCCATTTTTTCAGAATTTACAGCCTTTTTTTTGCGCGGTAGAATTTACAGTGAATTTGATCTTTTTTTGAATTACAACCATTAGCTGGGCTGGGTGAACAATTAATGTAGCATCCATGCGGCCCATTTATTTTATTTCCTAAAAAATTACAGGCCATTTGCATTTTATCTAGATACATGATTTTACTGGGCTGATTCTAATTATAATGTTGGGTTGGACCAGCAATCTATACCTACTAATAAAGCAAGGTGCGTTTCGTTAATTTTTTCATCTGTTCACCACCGAAAAGATTTTTTTCTATCCGAGGTGGTACTAAATTCCTATGCGTTTGTCTGCTAGAAAAAAGGCTTTTTTTTTTCGAAATTTCGTATGTGGGCCACGCGGTGTGGCCCAGCGAAGCCAGCCCACTTATATATTTGCCCAGGCAACTGCTGAAATTCTATATTCCGCACAGGACGACAAATAGTCATACCTTCCCAGAGGACAACCAATAATGGGCTCGCCCATTTTCATTGTTTTTGTGTTTTATTTTTATTTTTATTCTCCTTCCCCTATCTCTTTTTTAACTTCCAATTTTATTTTTTACATAATCTATTTCATAAATACAAAATTCTCAAAAAATCAGAATTTTTTTAAATAATCAAATTATAGAAAATGTTCATAATTCCGAAATTTTGTTGCTATTTTCAAAAATAGTCGGAACATAAAAAAGTTTCCCATTTTTCCAAAAACTTTTCTTCTTTTTTTAAAATTGTTCAAGATTTCTAAGAAAACGGCAATTTAGAAAATGCTCGAAATTCGAAAAATATCCTTTTGTTAGTTAAATTTTCACAATGGAAAATAATATTAAAAGATACATATTTTTGAAAAAATGGTATGAATTTCCAACACATGTTCCCATTCTAAAAAATAGTTGGTGTATTAAAAAATGTTTATAAATTTTAAAAGGTGTTTTTCTTTCAAAAATAAAATCACGTTTTTCTGAAAGTGTACATAATTTTGCAAAAAACTGTTTAGAATTTAAAAAGGTTCATGTTTCCGGCAATATACAGAAAATACATACCTTAAAATCTCACCAATAGAAAGGAGAAGTAGATTGAATAATTCATGGGCCTTTTTTGGCGTACGATAACGTCACAAAATTCTTAGCTGCCCTCAATCAATGAATGGAAAAGTAGCGGATTGATTACTTCACATCCGGCGAAATCGAAAACCTAAATGTCCATTTTTACATGCACACGGGGTTTTGCTTGCACATATAATTCTCACAAACTTTAAATGTATACTAATTTTTCTCCCATTGCAACGCACAGGCATATGTGCTAGTGTTATCAAAAAATAAAAAGGGCTGAGCATTTTGTTATAAATATATTTAAATAATAAGTGATCTTATTACATTCGTCCTTAAATCTTACCAAGCTTTTGTACACAATCATTAGGATTTTCGTGCCAAACAATCCAGGATTTTATTGGTTAAGAAATTGTTTTTATAAGTTAATAAGATGTGGGATATTGTTTTCTTACATATGTAAGTATCTGTTAAATATATGATGACAATAAAAATAATATATAATAACATATAAAATAATTTAAATATATATAATATAGTTAGAAGGGAAACATAAGCTGTACCTGGCGTTCCTATTCTTATATAGAAAAATAGAACAAACCTCTGCGTTTTCTTCAAAAAAATACATAAATTGGGCTGCCAAAAATAAAACCTCGGATGGGAGGTCCATAGGCCGGTCGATACATGACGGCCCTAAGAAAATACAAACAGGCCCTCCCATCTGAGGTCGTGGGTTGTGCATGTTAAAAATGAAAGCCTAGACGGGGCAGCCCAAAACCACGTCCAACACTTGCCAAAACTTCGTCTCTCGTTTTCTCTGTGTTTCGCACACTCGACATTGTGTGGGCATTTTGACTGTGCATCATATGAAGATGTGCTATGCATGAATGTTGATCAGCATGATGTTAACTGGCTGGTAGTTCCATTTTCGACCATGAATAAAACTTCCAACATGATGTTAACCCTGTTTGAAAAGGCCGTGTTAATATAAATTCTCTGCCTCTGAAAGTTGCAGTTTCTTATCTGAAACTGAACTTGCAGTTTCTTATCTGAAACTGAAACTTGCAGTTTCTTCTCGTCTACACTTTTATACTCCTATGAAACTACTTTTTTTTAAGTGCTAAAAGTAGATCTCTAGAATTCATAAAATTCTTCATATGCTCAATACTGCAAATCTAAAATTAAAAAGACATTCATATCTGAAAGTACTCTCAAAATACACAACACAAAACACAATTCACAACCTGCAAATACTGACACCCCTAAGCTCCTCCTGATAATTCACAACCTGCCCGACTATTGGGCTGGGGGGGCAGCCCCCTCCTATTCCTTGGCGGCAGACAGCCGCCCCGTGAGATGATGTGAACGGCGAGGGAGACGATGGCGGGGAAGCGTCGTAGGGCCAACTGCTTTTCTCCTCTTGCAGTTGGGTTCGGTCGACGAAGAGTCCACCGGCTCGCTCTGGCAGGACACCCTCACAAACGACACCCTGTAGATGCTCGATCCTTCAATCTCTGGTGGATGCTCCATCTGGGATCGATACTCCCACCACCGCTCCCTCACGATCGGATTTGGTGAATCTGTTTGCTCCATGGCCCAGAGGAGCAGCTCTATGTACTCCGGCGCTTCTCCCTCCGGGAGTATCGCCACCTTTTCGCTCTGTTGCAGATATTTGGCCATGGATGTCGCCGTCGCTGCTAGTTGGTCCTTGTTGTCAAACCAAGACTGTATCTCCAACATACTAGCTAGCTTCACAGGGTCGACGTCTGCGATCCTCACGTATCGGTTGTACTCCTCCATCGATCTACTTCTCCACAGCACCTTCACTTGCCGGCGGTGGTTTTTGAATGGAAGAGGATAGGAGCAGCGCTGGTTTTGGATTAGAACGGGAGAGGAGCGACGCTGGTTTTGGACGAGAACAGGAGAGGAGGGGCGGTGGTTTTGAAATGGAAGAGGAGAGGAGTGGCGCTGGATTTAGATTGGAACAGGAGAGGAGCGGCGGTGGTTTAAGAGGAGAAGAGCGTAAGAGCGACACTGGTCTTGGAAGTATTTTTGTTGTTGTTTTGCATATTTTGGGTCAAAGTTTGACCACATACTGTATGTGACAAGCAAAATGTGAATGCATGTCACCAAAAATTGTATCATTTGGTTCGTATCTGAATGTACTTTCAAATTATATTATTTTTTCAACGTATAACATATATTTTATGTGCGAAAATCATGGTCAATTATGACCCAGAATAAAAGGGAGACTAGTTAATGTGGGGTCGCTTTCTTAATTGAAGGGTAAATTGATTTTGATTTTGATCCAGTCACAGCGCGCCGGCCCTCTCGCCCAATCCTAAATCGCTGTCGCACGCTCCTCTCCCTCTTCTCCATTGCAAAACCACCTCCTCTCCTCTCCATCATCTCCATTCCAAAACCACCGTCTCGCCTCTCCCTCTTCTGATCTTCTCCATTGCAAAACCACCTCCTCTCCTCTCCATCATCTCCATTCAAAAACCACCTCCTCTCCTCTCCATCATCTCCATTCCAAAACCACCGTCTCGCCTCTCCCTCTTCTGATCTTCTCTCCATTGCAAAACCACCTCCTCTCCTATCCATCATCTCCATTCCAAAACCACCTCCTCTCCTCTCCCTCTTCTCTATTGCAAGACCATCGTCTCTCCTCCCATCTTCCAAAGCTAGCACCGGACCACTCAGAATGACATCTATGGAGAGGATGCAGCAGCGAATCAGGTAGATCGCCGGCGACGACCAGGCAAAGTTAGCCAGGTTGAAGGAGATCCTTAGTTGGTTTGACAATGAGTGGGAGATTTCGAGGACGGTGCAGGCCATGTGGCAATGTATGCGAATGAGCGAGACGGCGGCGATGAGGGCGGCGATGTACATGTACTCCTCGGCGGCAGTCACGCCGCAGTCCTCCGAGTTCATCGAGTATCTCCTATGGGCGATGGAGCAGACAGATTCGCCCGAGGCGACAGTCAGGCGAAGGTGGTGGGTGTACAGGTTGAAGGTCGAGCACCCAGAGGATAACGAATCGATCGAGTATGGTGTGCCGTTTGTGAGCGTGCAGAGCCAGCCGGAGCCACAAGAGTATTCGTTCTCCCACCGCAAGAGGAGGCCGGATGGCGCGACGTTGCTTCCCCGCCGTTCTCCACAGTTCCCTGGACGCTCGCCTCGTTTCAACGGCGGCGGTAGGGTTTAAGGTAAGCTTCGCACTAACCTAATCTTCCACCTGCTCATGCTTACAATCAGTGTGACAGCTAATGAAAATCATGCTTACAATCAGTCTCCGAGTACTACACCAATCACCCTAAAATAGCTCTGGACGTTCGGGTCAAAGTTGTGACACAGTGTATAACTAAAGAAAAATAGATTGGTGCTTCTTTCAGAAAAGAGTACTCCCTATAAAACTGCCAATATAAGCTACCAGTATTTGGTTAGAGGATTTGCTGCCGAGACAGATCCGTCCACAGAGAGCGCCACACATCCCACTTGTGGTGGTGGATGCCAATGCGTGCATGCAGCATGGTTGGTGTCGGTAATTTTTACTTGGCACACCTCGCACTCTGCATATATGCCGGTTCCATACATACATTTGTGCAGTTCCACCAAAATGCAGCTGAATAACCCTGTTTGCATAGATAATGAAAAAGCGTGATTACATTATAGTGGCACTAGTTTATGAAACACACAAAATAAATAGAAGAAAATATTGCGATAATATCATAGTATGCCATGCTGCGAGGGCGAGATGGGCTCTATGATGCCTCATGCGGTACGCCTCATACTGGACATCGTCCCAAGTCTCCCAGATACACCTTCTGCCAGTGATGAACATCAGTGTACAACAGTAGTACAAGGAGGCACCTTGAGACATTCAAATCTCTATTTTTGTACATATCAACTAAAATTAAGCACCCCAGTTTGTAGAAACGCTTAAACATTAACAATGGGACTAGTTGATGAAACATACTTTAACAAAGAGAAGCACTTTCTTTATCTACATTGGAAATGAAATGATAGAGATGACACTCGCTCTATTTTAACTGTATTATTACTTCATTTTATCAGTGACACTAGGGTCGAGCAGGTGGCAAACGAGGTGTACCGTGCGTCGCAAAGATGGAGGCCGGGGGTGCTTAGACTGGGATGCTAAAGCTGGCTCTTTTAGTCACCAACATGGACGATTCAATTCATGGGACCTTTTGGTGCAGTTCACCTAAAATGAAGCAATGTCCCGTGAGCTAGCAGCTTCTTCTTCAATTTTTTTTAAGAAAAGGGCTCCAGCCCCGGTTCCATTTCCATCAGAAAACGAAACCCACAGAGCTTCTTCTTCATTAGTTGCAATAAAATTGAGCAACATCAAGGTTGGTTGTGAAGCTCCTGGAATGCTCAACTATAATTTGGATATCATTTGTGCAGTTCAACTAAGATCGAGCGTGAAATGTATATCTCTGTTTGCACAAAAAAGGTGGAAAGGAGGGTGACTAACAAGTGATGAAACATGCATCAAATGAAAAGAAGCATGGTCCTTATCTGAATGGCAATCCTACAAGGACAGTAGCAATTTCTAAAGCAGTGGCATTGCTAGATATTAGTGTGGGCATTAGGATTAACTATGACAACCGTTAAATACGACATTACTTTGGGCATGGGAGAGTAGGCGGACCAGGACAGTTGCATTTCTAACGAAAAGAACCAACTTATCTTAATGGGAAATTTTAGCAGGACATGTAAAGAAGTGCCCTTGATTCATATTACTAGAGGCATTACATTGAAAACAACATTGGTTTAACGTGTCCTTACTTTTAACAGTGCGACTTCTACATTTTACCAGTGGCATTACATAAGAGTGGCTCGGGGCAACAAACATCAGAACAGGATATCTGGGTTGGTCCCATTTTTGTTCGGTATAGCCACCTTATACTGTGTGAGGCTAGCAAATCTAGTGCTGGACTCACTTTGTTGACTTGTCCCCCAGTCCCCACTTTCTTTCCTTTTTCAACCAATAGATCGGGTTTATATTGAGTTTGTACTGCGTTTCCCTTTATTTCCCTATTAGACCTAGAGACCAGTTGGATAGCCAGTCTCTGCTACTTTTCGCCCCCATTATTTCCTCTTTCGACCAAGTCCTAGATTCAGGTAACAAATCCTCCCCCACCCCACCCCTTTCTTCCTTGTTTGAACCAAGTAGTACTAGATTCGAGTGCATGAACTAGTTTTACCTCTTAAACGTAAAAAAATTAGGTGGTTTTCGAACAATTGATCGATCCTATCTACAAGGGGGCCTGAGAAATAGTAAAAGTTACAAATGGAGTGACGTCAGGAGCTCGGGAAGTAGAGCAAGGCCGGTTTTGAAGGAAGTTATACCTGATGGTCGCCGAGATGTCACTAGGTGGGCGCTGGGAGGCCGGATCTGCCCACACTACGGCAGCGAGGAAGAAGGGGTCGGAGGCCCTCCCTCGCCAGCGGTGCTTGGGAGACAACGGCAAGGCAGGATGATCGGGACACGCCCAGCAGTGGGTAAGAGCTGTCGTCGAGGACGACTGCGTGAACGTTGCACCTTCTCACCTTCCCCAGCGGAGAGGATCCGGCTGGATCTGTGACCAGCGGTGAGCAGAGAGAGAGAGAGAGTGTGGCCACTACTGTCGTGTTTAGATCTGGAGAGGCCGAGACAGTGTGAAGAGAGCAACACTAGCAAGCAAGTGTGGAGGCTCCTGCCTATATAGTGGAGTAGTACTTAGTTTTCTTTTGTCTAACGGAGCCGGCTTGACCTCGTCAATGACTGTCGAGAAGTCTTCATGCACGTGGCCCGGAGGTGCAGTTGTCGTCATTTTGATCTGAAGCGTCGGATTATAACATATAACACGAAAAAATGCCACATGACAAGAAATCATAACCTCACTGCCCAAAGGAGACAACATGAATCCCGACGGACAAACTAGACGAGGAACAAAGCTCAAATTAAAGATAAACTCGTAGAAAAGGGGTCCGTTGATAGATGTCCTAATTAACATAGCCGTCTTTACCTAGATGGCAGCCGAGTAGTCACTGTTCATGCATGTGCCCCCAATGACTAGCCCAACTCAGTTGTCGCTGTTTAACCCTCGCAGTGATCCGAAGCACATGACACATAATCTTGCGAGATGACAAGAAACCTTTTTTTAGATTTCTCACCACAACTACAGCCATGTACAACACAACCTGCACGATATGTAGACGATAGCCAATCCAGGCGTGTCTGCTAGAGTCTGGTCACATGCATGGATGAACTGATCTTCCGTGTCTTGCAGGGATCGTCCAGGCACCAACGTAGTACAACACTTCTCTAGTACTATCGCTCGTCTCCCTCTTCTATTAAGTCACCCGACTTGCGGGGCCGGGGAGTGTGCCTATGGTCGGTTCTCAATTGCCGTCCCACATGTGTGTGCGAACGCAATATGACGCGTGTTCCATTCGGAGAGCAGCGTGCCAGACCGACCGACCGTCTGGGGTGCGATGCGAACGCGACGGTTGTGCTGTATACTCCGTACATGTGTACCGCCGTTTTCTAGATGCTTTGCTCCATGGCGTGGGCACAATCCATGGATACAAAATTAGTATACTGTATACTATTTAAAAGTCGAGGGCGGGGCTTTTCCTGCCCGGTAGGCGGCGGGACAGTTCTGCCTAGTCGGTTCGACAGAAACGCGAGAAGATGAGGGAGTAGGCTGCTGCAAACGTAGGGCTGTGTGATTTGACAGTGAGTTACTGCTGGACAGGTGGGGCCCCATGATTTGACTTGCCATTATCATTTTAACTCCGGCGATACGACCGGCATGACTCTCCCGATTCCTGACCACCTCCATACAAGTGCCTCTCCCAATTCTAAACCATGTAGTAGAGGCTGGCTCTTGCATGAGAGCCCACTTCTCCACTTTTTCCTTGCCTCTCTTTCCTCCACATATGCAAAAATGCCATGTAAAGCACACTATTGTACTTACTTGCTCCTACAGGTGCTTAAGCTTACCACATAGGCATAAAGTCTGATGTGGCAAGTTAATCAAGAAGAGAGAGACTAGTTTGGTGACCCAAGGAAGAAACGGTGCTAAGCGCGTGTACCTAGGTGAAAAGACAATTTTGAGTCTATAGCTAATTAAATGAAGCAAACTTAGCAACAACATTTCATTGGAAGAGGTCACTCCTTGGCAAATGCAATAAATACTAGTACTCCCTGTGTCCCATAATATAAGAACGTTTTTGGCACTACACTAGTGTCAAAAACGTTCTTATATTATGGGACGGAGGGAGTACGAAGAAAGAGATAGAGAGGAGTAAAAAAATACACTTATAGCCAACCTTATAGCCAACCTTGTTGTAGTATGAGTGACTAAGTGATGACTATGTATGACATGCCAACATCAGATAGCCTAACGCACCGTGTTAAATCTCCAAGGGCGCGACCGCGTGAGCGATGCGACGGTCATGGTAGGCGCGTCATTGATACGGTCTGCTGGCAGCCCTTGGATCTGAGATCAAACGGTCGCATGCTAAGTTGCTGAAAATTTGCAGAATAACCCTCTAGGATAGGATATTCAGCCATAGGTCTAGAATCACACCATGCAACCGTTCGATCTCAGATCCAAGGGTTCTCGGAAGCCCATATCATGGGAGAATGGAAAGCCACTACTCTGCCATTCGCACGCTGGCAGTTCGCTCCTACTCGTCCCCACACGTCCTTTAATACTACGGCGGTTCGCTCCTAGTCGTCCCGTCCATTCACATTATGGCAGTTCCACTAATCCTAACCCTCCTCCCAAATCCATGGCGTCCCAAATCTCCCCGATCGGCGGTGAGTACAAGGTTAGAACCATCACCGGCAATGAGTTCGACATCATCTACACCCATACTTCCGCGATGGTGAAAGGATGCCTTTCTCGCTTCAGACGCATGTTCAAAAACTCACATGATGAGTGGGTCACTGGGCTAGATGTTGAGTACAACACAGTCATGGGACGAGAGAAGGATCTAAAGGACGAAGAGAGGAAGAAGCCCGCCGTGATCCAGGTTTGCGTACATAACATTTGCTTGGTCTACTACATATGCCATGCCGACGTTGAGTGCCAGGATTTTAAGAACTTCCTCGAGGACAAAACAGTCAAATTCGTTACTGTAGACTTTAAGAACGACAAAGAAGTCCTGCGTCGGATAGGCCTCATTGTAGGCAACCCCTTCAACCTCCAGAAGAATCGGCTGGTGCCCTCTTGTCAGCCCTCAATGCTGACCCTGGCAGGAGCCATGGTTCATCCTTCGTACCGTAAACTGGAGAAACCTCATTACATATTTCATCGTCATGCATGGCAGCGGAATGTACTAGATATAGACCACATCCACTATGCTGCAATGGATGGCTACCTTTGTTTCAATATCTACAAGGGTTGGATGAAGAGCAACAGCCAAGTTGGCGGTTCAAGCAAAGAAGTATCAGCCAAGAGGAAGAGGGACAAGGACGAAGTCGAGGACGTGGACGAGGACTCCGAGTAAGGTGGTAGTGTCGTTGCTCATGGCGGTTATAAACTTCTAATGCAGTGTCTACCGGATTAGTTGCATAGTTTAATTTCAGGTGTGCTTAGTTTAATTTGAGGGGTGTGTTGTGCTGAGCCCCCAGCAGAACTATGTTATGTTTCTTCCCGTTACTTTAACTCTTCAGTATGTACATACTGAAGGAAATATTCCCTAGAGGCAATAATAAAGTTATTATTTATTTCCTCATATCATGATAAATGTTTATTATTCATGCTATAATTGTATTAACTGGAAACATGATACATGTGTGAATACATAGACAAACTTAATGTCACTAGTATGCCTCTACTTGACTAGCTCATTAATCAAAGATGGTTATGTTTCCTAACCATAGACATGTGTTGTCATTTGATTAACGGGATCACATCATTAGAAGAATGATGTGATTGACTTGACCCATTCCATTAGCTTAGCACTTGATCGTTTAGTATGTTGCTATTGCTTTCTTCATGACTTATACAAAGTTCCTATAACCATGAGATTATGCAACTCCCGTTTACTAGAGGAACACTTTGTGTGCTACCAAACGTCACAACGTAACTGGGTGATTATAAAGGAGCTCTACAGGTGTCTCCAAAGGTACATGTTGAGTTGGCATATTTCGAGATTAGGTTTTGTCACTCCGATTGTCGGAGAGGTATCTCTGGGCCCTCTCGGTAATGCACATCACCATAAGCCTTGCAATCAATGTAGCTAATGAGTTAGTTACAGAATGATGCATTACATAACGAGTAAAGAGACTTGCCAGTAACGAGATTGAACTAGGTACTGGATACCGACGATCGAATCTCGGGCAAGTAACATACCGATGACAAAGGGAACAACGTATGTTGTTATGCGGTTTGACTGAAAAAGATCTTCGTAGAATATGTAGGAGCCAATATGAACATCTAGGTTCCGCTATTGGTTATTGACCGGAAACAGTTCTAGGTCATGTCTACATGGTTCTCGAACCCGTAGGGTCCGCACGCTTAACGTTACGATGACAGTTTTATTATGAAATTATAAGTTATGTTGTACCGAAGGTTGTTCAAGGTCCCAGATGTGATCACGGACATTACGAGGAGTCTCGAAATGGTCGGGACATAAAGATTGATATATTATAAGCCTATATTTGGATATCAGAATCGTTCCGGGTGAAATCGGGATTTTATCGGAGTACCGGGGGGTTACCAGAACCCCCCCGGGGGTTATTGGGCCTACATGGGCCCTAAGGGAGAAGAGGAGGGCTGGCCAGGGCAGGCCGCGTGCCCCCTCCCCCCTAGTTCGAATAGGACAAGGAAGGGGGGGGGGGGGCGCCCCCCTTTCCTCTTTCCCCCTTCCCCCTTCCTTCTCCAACAAGGCAAGAGGGGGGAGTTCTACTCCCGGTGGGAGTAGGACTCCTCCAGGCGCACCCTTAGGGCCGGCCGCACCACCCCCTCCCTCCTTTATATACGGGGGCAGGGGGGCACCTCTAGACACACAAGTTGATCTTCGTGATCGTTCCTTAGCCATGTGCGGTGCCCCCCTCCACCATATTCCACCTCGGTCATATCGTTGCGGTGCTTAGGCGAAGCCCTGCGTCGGTAGAACATCATCATCGTCACCACGCCATTGTGCTGACGGAACTCATCCCCGACACCCTGCTGAATCGGAGTCCGGGGATCGTCATCGAGCTGAACGTGTGCTGAACTCGGAGGTGCCGTACGTTCGATACTTGGATCGGTCGGATCGTGAAGACGTACGACTACATCAACCGCGTTGTTCTAATGCTTCCTCTTTCGGTCTACGAGGGTACGTGGACAACACTCTCCCCTCTTGTTGCTATGCATCACCATGATCCTTGTGTGTGCGTAGGATTTTTTTTGAAATTACTACGTTCCCCAACAGTGGCATCCGAGCCAGGTTTTATGCGTAGATGTCATATGCACGAGTAGAACACAAGTGAGTTGTGGGCGATACAAGTCATACTGCTTACCAGCATGTCATACTTTGGTTCAGCGGTATTGTGAGATGAAGCGGCTCGGACCGACATTACGCGTACGCTTACGCGAGACTGGTTTCACCGTTACGAGCACTCGTGCTTAAAGGTGACTGGCGGGTGTCTGTCTCTCTCACTTTAGTTGAACCGAGTGTGGCTACGCCCGGTCCTTGCGAAGGTTAAAACAACACTAACTTGACGAACTATCATTGTGGTTTTGATGCGTAGGTAAGAACGGTTCTTGCTAAGCCCGTAGCAGCCACGTAAAATTTGTAACAAAGTAGATGACGTCTAACTTGTTTTTGCAGGGCATGTTGTGATGTGATATGGTCAAGACATGATGCTATATTTTATTGTATGAGATGATCATGTTTTGTAACCGAAGTTATCGGCAACTGGCAGGAGCCATATGGTTGTCGCTTTATTGTATGAAATGCAAACGCCCTGTAATTGCTTTACTTTAACACTAAGCGGTAGCGATAGTCGTAGAAGCAATAGATGGCATAACAACAACGATGCTACAATGGAGATCAAGGTGTCGCGCCGGTGACGATGGTGATCACGACGGTGCTTCAGAGATGGAGATCACAAGCACAAGATGATGATGGCCATTTCATATCACTTATATTGATTGCATGTGATGTTTATCCTTTATGCATCTTATCTTGCTTTGGTTGACGATAGCATTTTAAGATGATCTCTCACTAAAATTATCAAGAAGTGTTCTCCCTGAGTATGCACCATTGCGAAAGTTCTTCGTGCTGAGACACCACGTGATGATCGGGTGTGATAAGCTCTACATTCAAATACAACGGGTGCAAAACAGTTGCACACGCGGAATACTCAAGTTAAACTTGACGAGCCTAGCATATACAGATATGGCCTCGGAACACGGAGACCGAAAGGTCAAACGTGAATTATATAGTAGATATGATCAACATAGTGATGTTCACCATTGAAACTACTCCATCTCACGTGATGATCGGACATGGTTTAGTTGATTTGGGTCACGTGATCACTTAGATGACTAGAGAGATGTTTGTCTAAGTGGGAGTTCTTAAGTAATATGATTAATTGAACTTAAATTTATGATGAACTTAGTACCTGATAGTATTTTGCTTGTCTATGTTTGTTGTTGATAGATGGCTCGTGCTGTTGTTCCGTTGAATTTTAATGCGTTCCTTGAGAAAGCTAAGTTGAAAGATGATGGTAGCAATTACACGGACTGGGTCCATAACCTGAGGATTATCCTCATTGCTGCACAAAAGAATTACGTCCTGGAAGCACCGCTGGGTGCCAGGCCTGCTGCAGATGCAACTGACGACATTAAGAACGTCTGGCAGAGCAAAGCTGATGACTACTCGATAGTTCAGTGTGCCATGCTTTACGGCTTGGAACCGGGTCTTCAACGACGTTTTGAACATCATGGAGCATATGAGATGTTCCAGGAGTTGAAGTTAATATTTCAAGCAAATGCCCGGATTGAGAGATATGAAGTCTCCAATAAGATCTATAGCTGTAAGATGGAGGAGAATAGTTCTGTCACTGAACACATACTCAAAATGTCTGGGTAGAATAATCACTTGATTCAACTGGGAGTTAATCTTCCTGATGATAGTGTCATTGACAGAATTCTTCAATCACTGCCACCAAGCTACAAGAGCTTCGTGATGAACTATAATATGCAAGGGATGGACAAGACTATTCCCGAGCTCTTCGCAATGCTAAAAGCTGTGGAGATAGAAATCAAGAAGGAGCATCAAGTGTTGATGGTCAATAAGACCACCAGTTTCAAGAAAAAGGGCAAAGGGAAGAAGAAGGGGAACTTCAAGAAGAACAACAAACAAGTTGCTTCTCAAGAGAAGAAACCCAAGTCTGGACCTAAGCCTGAGACTGAGTGCTTCTACTGCAAGCAAACTGGACACCGGAAGCGGAACTGCCCCTTTGGCGGATAAGAAGGATGGCAAAGTGAACAAAGGTATATGTGATATACATGTTACTAATGTGTACCTTACTAATGCTCACAGTAGCACCTGGGTATTTGATACTGGTTCTGTTGCTAATATTCGCAACTCGAAACAGGGACTACGGATTAAGCGAAGATTGGCTAAGGACGAGGTGACGATGCGCGTGGGAAATGGTTCCAAAGTCGATGTGATCGCGGTCGGCACGCTACCTCTACATCTACCATCGGGATTAGTTTAGACCTAAATAATTGTTATTTGGTGCCAGCGTTGAGCATGAACATTATATCTGGATCTTGTTTGATGCGAGACGGTTATTCATTTAAATAAGAGAATAATGGTTGTTCTATTTATATTAGTAATATCTTTTATGGTCATGCACCCTTGAAGAGTGGTCTATTTTTATTGAATCTCGATAGTAGTGATACACATATTCATAATGTTGAAGCCAAAATATGCAGAGTTGATAATGATAGTGCAACTTATTTGTGGCACTGCCGTTTAGGTCATATCGGTGTAAAGCGCATGAAGAAACTCCATACTGATGGACTTCTGGAATCACTTGGTTATGAATCACTTGGTACTTGCGAACCGTGCCTCATGGGCAAGATGACTAAAACGCCGTTCTCTGGAACTATGGAGCGAGCAACTGATTTGTTGGAAATCATACATACTGATGTATGTGGTCCAATGAATATTGAAGCTCGCGGCGGGTATCATTATTTTCTCACCTTCACAGATGATTTGAGAAGATATGGGTATATCTACTTGATGAAACACAAGTCTGAAACATTTGAAAAGTTCAAAGAATTTCAGAGTGAAGTGGAAAATCATCGTAACAAGAAAATAAAATTTCTACGATCTGATCGTGGAGGAGAATATTTGAGTTACGAGTTTGGTTTACATTTGAAACAATGCGGAATAGTTTCGCAACTCACGCCACCCGGAACACCACAACGAAATGGTGTGTTCGAACGTCGTAATCGTAGTTTACTAGATATGGTGCGATCTATGATGTCTCTTACTGATTTACCTCTATCATTTTGGGGTTATGCTTTAGAGACGGCCGCATTCACGTTAAATAGGGCACCATCAAAATCCGTTGAGACGACGCCTTATGAACTGTGGTTTGGCAAGAAACCAAAGATGTCGTTTCCTAAAGTTTGGGGCTGCGATGCTTATGTGAAGAAACTTCAACCAGATAAGCTCGAATCCAAATCGGAGAAATGTGTCTTCGTAGGATACCCAAAAGAGACTATTGGGTACACCTTCTATCACAGATCTGAGGGCCAGATTTTCGTTGCTAAATTCGGATCCTTTCTAGAGAAGGAGTTTCTCTCGAAAGAAGTGAGTGGGAGGAAAGTAGAACTTGATGAGGTAACTGTACCTGCTCCCTTGTTGGAAAGTAGTTCATCACAAGAACCGGTTCCTGTAACAACTACACCAATTAGTGAGGAAGCTAATGATATTGATCATGAAACTTCAGATCAAGTTACTACTGAACCTCGTAGGTCTACCAGAGTAAGATCCGCACCAGAGTGGTACGGTAATCCTATTCTGGAAGTCATGTTAGTTGACCATGGCGAACCTACCAACTATGAGGAAGCGATGATGAGCCCAGATTCCGCAAAATGGCTTGAGGCCATGAAATCTGAGATGGGATCCATGTATGAGAACAAAGTATGGACTTTGGTTGACTTGCCCGATGATCGGTAAGCCATCGAGAATAAATGGATCTTCAAGAAGAAGACTGACACTGATGGTAATGTAACTGTCCATAAATCTCGACTTGTTGCAAAAGGTTTTCGACAAGTTCAAGGGGTTGACTACAATGAGACTTTCTCACCCGTAGTGATGCTTAAGTCTGTCCAAATCATGTTAGCAATTGCCGCATTTTATGATTATGAAATTTGGCAAATGGATGTCAAAACTGCATTCCTGAATGGATTTCTGGAAGAAGAGTTGTATATGATGCAACCGGAAGGTTTTGTCAATCCAAAAGGTGCTAACAAAGTGTGCAAACTCTAGCGATCCATTTATGGACTGGTGCAAGCATCTCGGAGTTGGAATAAACGCTTTGATAGTGTGATCAAAGCATATGGTTTTATACAGACTTTTGGAGAAGCCTGTATTTACAAGAAAGTGAGTGGGAGCTCTGTTGCATTTTTGATATTATATGTAGATGTCATATTGTTAATTGGAAATGTTATAGAATTTCTGGATAGCAGAAAGGGATACTTGAATAAAAGTTTTTCAATGAAAGACCTCGGTGAAGCTGCTTACATATTGGGCATCAAGATCTATAGAGATAGATCAAGACGTTTAATTGGACTTTCACAAAGCACATACCTTGATAAAGTTTTGAAAAAGTTCAAAATGGATCAGGCAAAGAAAGGGTTCTTTCCTGTATTACAAGGTGTGAAGTTGAGTCAGACTCAATGCCCGACCACAGCAGAAGATATAGAGAAAATGAAAGATGTTCTCTATGCTTCAGCCGTAGGCTCTATCATGTATGCAATGCTGTGTACTAGACCTGACGTATGCTTAGCAATAAGCTTGGCAGGTAGGTACCAAAGTAATCCAGGAGTGGATCACTGGACAGCGGTCAAGAACATCCTGAAATACATGAAAAGGACTAAGGATATGTTTCTCGTTTATGGAGGTGACAAAGAGCTAGTCGTAAATGGTTACGTCGATGCAAGCTTTGACACTGATCCGGACGATTATAAATTGCAAACCGGATACGTGTTTTTATTAAACGGTGGGGTTGTAAGTTGGTGTAGTTCTAAACAAAGCGTCATGGCGGGATCTACATGCGAAGCGGAGTACATAGCTGCTTCGGAAGCAGCAAATGAAGGAGTATGGATGAAAGAGTTCATTTCCGATCTAGGTGTCATACCTAGTGCATCGGGACCAATGAAGATCTTCTTTGACAATACTGGTGCAATTGCCTTGGCAAAGGAATCCAGATTTCACAAGAGCACCAAGCACATCAAGAGACGCTTCAATTCCATCCGGGACCAAGTCCAGGTGGGAGACATAGAGATTTGCAAGATACATACAGATCTGAATGTTGCAGACCCGTTGACTAAGCCTCTTCCACGAGCAAAACATGATCAGCACCAAGACTCCATGGGTGTTAGAATCATTACTGTGTAATCTAGATTATTGACTCTAGTGCAAGTGGGAGACTGAAGGAAATATGCCCTAGAAGCAATAATAAAGTTATTATTTATTTCCTCATATCATGATAAATGTTTATTATTCATGCTATAATTGTATTAACCGGAAACATGATACATGTGGGAATACATAGACAAACTTAATGTCACTAGTATGCCTCTACTTGACTAGCTCATTAATCAAAGATAGTTATGTTTCCTAACCATAGACATGTGTTGTCATTTGATTAATGGGATCACATCATTAGAAGAATGATGTGATTGACTTGACCCATTCCGTTAGCTTAGCACTTGATCGTTTAGTATATTGCTATTGCTTTCTTCATGACTTATACAAAGTTCCTATAACTATGAGATTATGCAACTCCCGTTTACCGGAGGAACACTTTGTGTGCTACCAAACATCACAACGTAACTGGGTGATTATAAAGGAGCTCTACAGGTGTCTCCAAAGGTACATGTTGAGTTGGCGTATTTCGAGATTAGGTTTTGTCACTCCGATTGTCGGAGAGGTATCTCTAGGCCCTCTCGGTAATGCACATCACCATAAGCCTTGCAAGCAATGTAGCTAATGAGTTAGTTACGGAATGATGCATTACGTAATGAGTAAAGAGACTTGCCGGTAACGAGATTGAACTAGGTATTGGATACCGACGATCGAATCTCGGACAAGTAACATACCGATGACAAAGGGAATAATGTATGTTGTTATGCGGTTTGACCGATAAAGATCTTCGTAGAATATGTAGGAGCCAATATGAACATCCTGGTTCCGCTATTGGTTATTGACCGGAAACAGTTCTAGGTCATGTCTACATAGTTCTCGAACCCGTAGGGTCCGCACGCTTAACGTTATGATGACAGTTTTATTATGAGTTTATAAGTTTTGATGTACCGAAGATTGTTCGGAGTCCCGGATGTGATCACGAAATGGTCGAGACATAAAGATTGATATATTGGAAGCCTATATTTGGATATCGGAATCGTTCTGGGTGAAATCGGGATTTTACCGAAGTACCGGGGGGTTACCAGAACCCCCCGGGGGTTATTGGGCCTACATGGGCCTTATGGGGGAAGAGGAGGGCCGGCCAGGGCAGGCCGCGCCCCCTCCCCCTAGTCCGAATAGGACAAGGAAGGGGGGGGGGGGGGGGGCGGCACCCCCCTTTCCTCTTTCCCCCTTCCCCCTTCCTTCTCCAAAAAGGCAAGAGGGGGGAGTCCTACTCCCGGTGGGAGTAGGACTCCTCCAGGCGCACCCCTAGGGACGACTGCACCTCCCCCCTCCCTCCTTTATATACGGGGGCAGGGGGGCACCTCTAGACACACAAGTTGATCTTCGTGATCGTTCCTTAGCCATGTGCGGTGCCCCCCTCCATATTCCACCTCGGTCATATCGTTGTGGTGCTTAGGCGAAGACTTGCATCGGTAGAACATCATCATCGTCACCACGCCGTCGTGCTGACGGAACTCATCCCCGACACCCTGCTGGATCGGAGTCCGGGGATCGTCATCGAGCTGAACATGTGCTGAACTCGGAGGTGCCGTACGTTCGGTACTTGGATCGGTCGGATCGTGAAGACGTATGACTACATCAACCGCGTTGTTCTAACGCTTCCTCTTTCGGTCTACAAGGGTAAGTGGACAACACTCTCCCCTCTCGTTGCTATGCATCACCATGATCCTTGAATGTGCGTAGGAAATTTTTTGAAATTACTACGTTCCCCAACACATACTAGTACTAGTATTTCTTTAATAGAATTTAGCACCCCAATTAAGCACCTACTAGCTTTTTTAATAGTACTATATGCATATTTGGCGACGAGCGCTCTCTATATGTACCACCTTTTTTTAAATTTCAATTTTTGCTCCATGGCGCAATCCATCGATAGTACTACTGTACAAAAGTATACATTTTTTAAAAGGCTAGCATACTGTTCATCACATATATATGTAGCTAGTTAAATTCTCAACCTGGAACGACGTGCATGCCATGTGGTAAACCATCCGGAGGAAGTATAGTAAAAATGAGGTGATTTTACCGAGCGATTGGCGGGGGAGCATGGCCTGTCATATGCATTCCCACGTGTCATGATGTACCAAGGCGATGCTCGTGTCCCTCTTGAGGA
This sequence comes from Triticum timopheevii, assembly GCA_963921465.1. Taxonomy (NCBI): domain Eukaryota; kingdom Viridiplantae; phylum Streptophyta; class Magnoliopsida; order Poales; family Poaceae; genus Triticum; species Triticum timopheevii. Next base: position 425,530,599 of record OY997272.1, read on the forward strand.
AAAAGCAATACTAGTACGTGGTTTGAGATGATGTCGAACCAAAGTGTGAAATAATGGTTGCTTCATCCATCTGGGAAGGTGCGGCATTGTGATTTCACGTTTTATTGCTCATTACTACTACTGGGCCGGTACGAGTGGGGTGCGTCCCCCTGCTGTTCTGCACTGTTATTTGGTGCTTGACACATCGACCCGGTTGCTATATGTCCCACAGGTCGGCGACAGGAAGTACAAAATTCATGAAAGGGAGCGTCGACGGAGGAGTATACTACAGAATTCATGAAAGGGAGCGACTTAGTTTTGGAAAAATCCGTTTTTACGGAGTATGTACCCACTAGGGTTTATAGGGCTCATCTAAAAAACAATCGTTTTTCCGTTTGATAAGTCTCAATTCTACTATACTAGTAGTAGTACCATTACATGTTGGATTTCGAGGTGCGTTAGATCACCTGACGCAAGCAGTGTCAAGAGGAAACTAACCAATGCACGTACAAGTTCATGGAAATTTAGTGGTCATTCATGCATTCATTCTAATTAATGCCTCGGTAAACATAACTTCTTGAGAAAAATGAGCGTACTGTGCAAACTATGAAATTAATTCGACCACTCACCGTCTACCTTGGTTGGAGAGATTTTGAAATTGAGCCATAAACTGGAAAGGCTCGATTACTATTTGTGGCCTTGTATAGATGCAAAATGTATTTTTTTTATAGTGCCCTTGTATAAGTAAATGGAGGGAGTACTAAGCAAAGTACGTACGTAGTAGGGACGAGGATTAAACGGAGGGCGTAGTAAAATTTTCTCCTAAGACTTGCCACAATGGTGAGTAACATACACTAGTAACATACACATATCCCTAGACTATGTTACTATCTTCATAGTGGGTAGTAACATAAGTGTGGTAACATGCAAAGCTTCATTTATTAGGTTATAGACACATATTGCATTGGGACATGTGATGTTACAGTAACTAGCTAAGTTACTATAACTACCTCTCTCCCTATTAGCTCACTGCCACATAAGCAAATTTGCTGAGTTGGACTCGATGTTACTGCTGAAGTTACTCCCATTGTGGCTAGTCTAAGTGATGACTAACCTTATAGCTAACCTTCTTGTAGTATGAGTGACTAAGTGATGACTATGTATGACATGCCAACATCAGATACCCTAACGCACCATGTTAAATCTCCAAGGGCGCGACCGCGCGTGCGATGCGACGGTCGTGGTAGGTGCAACCATGATATAGGGTGCTGGAAGCCCTTGGATTTGAGATCAAACGGTCGCATGCTAAGTTGCTGAAAATTTGCAGAATAACCCTCCCGCGGCAACCGGCAAATTTCCTCCCGCGGGCCGGAGTAGGTTTCTCGGTTTGCATGCGGGTTTAATGGAGGCGAGGAGGCGTGTTCAGCCGGGCGTGCAATGGACAGCGCAGTACTATTCGATTTGACAACTACAACTAGTATATTATGAAAACAAAGAAGAGTAGTAGAGATAGAGATAAGAATAGAGACTAGGGAGGAGCACCGTCTACTGCTTCGTGGGCTACTCCTGCGCTCCATTCGGCGGCCGCAACGTCCCCTACAGCCACTCCCTCCTGCGCTCCATTCGGCGGGCGCTGTTGACATTTGGGGAGCGCACTCTTGCGACTGCTAGCAGCCACGACTTCACCGACGACGACTTCTTCCCCGACCTCGGCAACCTCTTCCTCAACGACATGGGCGACAACCTCAACACCAATGGTGCTGCTCCCGTTGCACCATATGTGTTTCTGTCCTTCCTGTTCGAAATCGTGGTAGAATTCATGTTTCTAGTCTGTGTCCTAGACTCAATCTGTTCATCTACTATGCTAGTCCGCATGATTAGTTTAATCTCTGTTATAGCCGTCATGATTTATTTTGTAGTAAATCTCGTAGTAACTTGCTCATATATTCAACTGGCGGAATGTCCCCTACAGCCACTCCTGTTTTATGCACGGCCTAGTCGATGCCTCTAAGGAGCCCTTCGTCTACTGCTATGAGTGCCCGATGCCGTTTTGGGGCTCACTGGCGGACATCGTGCATCACCTGACGCAGGCGTGCGGCGATCACTACTAGCCCTTGGCGAAGAACATCAAGTACGAGACGTGCTACCCGTTCACCGTGCCGGAGTCGCTGGAGGATCAGCGCCGCCTGCTAGTCTCGGAGGAGGACGGAAGCGTCTTCCTCTTGATCGTGGCCAGCGGCAAGGCCCGCGCAGGCCGCCGCCACATCTGTGTAGTGTGCGTCAGGGGCGACGCCGCTAACGCTGACACTGACACAAGGTCGATGTACGGGTGCGTGCTCACTATTACTACCCCTCGGAGGTCCGTGGGCGGCGACACTGGCTACGTCAAGCTGACTTGGACTCTGCCGTGCTGGGACCTTCCCGCCGATGTGGACATGGAAGACGCATGGTATTATTTGACCCCCAACAATGTGCATGGGGACTCCAAGGAGGTTCACCTGGACATATGCATTACTAAGTTAAATGTTGATCATTAGTCTTCGCTCAATGTAATCTACTGTCTAAGCATGTGGAGACTTCCATGCATGATCTTGCCCTATTGGAGTATCGCGCATGAATAAAAGTGTATCCATTTATGGTTTAGTCTCGAATCTTCCATGTATGAATTTTTACTACAGTACCAGTGAAAGACTTATGATGAACCATTTCCTGCAAAGCACAATAAGAGTTATTTCTTCACAAGTTTTGGATGCAGGTTGAACAGTTGAACGCTTTTGTTTGCAAAAGATACTTTTTTATCTATTTCACCCGGATGTTTCTGTGCTCTAGAGATGAAATAATATCCGAAGAAACCTATCGATACCTGTTACACATGAGATGACCCCCACATCCTTTGTCAAAATAAACAACACCCCGATCAATGCATTTCACTCTTTCGTGCAACGGACGGGCCCCTTACTTGCTCCTACAGGTGCTTAAGCTTGCCACATAGGCATAAAGTCTGATGTGGCAAGTTAATCAAGAAGAGAGAGACTAGTTTGGTGACCCAAGGAAGAAACGGTGCTAAGCGTGTGTACCTAGGTGAAAAGACAATTTTGAGTCTATAGCTAATTAAATGAAGCAAACTTAGCAACACCATTTCATTGGAAGAGGTCACTCCTTGACAAATGCAATAAATACTAGTACTCCCTGTGTCCCATAATATAAGAACATTTTTGGCACTAAACTAGTGTCAAAAACGTTCTTATATTATGGGACAGAGGGAGTACAAAGAAAGAGATAGAGAGGAGTAAAAAATACAATTATAGCCAACCTTGTTGTAGTATGAGTGACTAAGTGATGACTATGTATGACATGCCAACATCAGATAGCCTAACGCACCGTGTTAAATCTCCAAGGGCGCGACCGCGCGAGTGACGTGACGGTCGTGGTAGGCGTGACCATGATGCGGGCTGCTGGCAGCCCTTGGATCTGAGATCAAATGGTCGCATGCTAAGTTGCTGAAAATTTGCAGAATAACCCTCCCGGATAGGATATTCACCCATAGATCTAGAATCACGCCATGCAACCGTTCGATCTCCGATCCAAGGGCTCTCGGAAGCCCGTATCATGGGAGAATGGAAAGCCACTACCCTGCCGTTCGCACGCTGGCAGTTCGCTCCTACTCGTTCCCGCACGTCCTTTAATACTACGGCAGTTCGCTCCTAGTCGTCCCGTCCATTCATATTACGACAGTTCCACTAATCCTAACCCTCCTCCCAAATCCATGGCGTCCCAAATCTCCCCGATCGGCGGTGAGTACAAGGTTAGAACCATCACCGGTGATGAGTTCGACGTCATCTACACCCGTTCTTCCGCGACGGTGAAAGGATGCCTTTCTCGCTTCAGACGCATGTTCGAAAACTCAGATGATGAGTGGGTCGCTGGGGTAGATGTTGAGTACACCACACTCGTGGGATGAGAGAAGGATCTAAAGGACGAAGAGAGGAAGAAGCCCACCGTGATCCAGGTTTGCGTGCATGACTTATGCTTGGTCTACCACATATGCCATGCCGACGTTGAGTGCCAGGATTTTAAGGACTTCCTCGAGAGCAACCTAGTCAAATTTGTTACTGTAGACTTTGGTAACGACAAAGAAGTCTTGCGTCGGATAGGCCTTGTTGTAGGCAACACCTTCAACCTCCAAAAGAATCGGCTGGTGTCCTCTCGTCAGCCTTCAATGCTGACCCTGGCAGGAGCCATGGTTCATCCTTCGTACGGTAAACTGGAGAAACCTCCATACACGTTTCATCGTCATGCATGGCAGCGGAATGTACTAGATATAGACCACATCCAGTACGCTGCAATGGATGGCTACCTTTGTTTCAATATCTACAAGGGTTGGATGAAGAGCAATAGCCAAGTTGGCGGTTCAAGCAAAGAAGTATCGGCCAAGAGGAAGAGGGACAAGGGCGAAGCCGAGGACGTGGACGAGGACTCCGAGTAAGGTGGCAGTGTCGTTGCTCATGGCGGTTATAAACTTCTAATGGAGTGTCTACCAGAATAGTTGCAAAGTTTAATTTCAGGTGTGCTTAATTTAATTTGAGGGGTGTGTTGTGCTGAGCCCCCAGCATAACTATGTTATATTTCTTATTGTTACTTTAACTCTTCAGTAAGTACATACTAGTATTTCTTGCATTTCATCTTTCAGTTGGTATAGTACTACCACTCATTTCTTCACATTATATACGTACAATATATATGGCCAACATCATATAGCCAGCAGTTTAGTTGTCAAAGAATTTCAGGGTGCTTAGTTTTGTCAAAGAATTCCAGGGTGCTTAGTTTTATTTGAGGGGTGGGTTGTGCTGGACACCATTATTGTGACTAGCCTTTTTAATAGTACTATATGCATAATTTGGCGATGAGCGCTCTCTATATGTACCACCTTTTTTTTAGTTTCATGTTTTGCTCCATGGCGCAATCCATTGATACTACTGTTGTACAAAAGTATACATTTTTTAAAAGGCTAGAGGGCGGGGCAGTCTAGCTTGGTCGGTTTCACGAGAGGCGAGGGCCTTTGTGATTTGATGGCTCATTACTGCTGGAAGGCGGGGCCTTGTGATTTGACTACTCGTATAAATGCGCTGACGACCTGATCGAGGAGGAGCAAAGAACTGTGCGGTATACTCAAGTTTTCCACCGGAGTAGTACTGCGACGGAGGAGCACGAAACACGGCAGCCCAGTGCCATATGGCGATAAAAATTTATCTAATTTGCTAGTCATCTCATTGTTAGCATTGTTCTATTCATTCCCTCAAAAAACAAAAACCATTATTCCATTCATGCCTCGCAGAGAACGTGACACGTGCGGCGAAGCACCCGAAGCAAAAGATGAAACACATCAGCGAAAGAAGAAGGAAGATTATCACCCCAAATGATCTAATTCGCCGCGGAGTCGTAACTGCTTCTTCATCGCCTCCACGACCTCCATCTCCTTGCGCGTCTCCTCCGCCATCTTCTTCATTCTGTCCATGATGTGGGATTTCTCGACGCGAGCCTTCATCATCTGTTCCACGGCCGCATTATGTACCTTGATAGCAGCCGGGTGCTCGATGCGGAGCTTCGCCAACTCCTCCTTCTGTTCCATGACGAGGGCCTGCAGCATCTTCATCGAGGAACTACTATTCTCATGCAGCTTCTTCCAGCCGTGGTTCTTCTCCTTCAACAGATTGATCTCGTGGCAGAGCTTCGCCTTGTCCTCCTGAAGTCGCAGGATTTCATCGGTCGCCTTCTTCTCCGAGGCAATGCTCTTCTTCAGTAGCATCACCAAGCCGGTGGTCAACTCACCGTGCTGATTGAGCTCAGCGGGCATGTCATCGAGGCTCTCCTTCAGTAACTCCATCAAGCCTTGGATGAACTCCTTCTGCTTATTGAGGTGCTTATTGAGCTGATCGGGCATGTCGTCGAGGGATAACGACTCCAGCTCCGCCGGCTCGGCATGTTCGCATCCGCGGCTAGGGCGCTCCTGGGAGCCATCGCCTTCCCATGAGAGATCTTTCGAGGTCTTTGTGTGGCGGCGAGCCCTCTTTTTTTTCCGCAGCCTTGGTTGCCGCTCCCTTGTTACGAGTAGTTCTCGACCTAGAGCTCTGCTCACCGGCCATGGCAACGATGGACGAAGAAGAAGCACTTATGAGGAGGAAAGGTAGAGTAATTTTCGGTCAGGTCCTTCCCCTTTTTATAACCTAAGTACTAGCACTAGTAGTACTAATACCTGCATAGTGGGAACACGTTCAGGTTTGGTACGTACTAGTAGGTGTGAGCAGGCTTTCGAATGTGATGGGAACAAGGTAAAGGTTAATTGATGGTTTTGGTTTCGAGGCCCGAAACGCTCCTGATGAGTTTAGCGGAACATAAATTTGAAGTACTTCACTGCTCAAATGCGTAAATATTATGTTACTGTCAAAAATTGGCACAAAATATGAAGGAGACCAATGGAAGTACTACTAGCAACCCACGATTTAACTACTTGCATGCGCGCAGTGGAGTAATGTCTTTCTTCCGCCCTCACGTCCACTCACTTTGCATGCGCTGTATTAATTGACCATCAATGAAGTGAACGACTTTACACGCGTCAAATTATCACATGGGGTGGATCTTGGTACAAAATTGCGTCTGCCTGTGTACCCGCGTGTGTGTGCGAGGGAATGCGTGCGTGCGTGGCGTGCGTGCACATCTTTTCTTCGTGCATGTACCGCCAGTATGGCTCAGGGAGGACGAGTACGTTCTTATGGAACCAGCAGCACGTCACTGTGATCAATCCACGCAAGGAGGTCGCGACAACGCCTCCACATGTGCCACGTGGCTTCATGAACTGTAAGAGAGACACTGTGTAGCGTGCCATTGGTATTGTAATTTACGTGTTTTGCACATACTCGAAGTACTAGTAAGGTACACGTGCATTGCACGCATCAGATTTTGCAACCAAATTGTGAATAAATACCACACTATAGCATGTAAGCTCTGAGTCATATATGCATGATGTAGCCCTTCGTTTAATTCTTATAGTTCATCTCATTCAAAATCAACTAGTTTTTATAAAAAAGCTAAGAACGCGTGAATAGGAAAAACATGGGATTATAGTGGAATGTCATCTTGAATCCTACAGGATTGTACGAGTGTTTGATTGTGCATAGAAAAAACGCAGAATTCTTTCAAAGAGGTTTGAGTGGATGGGATGTTTCCTATGAAATCTAGTGCAAATGAATCATATGGAAAAATTCCTATGGTTTACAATCCTACGAATCAAACAACCAAGATAGGAAAAATTCCTAATGATTAGAATCCTCCAAAATTCCTTTGAGAATCCTTTGAATCAAAGAAGCCCTTAATCTATTTTATGATTCATGGAATTGTGCGTTGTAAATCATAAAGTAAAAACAAATAATGGCAATTCAACTAGAAAAAAAGTTTGGGCAGTTATGATACGGAAGATTCTAGAACAAAAGAGAACCATTGTTGTTTTGAGGTTTGTGCATTATGCTTAAGTTCAACCATGGAGTCTGCTAGAAGATGGTGCGAGGGGCCGAGTGGAGGGAGACTATGAAGGAATGCGCAAGTGCGAGATCGATATTTAGAGAGAGGGGGCGAACACGTACGCTGTTGCACGCAGTGGCGGAGCCATGAAAAATAAATGATCTAGGGGGCCAAGCATTGCTAATCCTTTACGAGGAGGGTCAATTCATGAAATTAAACCTTTTGTAGCAGCAATTTTCTAATGATCACATTCATATTAGCCTCGATATATAGTGATGTTGGGGGGGGGGGGCAGGGCCCTTACTGCCCCCTGTCTTCGCCATTGTGCACGCGTCTGAGAGATGAAGTGGAAGGCATGGATGATGAGAGGGGGACGTTGGATATATAATTAATGTGGGTGTATTAGCTATTTATGTTAATCCTATATAGAGAGGTATAGATTGATCGATGTGGACGTGGGAAAGAGGGTGAGACCTCACTGGATATATCGATTGATCGGTTTGTGTGGAAAACTATGAAAGACCTAGCTGTATGCACACATACATAGAGGAACATCGATCGTTGCGCATGCACGCGTGAGAGATAAAGAATGCCCGCTATGATGAAGAGGGGATGTGTGTGGGTGTGTGCCTTCATGGGAGACCGACCTGAAGAAAAAGATTGCATGCGTGCGATAGATAATGCCGACTGGTAGTGTGTGTGCATGCATGCACGAGAGAAAGTTAGTGGTACAATTATAAAGAGAAGACTACTGTGTGGGTGTAAAAGAATAGGTGAGGTCATAATCAATGTAAAGTTGAATTCAAATATTTGAATAAGGGATCCTGATGTTTGAAACCCATGGATGCATGAATATAACGGAGATCTGCACAGTGTGGTTTGGAAACGAGCATGTTGTAATGTATACACATTGAACAAGGTCAGACTGATTTGAATTTGAGATACCGATGGCAGACATCATTTGCCCACGTCGCATCCGTGCATGGACACAATATTCCAAAATTTCAAACCGCGCCTTGTTATGCCGAAAATTGAAGCTAGCGTCTCTGTCTATCATGCTGCGAAACTCCCGCCTCTCAACCCGCGCCTTGTTAGCCCGAAATATTTAAGATATATCTTTGTCTCATTGTGCTCCGACAACTCCCTCAATCTCAACCCGCGCCTTGCTATTCCGAAATTACAACGCGCGCGAAAACTCCCACCTCCTGTGAAATCCCGACACGTGAAATGCCCATGGTACCCCTGAACCGAAAGAACCGCCTCAAATCGGTGGGGGGGGGGGGGGGGGTACTTTCGTAACTTACCCCACATTTCGGACAAGTGCGTCTCTAAGCCATGGTTCCCCACTGCCATCCCATCCGCCCACCCATTCGTACACCGAGGCCATGAAAACCCGCGATGAAACCCCACACCCTGCTCCGTCCGCCACCCAGCCGGAGCCTCTTCCCCGATGACGTCGTCCACAGCAACACCTCGACGTCCCTCATCCACCGTACCGGATGAGGATCCATCGTCGATCTCATCATCCCGCCGGTTCAGCCACCCCGTCCTCCACCTCCAAGGAGCTGCCCCGACGTTCCCCTTGTCTTTCGTGCCATCTCCATTCCCACACTGTCGTCTTCACCTGCACCACTGGAAGAGCATCATCATCACCGTTTCCTCGGATGAAGCTGCGGCCTAATCGGCGCCACCAAAGGGTTGTACACTAATCGCCGCATTTTATTCTTGATTTGATCTCACAGTGCTGCCAGCGCTCGGTCCTGAGCCGACACGGCGTGGCTCCATCCACGGCGGCGTCACCGGCCACTTCCTCCACGGCGTCGCTCCCTCGGCGGCGACATCCACATCAGTAGGAGCTGCTGTTGCTTTAGCTCTCGCTCGTGCTGCTGCTCTGCTCTTGCTCTCGGTCCCCTGCCTGGTCTGCTCTTGCTATTGCTCTTGCTCGTGCTGCTGCTCTCGCTCTTGCTCTTGCTTGCGATGCTGCTCCGATTTGGCTACACTTCAGTCGACTGAATCGACTTTTGGGTCAGTCGATTTTCAAGGGGTGGGCTCGCCGGGGTGAAGGAAGAACCAGCTGCAGCGTGGAGGAGGGCTCGCCAGAGAGGTACCCCACTATCTATCTTAGGGTTCAGGATGGGGGCGGTGGTCACCGGCGATGGCGGGGCATTGGCGGGGCGGTGGCGTGGGGATCGCCAGAGAAAAAGCTTGGCACGGGGGGGGGGGGGGGCTAGAGGGATGGCCGGGGCGGCGGTGGAGAGTGTTTTCGGGGCGGGCGGGGCGGTGCACCGCCGGCCGTGGGCGGCGGGGGGCTGCTATTCGGCCGGTGGTGGCTGGCAGCTTAGGGGGGGGGGGGGTGGAGGTTGAAGATGAACCGCAGGCCCTTGATTTCGTATCCAACGACTGCAAAATCGACTGACCAGAGATGAAAAAGTCAGTCGACCGACGTTGTCGGTGTTCTGGGAACGGGGGTCCCCAGACTTGTCTGCCTGCGGCCTGCGGCGTGGCTCAAAGGGGGCCCGACAAGGCCCATCTTCATCAACACAAGCTCAAGACCCTCACGAGGGGCCAAGCCTCGCGGGGCGGGCGACAAGGGGCTTCCACAGGCACGGTCTCGTCAGGGTGGCTCACGAGGAGGCGGAGAGATCAAGGCGGGGTACCTCACAAGGTGCCCATGACGCAAGCCATGACGACCAAGGGCGCCAGTCGGGCGCCAGCCCGCGCAGTGTCCTCCTTTCCTCTTTGGTGTAAAGGGAGCAAGCACAGGCGAGAGCATCAAGCAAAGGCATCCATTTCGGTGCAACAAGACCATGACCAGCCCAACGACAGGAAGGAAGTCATTGTGGAGCCCAAGCAGGCGTCACCACCAGAGCCTTTGACAGGCGAGGACCAACTTTAGTCAGGATAAGTGTACCCGATGTTCCCCTTCAAAATAGCCAATTGTTGGTGCCCTTCCCGCTCAATATTTGGGAAGAGGCCCAGGGCCTTTGACTATAAATAGGACTAGCCACCCCTAGGGTAGAGACACCTGAATCAAGAGAGAGAGAGAGAGAGAGAGAGAGAGAGAGAGAGAGTGAGAAGGGCGGCTGAACTCCTCCTAGCAGTTCACCGTCCCAGCCAAGAACAGACCCTCGCGAGGCTGTTCTTCCTTGTATTGTTCATCATTAGCCCAAGAGGCAATCCAACACACCACACACTGGAGTAGGGTATTACACCACAATGGTGGCCTGAACCAGTATAAACTCTGTGTCTCTTGTGTTGTCCCTTTCGTAGTTTAGATCCTAGCGAGTCGGCGAGGAGCAGGTAGGTAGAGGGCAAAATCTCCGCGCGCACCCCAGTGTTTGAACCTCAAGGGTCTGCCGGAACCCGAAATCCGACATTTGGCGCGCCAGGTAGGGGTGCGCCGGAATTCGTCTTCTGTCGCCTTACTCTTCTCCGACCATCGCATCCATGTCTGACGCTCATCGGGCCCGCGCCGAGCGCCGAGCCGCCATCGCTTCCCGCGTCGCCCAGACGGCTCCCGTCGGCGGGCGCCCTCATCGTTCTCCATCACCTGCCGTCAACGCCGCCACCGGCCCGGCGGGGAACGAGCAGCAAGCATCGTCCCAGCATCCCTCCGTGAGGCAAGACGGCCGCACTGCTACCCCATTGCTCACCCCTGCTGGTTCTTCGTCTCGCGCATTCTGCGCGCCCATGGAGGCTCAAGCTGCGCTCATCGCGGCAAACGAGCTCCTGCGCTACCGTCCCGTCGACGACGTCTACGAAGAATGGCTCGACCGCGTCGCCGAGCTCGTCCGTGCCGCAGGGGGCTCTCCTGCGCCGTCCGCCCCGCTCCACCGGACCCCGCCCTGCGCGGGCGACGAAGCTCCAGGGACGCCTCAGCCGCCTCCCCCTCAAGAAGGCGCCCTGGCCCCAAGGTGCGTGGCCCCTGGGCGGAACCCGCTCCGTCGGGCGCCAGCACAGCAAGAGCAAAGCTGCCAAGAAGTTCCTCACCCGCGAGAAGCTGCCCGAGCGCTCCCTGCTCCGTCTCGTCGTGACTATGTTCCTGCTCCAGCACGTCAAGACCCCGCGCTGCTCCCAGCTGCGGGCGCACGGGGACCCGCAGGACCAAGCTCTTCGTCACCCAAGTCATCCCGTGGCCACGGCGGGCTGCCGCGCCTTCATCACCGAGCTGCGCAGCGTCGCGTGGCCCGGCAAGTTCAAGCCAGACCTGCCTCCTCGCTACGACGGTACGGCTGACCCCGCAGAGTTCCTCCAGCTCTATGAGCTGGGCACCGAAGCTGCCAATGGAGACGAGAAGGTCATGGCGAACTGGTTTCCCATGGCGCTCAAGGACGGGGCCCACAACTGGCTCCTGAACCTGGCTCCAGGCACGATCTCCTCCTGGGACGAGATGCGCACCCGCTTCATCGCCAACTTCCAGGGTACTCGTGACCGGCCACCCGCCGTGAGCGACATACGCCGTATCAAGCAGCAACCAGGGGAAACCCTACAGAAGTACATCCAGCGCTTCAATAGCGCACGCCTCAAGATTCCCAAGGTGACTGAGGAGGCCATCATCTCAGCCTTCTTCGACGGCGTGCGCGACATCAAGATGAAGGAGGAGCTGGCAATGCATGAAGACCTGTGCACTTCCTTGGAGCTGTTCAACTTGGCGACCAAGTGCGCCAGGGCTGAGGAAGGGCGTCCCTCCATCCTCGAGCTGCCTGTCACAGACCCAGAAGGGAAGAAAGCCAAGGCCAAGGATGTGAAGCGCAAGGGGGTTGCCGTGCTCGCGGCAGAACCAGACACCAAGCGGGGCAGAGATCAACCTGAATCTTCCAAGGGCAGCCGGTACTGTGTGTACCACGACCTCCACACCCACAACACCAATGAATGCCAAGAGCTCCGAGCCATGCATGAAGGAAGGATCGGCCGACGTCCCGACTGCAGCGACCGGGGGCTACGGCCGAGGAGGAGGAAGGAACGCAAGACGCTGGGAAGACCGCGGCCCTCGCCAAGGGTGGCGCGACCAACCTCGCGAGGATCGCTGGCAGGGTCCGCCTCACGAGGGAGACTGGAGGGATCAGCCTCGCGAGGATCGCCCGCAAGGCAACGCAGGCCTCCCTCCGCTGCCGTTGCAGCCAAGGAGAAATGAGGACCGTCATCAGGACAAGGGGGCTGGGGGCTTCCAGGAGCCAAGTGCGATCGCCTGCATCCTGGGCGGAGCTCAAGCCCCAGCCTCTCAACGCACCTTCAAGCAGTTCGCCCGCGAAGTAAATGCAGTCCTCCCCAAGCTCGAGGCCACGCACCCTCTCAGGTGGTCGGCGTGCACCATGACGTTCAGCTCAGCGGATCAGCTCAAGTGCGCGGCCACAGCTGGAGTCCTCCCAATGCTTTTTTCCCCAATCATCAGCAACATGCTGGATCACAGAGCTCCGGAGTTACTTAACGCAAGGGACCCTGCCGAAGAAGGAGGAGGAAGCGGAGCATGTGGCGCGGCAAGCCACAGCGTACTGTATCAGGGATGGAGAACTCTACCGGAAGCGACCAAATGGTGTGTCCCTATGCTGCATATCCACGGAGCAAGGGAAAGAGCTGCTGGCGGATATACACCGTGGAGACTGTGGGAACCACTCGTCATCACGGACCCTCATGGGCAAGGCATTCCGCAGTGGCTTCTATTGGCCTACTGCGCTCAATGACGCTGTCGAACTAGTGAAGGCTTGCGAAGCCTGCCAATTCCATGCCAAGCAGATCCACCAGCCGACAGGAGGTCTGCAAACTATACCCCTCTCGTGGCCATTCGCAGTCTGGGGGCTGGATATCCTGGGCCCGTTCCCTCGGGCGTCGGGGGGCTATCACTACCTCTACGTCGCCGTGGACAAGTTCACCAAGTGGGTCGAAGTGGAAGCCGTCCGCACCATCCCTGCGGGTTCAGCGGTCAAGTTCATCAAGGGCATCGTGAGCCGGTTCGGGGTGCCGAACCGCATCATCACCGACAACGGTTCGCAGTTCACCAGTAACCTCTTCAAAACATACTGTGCTAACCTTGGAACGCAGATATGCTACGCTTCAGTGGCGCACCCCGAAGCAACGGCCAGGCCGAGCAGGCCAACGCGGAGGTCCTGAGGGGCCTCAAGACCAGAACATTCAAGAAGAAGCTGGAAGCCTGCGACAGAGGTTGGTACGATGAGCTTCAGTCCGTGTTGTGGTCCATCCGCATGACCGCAACCAAGCCGACTGGAGAGACCCAGTTCTTCTTGGTCTATGGAGCTGAAGTGGTTCTCCCTCACGAGGTTAGACGTCGTTCCGCACGGGTCCTGGCGTTTGACGAAGCGCAGCAGGACGCCATGTGGGGGATGGACCTCGTGCTGGGGAAGGAGCGTCGCCGAGAAGCCGTGTTGCGAGCGGCGAGATACCAACAAGCACTGCGGCGATACCACTGCCGCAACATCCGCCCCAGAACTCTTGAGGTAGGGGACCTCGTGCTCAGGCGGGTTCTCTCCAGGGAGGGACTGCATAAGCTCTCTCCCATGTGGGAGGGCCCATTCAAGGTTGTTCATGTTTCCAGGCCCAGCTCCGCGCGCTTGGAGACCCAGGAGGGGGTGCCAGTCCAGAATGCGTGGAACATCCAGCACCTCCAGAGGTTTTACCCCTAAAAAGGCCCAGAGCCTGTGAAGAAGGCGAATGCCTGTGAAGATTATCTTTTTGGAAAAGGCCCAGAGCCTGTGAAGAAGGCGAATGCCTGTGAAGATTATCTCTTTGGAAAAGGCCCAGAGCCTGTGAAGAAGGTGAATGCCTGTGAAGATTATCTCTTTGGAGAAGGCCCAGAGCCTGTGAAGAAGGCGAATGCCTGTGAACATTATCTCTTTGGAAAAGGCCCAGAGCCTGTGAAGAAGGTGAATGCCTGTGAAGATTATCTTTTTGGAAAAGGCCCAGAGCCTGTGAAGAAGGCAAGTGCCCGTGAAGCTGTCGCGTTTTGGAAAAGGCCCGGAGCCTGTGAAGAGGGCCAATGCCCGTGAAGCTTGCTTCCCCGAAGAAAGGCCCGGAGCCTGTGAAGAAGGCCAGCGCCTGTGAAACTCGCCGCCCGTGACACTCTCACGTAATAATGAGTTGGGGCTGTACACGCCCCGGAGTCTCAGGAGCGCCGACCTCAGGCCCTGGGGCTCCCTCCAACGCCCAGTGGCAGCACTTAGCTCCGTGCTAGTGAGAAGACGTCAAAGACTGGACTAGGTGCCGGACGCGACTTTTTCATTTGCTTTTTGCAGTTGGCTAGTTCATTCTCATTTGAAGTTTTATTGAAACTATCGCCATCTTTTGACTTATGGCTCTTCGACTTTTCGCCCTCCTGCCTCAATTTCTCTTGCGCAAGGTCTCGCGAGGGGGCAGCCCGAGCGCCCTCGTGAGTGTATCTGTCCTCATCGTTCAAGGTTTCACAACCCGGGTCCACTACAGGAGCACCCCTCCAGTCCGTGCCTCACGGGCACCGCGACACGAATACAGGACCTGGGTCGGTCGCCCCCACGGCTGAGGCTGGGAATTACCTACGGGCGGGCGTGCGGCCGGAAGGAGCATGTCGGTGTACTAAAGTAGGGGTACCTTTAGTACCCCGAACTTGGGCACAGGCAGTCGCAGCGACCCGCGGCAGGGCTTGCCGGGCGTCCGCCAAGATCCTCATCGGCTACCTTGATGCCATTCAAGAGCAGAGTACTCAAGCTAAAGCCCCGGCAAGAAGAGCTTGCCGGGAAGGCCGACCAAGGCCCCGGCAAGAGGAGCTTGCCGGGAAGGCCAACCAAAGCCCCGGCAAGAGGAGCTTGCCGGGAAGGCCAACCAAGGCCCCGGCAAGGGGAGCTCGCCGGGAAGAAGACAAGACCCCGGCAAGAGGAGCTTGCCGGGAAGGCCACTCAAGGCATTCCAAGGAAACTTGCCGCGACGCCCCGCGCGTCCTGGCAAGGCCCTGCGAGCGGCAAGCTTGCTGGTGCGACAAGATAAGGGCTGCGGCAAGGCGCTTGCCGCGGCAAGGCTGCTACTATGCACCCGAGCTCCAGCGCATCCAGCGACGTGTGACCCCAGGACTATCCCAGGAGCACGTGGCGAGGCGCTGTGCAGCCATGCGGTGCGAGGTGGCAAGAGGAGCTGACAAGGAGGCCATCGTGGCGATCGGTGGCGCCTCTAGCGGTCATTTCCTTGCACTGTTGGGGCGACCGGACGGGCATTAAATGCCCTTGTCCCCTGCCGTCAGAGTTAGGTAGGGGACACTGTTGGTAGCAGTTGTACCAACCCGCGTTTTTACCTTTCTACCCCTCTTTCTACGCTGCCACCTGTCGGTGACCCCTTTAGCCTATAAAAAGGAGGCCCATGCGCACGTAGAGGGGGTTCGGAAAGTTCGTAATTTAGTTCCATAGCTTAGGGGCTTGGAGTTTTTCCGCAGCTACTCCACACCCGCTCCCTGGAGCAAGAACAGAATAAAAACACAAAGCAGCAGTAGGAGTTTTATCTCTCCGGAGAGCTCCGAAGCTGGGTAAAAATTCCCCCGCGCGCTCTCTCGCCTCGATCCGCTCTGCGTGCGCCCTCCGCTCCCTTGCCGGACAAGAAGGGGCCCTCCTGCCCCATAGGTGCTCGTGCTCCCAGCGACCACGACAGAGCAATACCAAGATAACGGAAACAGTGCGATGATTAACGACGGTAACCCAAACACGCCCCCACGGGGCCCCACACTACTATCTTTTTACGCAGGAAAAAGGAAAAGAAAGAACAAATTAGGCGTGGCTCGCCCTACACCGGCCCTCAGGGAAGACTCGAGCCGCCTCCGGGGCTCAGGCGGACTCCCTCTCGCACTTCACTGAGGTGTGACGGCAGGCAGACCCGCTACCACCCTCCAAGCAGGCATGACGGCATGGAGGCTGACCGTGGCCGCTGCCTGAAGAGTCGCTGCCCGAAGAAGAACCAGTGAAGCTTGAGGAACCCTGGGCGCCGCCAA
The DNA here is from genome assembly GCA_963921465.1 of Triticum timopheevii. Taxonomy (NCBI): domain Eukaryota; kingdom Viridiplantae; phylum Streptophyta; class Magnoliopsida; order Poales; family Poaceae; genus Triticum; species Triticum timopheevii. The sequence continues at coordinate 425,547,052 of OY997272.1, forward strand.
CCATGCGCGGGCTGTCCTCTCCGTCCTCGCCGGGGCTGGGTCCCCGGCCGCGGTCGTCGTCTTCAGGGCAGCGCCCTGCGCGGCGACCATCTTCCCCAAAAACCCTCACGTAGAGGGTGGCATCACCGTCGAACTTGAAGTGCAGGGTGCACCGACGGCTCAGGCCACGCGCGCGGGCAAACGTCTGCCAGCCGCGGGTCAAGGCCAGGCTCCCGACTGCGGAGACCTCCAGCGAAGCCCATGAGGCCCGGCTGCAGCAGCCATCTGCCTGGAGCCAGAGGCCGCCGGGGGCGCCAGCCGGGAGCTCACCTAGGAGGAAGCGAGGGAGCTGAAGCCGGGTGCTAGTCGGCTCCGCCGCCCACACAACGAACTCCGACAGCACCTCTGCAGTGTGGAAGCGCATCCTAGGGGGTCGCACGGCCGAAGCATGCCCCCTGGCCGCGGCCAGCCGCCCGTCACCGCGCGGGAAGTCACCTCCGCGACCGCGGGGAGCCGTCGTGGAGGCCACAGGGTGTTTGCGAGGGCGGCCTTGACCGCCCTTGGGCGGGGGAGAGGCAGGCTCAACCTGGCGGCCTCTCCTTTCTCTACGGCCGAGAACTTCCTTGACGGAGCCATGAAGAAGAAGGAGAAGCAACAGGGGATAAACTGGAAGGGCACACGATGTGCCGTACTTAAAGCCAGAGGAGGCCAATCGCCGACCTCCACGATCGCAGGTAATCATGACTCGCTTTGCATGCAGGGACTTGTCAATTCGTGCAGTTGCCGAGGCGTCATGGGGAAGTGGAGACGCCCGCGTCCAATCAACCGCCATGCGGCGCCCAAGGCCACAGGCTGTTAGGGGCCGCGGCGCTTCGCACTTGCCCTTTCGCCTCTCCGCTCGGCCAAGTCCGGGGGCTACTGTCGGCGTTCTGGGAACGGGGGTTGAGGGTGTCCTGGACTAGGGGGTGTCCGGACAGCCGGACTATCATCGTCAGCCGGACTCCAATACTATGAAGATACAAGATTGAAGACTTCGTCCCGTGTCCGGATGGGACTTTCCTTGGCGTGGAAGGCAAGCTTGGCAATACGGATATGTAGATCTCCTACCATTGTAACCGACTCTGTGTAACCCTAGACCTCTCCGGTGTCTATATAAACCGGAGGGGTTTAGTCCGTAGGACACATAACCATTACAACAATCATACCATAGGCTAGATTCTAGGGTTTAGCCTCCTTGATCTCGTGGTAGATCCAGTCTTGTACTACCAATATCATCAATATCAATCAAGCAGGAGTAGGGTTTTACCTCCATCGAGAGGGCCCGAACCTAGGTAAAAACATCGTGTCCCTTGTCTCCTGTTTACCATCCGCCTAGACGCACAGTTCGGGACCCCCTACCCGAGATCCACCGGTTTTGACACCGACATTGGTGCTTTCATTGAGAGTTCCTCTGTGTCGTCACCGATAGGCTTGATGGCTTCTTCAATCAACAACAACATAGTCCAGGGGGAGAATTTTCTCCCCGGACAGATCTTCGTGTTCGGCGGCTTCGCACTGCGGGCCAATTCGCTTGGCCATCTGGAGCAGATCGAAAGCTACGCCCCTGGCCATCAGGTCAGGTTTGGAAGCCTAAACTTCACGGCCGACGTCCGCGGAGACTTGATCTTCGACGGATTCGAGCCACAATCGAGCGTGCCGCGCTGTCACGATGGGCATGATTTAGCTCTGCCGCCGGACAGTGCCCTGGAGGCCGCACACGAGTCCGCTCTGACCCATAGTTCGGAGCAGACCGCGCAAATCGAGGACAGGTGGTTGGACACCGCCTCTGGAGCTGCAACTTCTACGACGATGGAGCCGAATACTGACCTTGTCCCTTATAAAGCTCGTGACTCCGAGGCGCCGGACTCCTTGCCGGACTCCGAACCTCCCGCACCCCTGCCAATCGAATCCGATTGGGCGCCGATCATGGAGTTCACCGCCGCGGACATCTTTCAGCACTCACCCTTTGGCGACATCTTAAATTCGCTAAAGCATCTCTCGTTATCAGGAGAACCCTGACCAGATTGCGGTCAGGATGGTTGGGATGCGGACGACGAAGAAATTCAAAGCCCACCCACCACCCACTTTGTAGCCACTGTCGACGATCTAACCGACATGCTAGACTATGACTCCGAAGACATCGACGGTATGGACGACGATGCCGAAGAAGATCAAGAACCAGCGCCTACAGGGCACTGGAAGACCACCTTGTCATATGACATATACATGGTGGACACCCCAAAAGATGGGGACGGCGAAGAAGCAGCGGAGGCAGATTCTTCTAAGAAGCAGCCCAAGCGCCGACGTGAGCGGCGCCGCTCTAAATCCCGCCACAGTAAGAATGGAGATTCCGGCACCGGAGATAATAACACCCCAGAGAGTGCCGAAGACAACCCCCTCCAGCAAGATTCAGCACAGGAGGACGGAGTGGCCAGCCCTCGAGAGGGAGCGGCAGACGAGGAGATAGAGGACGACAATTACATGCCTCCCTCCGGAGACGAGGCAAGCCTCAACGACGACGAATTTGTCATACCAGAGGATCCCGTCGAACAAGAGCGTTTTAAACGCAGACTTATCGCCACGGCAAATAGCCTAAAGAAAAAGCAGCAATAGCTTCAAGCTGATCAAGACCTGCTGGCCGGCAGATGGACCGAGGTCCTCGCGGCCGAAGAGTATGAACTCGAAACGCCCCTCCAAGAGCTACCCAAAACGCAAGTTGCTCCCCCGACTAGAGGAGGAAGCATACAAACCTTCATCACCAGCGCATAATACGGCAGACCGACCACCCCGTGGTCGCGACAGAGAGGCATCTAGGCCCTCCATCAGGACTGTACCCCGGCACCGCTCGAAAAGTACGAAGACACGATGGAATGCGCAGGACTTGCGGGATATATTGGAGGACAAGGCAAGACAATCCAGATCTATCTACGGATCACGTGGGCGCCCCATGACCCACGACAACTACCGTCGCGCCGGATACAGCAACTCCGGCCGGGCCGAACACAGCAGACAACGCTCTCTTGAGCTACGTCGTGATATTGCCCAATATAGAGGCGCCGCACACCCACTATGCTTCACAGATGAAGTAATGGATCATCAAATCCCCGAAGGTTTTAAACCCGTAAACATTGAATCCTACGATGGCACAACAGACCCCGCGGTTTGGATCGAAGATTACCTCCTTCACATCCATATGGCCCGCGGCGACGATCTCCACGCCATCAAGTATCTCCCACTCAAGCTTAAAGGACCAGCTCGGCATTGGCTTAACAGCTTGCCCGCAGAGTCAATTGGGTGTTGGGAGGACCTGGAAACCACATTCCTCGACAACTTCCAGGGCACATACGTGCGACCACCAGACGCCGATGACCTAAGCCACATAATTCAGCAGCCAGACGAATCGGCCAGACAGTTCTGGACACAGTTCTTAACAAAGAAAAATCAAATTGTCGACTGTCCGGATGCAGAGGCCCTCGCAGCCTTCAAACATAACATCCACGACGAGTGGCTGGCCCGGCACCTAGGACAGGAAAAGTCGAAATCCATGGCAGCTCTCACATCACTCGTGACCCGCTTCTGTGCGGGAGAGGACAGCTGGCTAGCTCGCAGCAACAACCTCAGCAAAAATGTTGACAGTTCGATTACTAAGGACCACAATGGCAGGCCGCGTCGAAACAAAAACAAACGCCGCATTAACGGCGATAACAATGAGGATACAGCAGTCAACGCCGGATTCAGAGGCTCTAAACCCGGTCAGCGGAAGAAGCCATTCAAAAGAACCACTCCGGGTCCGTCCAATTTGGACCGAATACTCGACTGCTCTTGCCAGATACATGGCACCCCCAAAAAGTCAGCAAATCACGCCAACAGAGATTGTTGGGTATTCAAGCAGGCAGGCAAGTTAATTGCCGAAAACAATGACAAGGGGCTGCACAGTGACGACGAGGAGGAGACTCGACCGCCGAACAGTAAAGGACAGAAGGGTTTTCCCCCACAAGTGCGGACGGTAAATATGATATACGCAACCCACATACCCAAGAGGGAGCGGAAGCATGCACTTAGGACGTATATGCGATGGAGCCAGTCGCCCCAAAGTTCAACCCATGGTCCTCTTGCCCGATCACTTTCGATCGAAGGGGCCACCCTACCAGTATCCGCCATGGTGGGTTCGCATTGGTTTTAGACCCAATCGTCGATGGATTTCACCTCACTAGAGTCCTGATGGACGGCGGCAGCAGCCTGAACCTGCTTTATCAGGATACAGTGCGCAAGATGGGCATAGACCCCTCAAGGATTAAACCTACAAAGATGACCTTCAAAGGCGTCATACCAGGTGTCGAGGCCAATTGCACAGGCTCGGTCACGTTGGAAGTGGTCTTCGGATCCCCGGATAATTTCAAGCGAGTTAATCTTCGACATAGTCCCGTTCCGCAGTGGCTATCACGCCCTGCTCGGACAAACTGCGTTTGCAAAGTTCAACGCGGTGCCGCATTATGCATACCTCAAGCTCAAGATGCCAGACCCTCGTGGAGTCATCACGATCAACGGAAACACTGAACACTCCCTCCGAACGGAGGAACACACAGCGGCTCTCGCGGCAGAAGTACATAACAGCCTCTTAAGGCAATTTTCGAGTCCGGCCGTTAAAAGACCGGACATGATTAAACGCGCCCGGAGCAACATACATCAAGACCACCTGGCACGTTCCGAGCACGCGTAGCAATGCGGCCCCACCCCCAGCCCTTGCATGATTGCAAAACAAGCCCCCCGCATACATCATTACGCTCTGGAGATACCTTGGGCATAGGGGGAGGGGCACGACCATGACAGGCCCAGAGTGCGGCTCAACCACACCAGGGGCTCCTAAGTGTGTCGCTCTTTTTCTTTTCCTTTTTTTATTTTATCCACAGGACTCCATTTACAAGAGGCCCTGTCTGGCAGTAGATCGGCCGAACTCACGATGCAACAGCCAGGGAGGAACAAGGGCTACGACGAACACTCAGGTGGCCTCCATTACGAGCATTAAATCTGTTTATTACACCATTCCGCAGCCCACCCCTGGAGGGGGACATGTTTAAAATAGTCCACTCCCTTGCTTACCGCACTATTTGGATCGTTCTACACTCATGGCAGAACTCCCTGAATAAACAATGCATTACTTTTTCCCTTATAACTGCATTCCTTTCTATATATATGTTCATTTATGACATCTTGCATCCGTACAATTTGGTACGGCCGAATACATCAGGGGCTTATGTTCCCCGCATTATGGTGTGAAGTCCGAACACTTTCACAAGTGCGGCATCCCGAACTTATAGCACTATATGCATCGGCTCCGAATCATGTCTTGGGTCAATAGTTGGGTTTGCCCGGCTCCCATGTTTTGGTACCTTACGTTCCGTTCCGTCGGCTAAGGTAGCACTAGGAGAACCACTGCGATTGCGCCCCGGTTGAGCTGGGCGAGCGCCTCAGTGGAGAAAGCTAAAACTGACTGCCATGATAAGGTGAGAGCTGGTCGCTGTTCGAGAGGTCTTTTCGAGTCCTTAAAGTCTTATGCCGCTTAGAGCGAGGAACCGGCTGTGTCTGGCCAAGGCGTGGAAAGCGCCCCGAATTCGGTTTTCCGAACACTAGGGGCTTCGCCGAAATTTAAAATTATAGAATTCTATGGCTAAGTGAGAGTGTTCAAGCATTATAAGTCCGGTTGCCTTGTTCGTTGTGTTGAGCGCCTCCCTAGATGGATCCAAAAATGGGAACAAGAGTGCTCAAGTTTATCCCGAACACCCCAGCACTCATGGCATGGGGGCTGAAGCCGACGACTTGCCATCTCTCAGATTTAATAAACGACCGCACAGAAGGTAATATTTTAAACCAAATAAGCATTGCTTAGCGCATATGAACAATGTTTTCAGCGCACAGGATAACACATGGCGAGTTTACTCAATAATTACATCTCTGGGGCACTCATCCGCAATCTTGCGGGCACCCTTCAGGACAGTCTTATAGTACATTTCGGGCGTACGATACTCCTTGCCCGACGGCGGTGCGTCCATCAGAAGCCTCTCCGCATCCAGCCTGCCCCAATGCACCGTTGCGCGGGCAAGGGCCCAACGGGCACCTTCAATGCAGGCGGAGCGCTTGACGACCTCCACCCAGGGGCACGCACCCACCAGCCGCTACACGAGGCCGAAGTAGCTCCCAGGCATGGCCTCTCCAGGCCACAGCCGGACTATGAGGCCCTTCATGGCCTGCTCGGCTACCTTGTGGAGCTCGACCAGCTGCTTCAGCTGGTCGCTAGGGGGCACCGGATGTCCGGCCTCAGCGTACTGAGACCAGAAGACCTTCTCCGTTGAGCTCCCCTCCTCATCCCGGTAGAATGCGGCGGCATTGGACACGCTGCGAGGCAGATCTGCAAACGCCCCTGGAGAGCTTCGAATTCGGGTAAGTAACAGGTAATTTACATTCACATTCTTGCTTTGCATGAAAAATGCCTTACCCGCCGCTATCTTCTTCATCGCCTCAATCTCCTGGAGGGACTTATGGGCCTCGGCCTTGGCGGCTTTGGCACTTTCAAGAGCCGAGGCAAGCTCAGACTCTCGAGTCTTCGTGTCGCGCTCCAAACTCTCATACTTTTCCATGAGAGCCTGGAGCTCTTGCCGCACCTTCGCCACCAGCGCCTCCTGCTTCTCTCGCTCCACCCGTTCCACGGCCGCATTGCGTTCGGCCGTGGACACAGCCTCCTTCAGGGTCGTCACCTCGTTCGTGGCCCCTGCAGTACCCATGTTATCCTTGTTATTTCTATTGCAACCAAAATCCTTTTCTGTAAGGTACAAATTTCAAAGGGGTGTGACTCACCTTCTTTGTCCTCGAGCTGCTTCTTGGCAAGGCCGAGCTCTTGCTCGGACCGCTCGAGATCTTGCTTCAAAGCACCGACCTCCGCAGTCAGTGCGGCAGAGGTCAGCAGCGCAGCCTGCAAACCCATATTGACATAATTTTTAGCACTCCTGCGTATATATTTTTTAGATCCTCAGTCTGGTTTTTCTTTCCAAACACCGAACCGAGCATCAGGGGCTACTGTCTATGCGGTATCACATTGCATATTTTAAACTTCTTACCTCAAAGCCTGTTAGAAGGCTACTGCAGGCTTCGGTCAGCCCGCTCTTGGCGAGCTGAACCTTCTAAATCACCGCACTCATGATAGTGCGGTGCTCTTCCTCGATGGAAGTGCCGTTGAGCGCCTCCAACAAGTTGTCCGGTGCCTCCGGTTGGATGGAGGTTGCCGGTGTCACAGTCTTGCCCTTCTTGCGAAGGGGCCGCCTGCCGGACTCCTGAACCACTGCGGGTTTCGGCACGGAGTCCGGCACGAAGTCCGGGAGGTTGCCTTGTGGCACCTCCGGAGCCTCCCCCTCCTGGTGGGTCCCCTCCTGGGATCCCACCTCGGCGTCCTTAGCACCACAAGGGGTGGAGGCGGGCGGAATGGAATCCACATCCGACGGCGCCAAAGACCCGCTGGATGAAGCGGGAAGATCCTCCTCGGCCGGGCTACAGATAGTATGCGGCATTAGAAGGACACTACATGGCACGAAAAAGAAATTACAAATCACTCAGGAGTCCAGATACTTACGATCTTGCCAGGGGCTTGGCCCTTGAGGGCCACTCCTCGTTGCCATCATTGGCGTTGGCGGAGCTGTCCGGGGGAAGGGTCCTTCCCCTCTTGGACCCTTCGGCCTCCCCCGTTGGGGAAGCCTTCCTTTTCCTCTCTCCCCCTCCGGGGGAAAGTCCTCTTTCTCCTCCTTGTCTTCGGGGGAGGAGTCCGCCTCGGAGCCATCGGACGATGAGTCCGATATCACCTGGCGTCGGTAACTTCTTCGAGTTCCCGTGGCCTTCTTCTTGGCCTTCTTCTCTGGCACCACATAAAGTATCGGGACTATCAGCCCCGTTAAATGGGCATCCGTTGGTTCTTCTGGAAGGGGAGCCGGACAGTCTACCTGTCCGGACATCCTCTGCCAGTCCTATCAAAGGCATTGGGAGGTTTAGATCCCACATAAAATTAAATTGTGAAAGAAAATAAATGTCCCATAGAGGATAACAAAGCTTACCTCGCCGGCCGGGCACTTGGTGATGAATCCGCGATCTTTAGTCGCGGACGCGGGGGCTTCTCCGCCCTTGAACAGCACCCTCTAGGCAGCTTCGTACGTTGTGTCGAAGAGCCCGCTGAGGGTCCGGTGCTGTGACGGATCGAGCTCCCACAAATTGAAGGCCCGCTGTTGGCAGGGGAGAATCCGACGGACGAGCATGACCTGGATCACATTGACAAGCCTAAGCTTCTTGTTCACCAATGTCTGGAGATAGGACTGAAGTCCTGTCAGCTCCTCCGAACTGCCCCATAGCAAGCACTTCTCTTTCCAGGAAGTGAGCTGCATAGGGATACCAGATCTGAACTCGGGGGCCGCTGCCCATTTAGGGTCACGCGGCTCGGTGATGTAGAACCACCCCGATTGCCATCCCTTGATGGACTCCACGAAGGCCCCCTCGAGCCAGGTGACGTTGGGCATTTTGCCCACCATAGCGCCTCCGCACTCCGCTTGAGCGCCCTTCACCACCTTCGGCTTGACATTGAAGGTCTTGAGCCACAAGCCGAAGTGAGGCCGGATGCAGAGGAAGGCCTCGCACACGACGATAAACGCCGAGATGTTGAGGATGAAGTTCGGCGCCAGATCATGGAAGTCCAGGCCGTAGTAGTACATGAGCCCCCGGACGAAGGGATGAAGTGGGAAGCCCAGTCCGCGGAGGAAGTGGGGAAGGAATACGACCCTCTCATGGGGCCTGGGGGTGGGGATGAGCTGCCCCTCGTCGGGCAGCCGGTGCGCGATGTCGCTGAAAAGGTATCCGGCGCCGCGCAGCTTTTCGATTGCTCCTCCATAACGGAGGAGGCCAACCACTTGCCTCCCGCTCCAGACATGGCTGGAGAAGGTCGAGACGAGATGTGCAGACTTGGGCGCTGGAGCTCGAGTGTGCGGAGATGGATAAGCAAAGGAGGAAGAAGGCGTAGGTAAAAAGGTGGATCCTTATCCCCTTATATATAGGCGGACGAAGACTATGCGTCCCTACCGGCCTGGTAAAACTCGCTTATCTCCCAAGCGCCACCATCAATGGCGCGGTTGGGTTACCCACGTCCGTATTGATGGGAATCCCGGAATAAGGGGAACATGATCTCTGCTTCGACAAGACGTGCCAAGGAAACCGCTTCGCTAAACGCGCTGAGGCGGTATAATAAAAAACGATTCAAGTAAAGGCTTGGTAGTGGCGTGACGTCATATTATTCTCTCTATGGTGGAACATGGAATTTATTTTGCAGAGCCGGACACTGTCCTGATGTTCACGATCTTCTATGAATTATTCGGAGGAGGAACCCGCCTTGCAATGCCAAACAATATGCGCGCCGGACTCATCGTCATTGAAGCCTGGTTCAGGGGCTACTGAGGGAGTCCTGGACTAGGGGGTGTCCGGATAGCCGGACTATCATCGTCAGCCGGACTCCAAGACTATGAAGATACAAGATTGAAGACTTCGTCCCGTGTCCGGATGGGACTTTCCTTGGCATGGAAGGCAAGCTTGGCAATACGGATATGTAGATCTCCTACCATTGTAACCGACTCTGTGTAACCCTAGCCCTCTCTGGTGTCTATATAAACCGGAGGGGTTTAGTCCGTAGGACACATAACCATTACAACAATCATACCATAGGCTAGCTTCTAGGGTTTAGCCTCCTTGAGCTCGTGGTAGATCCACTCTTGTACTACCCATATCATCAATATCAATCAAGCAGGAGTAGGGTTTTACCTCCATCGAGAGGGCCCGAACCTGGGTAAAAACATCGTGTCCCTTGTCTCCTGTTACCATCCGCCTAGATGCACAGTTCGGGACCCCCTACCCGAGATCCGCCGGTTTTGACACCGACAGGTGTCCCCAGACTTGCCTGCCTGCGGCCTGCGGCGTGGCTCAAAGGGGGCCCAGCAAGGCCCATGTTCATCAACACAAGCTCAAGACCCTCGCGAGGGGCCAAGCCTCGCAGGGCGGGCGACAAGGGGCTTCCACAGGCACGGTCTCGTCAGGCTGGCTCGCGAGGAGGCGGAGAGATCAAGGCAGGGTACCTCACGAGGTGCCCATGACGCAAGCCATGACGACCAAGGGCGCCAGTCGGGCGCCAGCCCGCGCAGTGTCCTCCTTTCCTCTTTGGTGCAAAGGTAGCAAGCGCAGGCGAGAGCATCAAGCAAAGGCATCCATTTCTGTGCAACAAGACCAAGACCAGCCCAACGGCAGGAAGGAAGTCATTGTGGAGCCCAAGCAGGCGTCACAACCAGAGCCTTTGATAGGCGAGGACCAACTTTAGTCAGGATAAATGTACCCGATGTTCCCCTTCAAAATGGCCAATTGTTGGTGCCCTTCCCGCTCAATATTTGGGAAGAGGCCCAGGGCCTTTGCCTATAAATAGGACTAGCCACCCCCAGGATAGAGACACCTGAATCAAGAGAGAGAGAGAGAGAGAGAGAGAGTTAGAAGGGCGGCTGAACTCCTCCTAGCAGTTCACCGTCCCAGCCAAGAACAGACCCTCGCGAGGCTGTTCTTCCTTGTATTGTTCATCATCAGCCCAAGAGGCAATCCACCACACCACACACTGGAGTAGGGTATTACACCACAATGGTGGCCTGAACCAGTATAAACTCTGTGTCTCTTGTGTTGTCCCTTTCGTAGTTTAGATCCCAGCGAGTCGGCGAGGAGCAGGTAGGTAGAGGGCAAAATCTCCGCACGCACCCCAGTGTTCGAACCTCAAGGGTCTGCCGGAACCCGAAATCTGACAGACGTGTAGCCTCACCTTGCTAGTGCATTCAGTTTCGACAGCAAAATTCAGTTTCGACAGTTAAGTTTAGTTTCGACAGTTAAGTTCAGTTTCGACAGTTAAGTTCAGAGATGAGCAGCTGATGTATTTTACATCTAGCACTTTGTGGTTATGTAATTTACGTCATGTATTGGAGATTCTATTAGAATTCCACTCAGGTTAACATTGTTCGTTGTCTTTCTTGTCCTGCTTCAGCCTCGGAGTCGTACAACTCACCGGAGCTGCTCCAACGGGAAACCCTCCATCACAGTGGAGCAGTACCTCGGGCTCCATCTCCAGACGCCTAAGATCTTCTTCCCCTCCTCCGACAGCAAAGTTAGCCGGAGCATCCTCACCGGCAACCCAATCAGGCTGAGATCGACATGGCTTCGCCAAAGAGGTTGTACACTTGTTGCATCTCTTTTTTACTCTACATGTTATATATATTGTCCACTGAGCACTCGTAGTAACGGGAAATACGATTATTTTATCCTACTATATGACAAGCAGTGAGGTACCATGCAACTTAGCTATCCGTGATGGACTCTCTTGAACGCCAGCATTATTTATCTCTGCGCGTTTGAGCTGTGCATTTGTCGATGGGCCTGGGAGTTGAGCTTGTATGGCAGTGGCTTGGGTCCAAAGTAATAGAAGTAGCACAAAAACATTTTGTAGTGTAGGATTTTCCTTGCTCAAGCCTGCCTACTAGAATCGCCAGTGCTTGAAAGGAAAAGTGAATGAAAAACATAGGAATTGGAAATTTTCCTATGGTACTACTTTTCATGAATTTGGTGCAAAGGAATGGAGCAAAGGAAAACTGTAGGATTTGTTCCTTTCGTGTCTCCTTGAAAGAAAAACCGTAGGAATTCTAATTTCCACTTCTCCTCCTTTTCATATTCCTATTCATCAAGCACAAGACTAAGAGATAGTAGCATAATAGCATTATAACCGTACATTTTCTTGTGGTTTGACTTAATCTCACCATGCTTTTTTGCATCCTCTGATCTTCCAATTGTTGCGAATCTAACACCCAGATTGGCAGAAATCCTGTGTTTTTAAATTCTTTGTTTTGCACGTGCATTCCTATCCTATTCCTGTCTATTCCTATCCCTGCATTGTTAGAATCCTCAAATTCAAACAAGCCCTTACTCAATTACTTCTGTTACAGATATGTGTCAAAGAAAACCTTGTGTGGTTTGTCCTGCTCCTGCGGCGCTGTGTTCCATCCCAGCTCAGCTGCTCCAACGACGGAAGGGTTCACCACAACAGGGATCCGCTCTCCAGACTGTCTTTCGCCGCCTCAGATCTTCTTCCCCGCCGCCGGCAGCCACGACAACTGCATTACCATCATCAACTGAGTAGATGACCTTGAGGACTACACGGGTTCGCAAGAGAGGTCGCACTCTTCCGTGTCTGCTTACGTTATGCGTCGCTTAATATGATGACATGCTACATTATCGTCGTGTTCACCTATTAGACTCCGAGTCAGGTCCAAACTAATGCTGAAACTTGAGTTTTTAAATGGTTGTGGGGGTACATATTGGGGCAGCAATCAGTACTATCTGTCTACTATCTGGTTAATCTCCGGTGTCTACTATGAGTTTCATGTTGGGTGCAAACAAACATTAAAGGATCCATTATCTGTATTTTTTTAACTAAAGCTATTATCTGCCTGCTATCACTGGTTTTGGGTCTATCCACAGTTTGCTACCATCACTCTGGATTTCTGCATGCACTCCTTACATAATCTTACTATGTTTTATTCCTATGCATGCCAGTTATTGTACACAATGGAACTGATCATGTAGAGCAAAAGAGACGAACCTTGCGTGGCAATAAAATTTCATGCAGACGTCGTTCCATGGTGGGCGCAAAGGCAGCCCCCCTCCACCCATTTCGGATCGTAATCAAGAGGAAGATAACTGTGCTGAGGGGGATTCAGAAGGAGAAGACCACTCCTATTTACCCCATGAGGTCTTCGCTCTAACTTGGCATGCTGATGTTGGTAATATCATGCATATGGTGCCATGCATTGCTTACTGTATACATTAAAGATGTCATCTGCTTAGTTTAGACATGCTTTCTGTCAATGCCATCTGTTTAGTTTCTTTATCGTATATGTGAATCATGCAATGCCATCTTGTCTAGCCAGGCATCATATATGTGACTTTTGCAATGCCACCGTGGTTAGCCAGTCATCTTATATGTGAATTATATCATGCCATCATTTTTTTATTATGTGTTAAATTTGTCAACAATTTTAGTACATTCAATTACTCTTCCTGTGCATCAGCCATTCGGCACGGTCATGGAAAAATTTGGAGTGGAAACAAGGTCTTCAGAGCAGACAATGCTATCTGACAAAGCGCATGTCTTGCTGGTTACCGATAGCTCCTCAGAGGAGGATTCAGAGACAGATGACCAGTCATATTTCCCCCCTGAGGTGCATGCCCTAACTTGGCAGGGTTATGTTACTCATATCGTGCGTATGGTATCTTGCATTGCTATGTCATTTGCTTAGTTTAGACATGCTTTGTGTGAATGCCACCTGTTTAGTGTCTAATTACCATATATGTGAATTATGCAATGCCATCTTGTTGCAAGACATTATATATGTGAATTATGCAATGTTATCTTGTTGCAAGGCATTATGCATGTGAATTATGCAATGCCATGCTGTTTAGGCAAGCGTCATATATGTGAATTATATCATGCCGTCCTTTTTTTGTATTTCTCATTGCTTTTGTCGACAATGTTTGTATATTCAACTGCTCTTCCTGTGCATCAGCCATTTGAATTGGTGATGGAGAAATCTGGAGTGAAAACAAGGTCTTCAGAGCAGACAATGCTACCTGCTGAAGCAGATATCTTGCTGGTTACATATAGATCTTCAGAGGAGGATTCAAAGGCAGATGACTAGTCCTATTATCCCCCTGAGGTGTATGCTCAAACTTGGCAGGGTTATATTACTCATATAATGCATATGTTGTATTTGAATGCTTAGTTTTTACATAATATACACAATATTGAATGCCATCTCCTTAGTTGACACATCATATATGCAATTGCCCTCTGCTCACTTAGTATATAAATCATATATTTGAATTATGTCATGCCATGATGTTTACATAGACAGCATTTATCTGAATTATGGCATGCCAACCCATTTTCTAAAGACATAATATAGTTATATCATCTCATCCTGTTTACATAGTCATCATTTTTTAAATTATGTCATTCTATCCATGAATTATATCTTGCCATCATGTTTCCATCGACGACATGTTTGTGATTTATGGCATGCCAACCACTTTAGTGGACACATCGTATAGTTATATCATGTCATCCTGTTTACATAGTCATCATATTTTGAAGTATGTCATTCTATCCTGTTTAGTTAGCCATCATACATGTGAAATTGTGTCATGCTATCCTGTTTAATTAGCCATCATATATGTGAAATTATGTCCTGCTATTCTGTTTGCTTAGACAACATAAATGTGAATTATTTGATGCCCTGTTTTCTTCCCTACTATCCGTTGCACCTGTCTATCTTACAATGTCTGTACATTCAATTACTTTTCTTGTTTATTAGCCATTTCAATTGGAGGGAGTGATGGAAGTATCTGTGGGAGTAAAAACACGGTCTTCAGAAAAGATCGTGCTACCTGTCGATGCAGATAGAACCATGGTTGTACTTGCCCAAGAATCAGCCCCACCACACATAACCCACACTCATGCAGATTGTACCCCTACCCAGTTGGACAGAGAACCAGCTACACTCCTTCTAACCCCAACCCCAGCAGATAGACACCCAGTTCCTGTTGACACAGCACCGTCTTCACCACAGAGCACCCAAACACGAGCAGTTAGTAAGGCAACTGCAGTGCCCAAATCACGAGGACCACCACTCCGAACCCGAAGTCAACGCTTAAAGCAGAAGAAGAATTGTTCTCAGGTCAGGTTCCGTAGCTATGGTTCATACTACTTTGCTCTTGCATCACTGTATTTACTGATACCAACCAATTTCAAATTTGAAGGATGCAATTGAAACTCCAATGGCGCAACAGGTATGTTTTAAACCTGTTTCTTCAACGTGTTTGGCTGTTTGCTGTTGTAACTTGCTTTATGTTGTTTTTAGTTTCAATTGAATAAACAGTTATCTTCTCATGCCATGCACATTACAAGTGTTGTTATTGCTGTGTAGTTTCCCACACTTATATTCTGTCTATGCTGCTTTGTCTTAAATAGATATGATTCGAACTGTATCTATCTTGATTTGGCAACATAAACTAGAATGATATAGACCATACAGTGACCATACTACATAGATATATGTTTGTTTCATGCTGTTATCCTGTCCACCTTACTACTGAACTAGTTTACCAAAATGAGTTTCATATACTACATTGTAAACCTGAGATGTGTTTGTTTGTTTCTCTTTTAGAACGCAGATAAAATATTGGAGAAGAGTACCCTGTTATGCAATGGTAAAGGAAGTAATGCAGATAAGATTCAAGATAGTGAGACATCCCTGTTGGTCTCCAAGAAAGCTGATAAAAACTATATTGAGGACACTGAGACAACCCCAAAGTCCTGTCTTGATGTAATGTTCGAGTTACTGGCTACCACTGCTGGCACCACCTCTTCGAACTCATTGCCTGAATCAGTTCAGCTTCTTGAGTCTCAACTTCAAGTTGAAAGACATCGATCAGATGTTATGCGACAGGAAGCCGAAGGACTGAGGAAGTCCCTGTAGAATTCAGATGCATACTTTCTGGTGCAACAGCAAGCACTGGAGGACTTAAGCGCCAAACAAGAGAAAGTTAATAAGCTTGCTAAGCATCTTGCCAGCATTGTGGGTACCCAGGATATTGTTTCTTGAGCTCTTCTGAAGTGGTTTCAGTTTTGCTGCGGTGTTTAAATGCTGTTGTGTTCCCTATATTTGCACTGGTGGCGAACTTTGATGCCCAGTGGATGTAATATGTGTAATAGCCGTGATAGCCTAGTGTAAGTTGCTTGCTTATTTATTTCCTTGTTGTCTTGTTTATTTGTTTGCTTGTAGTCAGTGCAGTTCTTTTTCTGCGGTTTGCTAGTGGCTGCAATAACCTATTTTTTAAAACTAGGCCACAATAACCATGGGCTAATATTTACTGTAGTGACACTGGACCTACGGGCCGTAGAAAAAGTGGGCCTTCTACGGGCAGTATAAATAGTGGGCCTTCTACGGGCCGTAGAAACAATGGGCCTTCTACGGGCCGCAGAAACAATGGGCCTTCTACGGGCTGTATCATCAATGGGCCTTATACGGGCAGTATGATCGATTGGCCAAACATGGGCCAATAACAGGCCGCATTATGGCCGTAAACGGGCTAGAGTTGGAATCATCCATTCATGGGCCGACCATAACGGGCCATCGTTAATAGGCCGTATTTCATGACGCTATGATAACGGCCCAACGTGTTAACGGACCACAAACGGGCCGACTGTAACCATGGGCTGAATTTGGCCCATAAGCAGAAATTGACAGTAACGGGCCGTAAGTAAACAAATGATGGAAATGAGCCCAAGAATAAATGGGCTCTGAGAAGGCCGAAAGATAACATGGGCTGGAAACGGCCCAACGGAATAACGGGCCCTTAATGGTTATAAAGTGATACACTATTCATTAAGAGCCAGTTTCACCACGGGTCGTTAATGGGTGTAAAGTAATACACTATTCATTACGGGCCAGTTTCACCATGGGCCGTTAATAGGCCAAGAGTTACATAGGGCCTCATATGGCAGAAAGACGTCATGGGCCATACATGGGCCAGAAGTGAAAACGGGCTGGAATCATATTGGGTGGCCCAGATGATGCTACTGGGCCTAATTCGGATAGGGCGTAACGGGCCTTGGGTTAGCGGGCTGTAAATGGGCTATATGCAAACATGCCATTAACAGGCTTTACATGGGCCGGCCCGCCACCTTTTGACCAAGTCAAACGGGCCGGCCTTGTCACAGGAATGGGCCTCTATTGGGCCGTGCCGCGTGTCGACGTATCATAGGCGCCTTCTGTCCAATGAGTGGATGACATCTGTCCCAACGGTGAGCCGACACGTGTTTCCTCCAGCCAATGATGATTTTACACGTGGAAAATCACCATTGGTTGGGGCTGTTAATGGGTTATCGGATCCAAAACCCGACCCGATAGCTTAACAGCGTTCCGTTACGGTGGATGCCACGTGTCGATCACCCTTGACGAAAGCACTTCTGTGACGCGTGATTTATCGTCATGGAAGTGAACACTTCCGTGGTGATAATTTTGGTAATGTCATGGAACACTTCTACGACAACACAGGTATGACTATCTTGATTCTGTCATAAATTTGTCATGGATGTACATGCATGAGAAAAAATGCTACCTACTGTGACAAACGCGTATCATCACGGAAGTGTATTTTTTTTGTAGTGAATGGCCTTAAGATCATCAAGAGTATATTAAATAGCAGCACGATGCTTCTTTAGAATTTTCATTAATCTTTCTTCTTCATGTTCTGAATGGTTAGCACTAATAATAGGATATATCTTCTTGTCATCAATATAAGCATATTTCAAGGTGTCAGGCAATTGCTTTAGTTCAAACACATGATCACCTTTAGGTGGAGGAGGACCTCGTAGAGTTTCAATAGGCAAATTGTGTTTAAGCAGCGGTTGTTGTTCAAAGAATATATTATCTATTTCGTTCCTTTCACGCAAGTGCATATCATTTTCATGGTCTAGCAAATATTGTTCTCACTGACAATTTGTTTATGGCAATCTATAGTAGCATTGATAGTGTTCAATAAAGGTCTACCAAAGATAAGGGGACAAAATTCATCGTGTGGGGAACTAAGAACTAGAAAATCAGTAGGATATTTTATTTTCCCACACAAGACTTCAACATCTCTAACAATCCCAAGTGGTGTGATGCTGTCTCTATTAGAAAGTTTAATAGTAACATCTATGTCTTCTATTTCAGCAGGTACTATGTCATTCATGATTTCTTGGTATAAGGTAAAATGAATAGCACTCACACTAGCACCTAAGTCACATAAACCATGGTAACAATGATCTCCTATTTTAACCAAGACAACAGGCATGCCAACAACAGGTCTATGTTTATATGTTTTCATCGGGTTTGGCAATTTTAGCAGCTTCATCACAGAAGTAAATAACATGCCCATCAATATTTTCTACCAAGAGATCTTTAACCATAGCAACACTAGGTTCTACTTTAATTTTCTCAGGAGGTTTAGGTGCTTTACTATTACTTTTGCAAACCACAATTGATACCTTAGCATGTTCCTTTATCCTAACAGGGAAAGGTGGTTTTTCAATATAGGTAGTAGGCACAACTAGATCAACATTATACATAATCACTAGTACCGTAAGGTGCTATACAAACGGTTTTAACCCCTTTCCGCGACAGCATTTGGAACCGTCGCCAAGTGAGTGACTGCAATAGATGGTCTTTCCCACACGACCCAGAAACCGTCGGGGATAGGCGAGCTTCTACTGACGATCGCCATAGAATAAACGTATGAGAAGCCACCTAGTCCCACACGTTACATCTCGACGTTATGTTTTTGATCCGAGAGACATCCCAAATGATTACACCGCTATATTTGTGTGAATAAGGTGGAAACAAACGTTTAATCTACCGATATGTTTGCGATAGGTACGTTATCGCACATATTTCAAGAATGTAAAATGTGTGCGGTGCCTCTACTAACGCCAATGTGTCCATTTTCATAACTGTGTGCGATTGGTATTCCTATCACACACGCACACTAGTTTGAAATATTTGCCGTATTACCATGAATCGCACACGCATATGAGGTGAAACCGTGTGTGCGTCCGTCGGGCATCGCAAATGCTTCACGTCAAAGAACCGTCTGTTCTCTATTTTTCATCGCCACACGCTGTTTTCTTTCTGACCATGTGCACATTATTTTATTCGCTGCTGTATAATTTTATTTTTCCCTGCAATTTATTATTCAAATTAGAAATTTTGAAATATGAAACATGGAATTCAAATTGTCAGCACAATGGTTCAACAACGAATCCATAAATAAAATTGTCAGTACAATATGTTCAGTAATTACAGGATTAGACAACAATTAACTATGATAAACCACAATAGTTAGAGGCGGTAAAGGTGAAGAGACAAGTGTAAATCATTTTGACTGCCGATAGTTTTGAAGAAGCGGAATGCCCATAATGTGCCTTCCTGCATGCCATAGGCATGAACAACTTTTTTCCAACCCCTTGTGACGATCGCCCGCCAAACCTTCACCGCCTTCAGGAAGACTTCTAGAGTATTATCATGGTAGCATGAATTATATACTTTAACCTTAGTTGCCTCCTCTCCAGTCATGTAGTTTGCAAGGTAATCATCAGTAAATAGCTTCAAAAACCACTCAAAAGACAAAAAATTCAGATACTGAGGTCTAATAGAGTAACTTGTTGTGGGCAGGGGGAAAAGGCAACACACTACTTACCATCCTAAAGTTCACTGTTGTCTTCGACAAAGTGTAAATAAAGAGCTTAATTCCCATCACCCGTTTCTTTCGCCTAACAATCTTTCTTAGTTTCCTCACTTGGCGCTTGTTCATACCCCATACGCAAAAGGGATCGAAGCGTGGATCAGTACCGCTCATATATGTACCTACAAGCAACCAGTAAATGTTAGAAGCTAAACTAATATTGCACAAATGATGTAAAATACAACTACATACGTTCCTAAGTACAAGTATTTTTAGAGATTTCAATATGAATTACATACGGATGTATATAGAATTATAGATATAGTTTAGATTAGAATCTAGATTCACTCATTTTGCTCCATATGTAGTCTATATTGGATACTTATCTTTAGGAACAGATGGTGTATAAGACATGGGATGCAGCTAACCTCGACGACAAACAACAACGTCGCCCATTGTAACCCTGCGTAAGTAGGAAAGCCAATGTTAACCACAACAGGGTTAACATCCACAAAAAATATCAAATCCTAATAAAACAACATCATCTGTAGTGATATCTTCATTGCGAAAGAGTAGCACGGTAACAAAGGGACGGATTAAAAAATGGATACAACTGTTAACTGCAACTAGCTTATCAGCATCCTAAGTCATGTTTTGTAAGTTTGTAGCCATTGAAATACAACTGTTTAAAAAAATGGATACAACTATTAATTGCACCAGGCTTAATGGCCTTTGAAAGTGGTACTGATAAAAATGCAATTGGGAGAGTTAAACATCACAAGGTAGGTGCTACCAGAGCAGAGAATGGCCCAGTTGTCTATAAAAAGGTAGGGAAAATAGCTAAAACGTGTTAGGCATGTTTACTACAACATGCTTAATACATCGACCGTAGAAAACATAGCCGTTAATTGCAACTGGTATTAGTAAGATTGAACTGGCGAGTTCATACTTGGTAAGTCCTGAGAGGTAGTTGCTGGGGCACTTCATCTTGGCTAGAGCGCGCCCAAAGTCTGCGGTGGCGGAGGTGAGCCGTTCCTCCGAGTTGAACCATGGATCAGTGCCACCGACATGTGTACCTACAGGCAACCAGTAAATGTTAGAAGTTAAACTGCAATTGCACAAATGATGTGAAATACTGTAAGACATGGGATGTAGCTAACCTCGACGGCAAACAACAACATCAGCCGTTATGACCCTGCATAAGTACATGGTCAGGCATGCTAAGTACAATAGGGTTAGCATCCACCAAAAATAGCAAATGGGCAACATCTCTAGTGATATCTTGATTCATTTATTGTAAGTTTCTTGCTGGTATTGGTGAAATTGAGATGGACAGTTAATACTTGAACAACACAAAGTGTGCGGTACTGAAATAAACAAGGCACGGACATGCTTAATACATCAACCATACAAAGCATAGCCATTG
Organism: Triticum timopheevii; assembly: GCA_963921465.1. NCBI lineage: Eukaryota > Viridiplantae > Streptophyta > Magnoliopsida > Poales > Poaceae > Triticum > Triticum timopheevii. The sequence goes on from OY997272.1 coordinate 425,567,879, forward strand.
CAAGTGGTATTGTTAAGATTGAGCTGGTCAGATCATACCTGGTAAGTCCTGGGGGCTAGTCGCTGGGGCACTTCGTCTGGGCTAGAGCCTGCACCAAGTCAGTGGCGGCAGAGGTGAGGTGTTCCCCCGGGTCAACACGCACAGTGGCCATCACGCCATCGACTGCCATCAGCTCCTCAACATCCACGTGATATGTGTTTGGGCTTGCACGGCGATGCTCTGGAGATATGGGCGGTGGGGATTTGTAGGCATGAGCATGTTTCACAGGCGCCATTTAAGCAATCAGGCCGGGGCCATGATAGATATCGGTGGGTTACCTGACTGTATCCGAGCAGAACGTGGATGTGGTTGAAAGCTTTGGTTGCAGCGACGGAGGTTTGAGCTACCGGTAGGGGGCAGGGGGGAGAGGGGAGATAGTGAGGAAATTTGATGGGTGGGGATATAGTGGGAGGAATAAACTCCAAAATCGCGCGCCTAATGAAAATTTCGTGCGAAACTTGAAACTTGGGTGGGGAAACACAGAATGAAGACAAAGCGCGTAAAATACTCGTGTGCGAGAAAAGAGAAAATTGCCAGATCCTGTCTCCAAAAAATGTACACGTGTAGTTGATTTTCTGGTCAATGGTACGCCTGGTTTGTTAGGAAACATCGCAGATGTAACTGACTTATGGATCATTAACGCAAAACAATGCACACGGGTATGCCATAGAAACCGTGTGTTTTGTGATCTTCTAATAATTCTTATATCTATCAGCATCTCCGACCGCACATAATTTCAAAAATCTCTTTCATTGTATTAGGATTATTCAATGTACATGAACGAAGAAAGGTGACACCCAATGAGCAATCATCAGTTTATGAAGTGCAATCAAGTGTCAAGCTGCCTCACTCGCATAGCTAGACTTGATCCTATGCAACAAGAGAGAAGCTTGCTGCCATCCGCCGGCGTAGCAATTTAAGCCGGTGTGCGGCCAACTCGTGCGGCGAGGTGGTACTAAAAACCAGTTGCGACCATCTCTAGTCTCCTCTGGTGGCTACGGGCGGACGTTTCGGGAGTATTTTGGGCCGGGGTGCAGCTACAAAACTTCAGTGAACACATGCTAATCAAGGCTCAAAGCCCTCAAACGATGCGCTTACCGACATTGTATGTTAATCATAGATAGTACCAACTTAAAGTACTACTAGTAATTTGCTCTAAAACTAGTACGTATGTAGTACTGGTAGATGCTCGTAATTAATTATACAAACTTACGGGTGACACACACACTAACTACTTCTCACATACTGCCATCAGGGCATGCTGGCCAGATGCTGGTGTTCTCCTTCCCGGCCTTGTAGGCGGCAGCTCACCGTGCCTCGATCTCCGCCAAGCTCTCCTCAGCATGGCGCGTGGCCTCTTCTTTCTTGCGGCGTCGGGACTCTCTTTTCTGTACTGCTTCCTGCCTTTTACCGGTCCTTCTGTGCGGCTTTGGCCGCCTCTAGATCCACTGCCCATTTGGCCATGGCAGCCTCAAAGTTGGCCCACATAACTGTGTGGCCGCCGGTGGTGATGAACTCGGCATGGCGAGATGCCATCGCTTCCTTACCATGTGTGTGGTCGCGGGCAGCGAGGAACACGGCGCGGCGGGATGCCATCGCTTCCTTACCAGTTACTGTGCACCGCGGTGCCATGAATGACGCTTGGAGGGAGCTCTGGGACGGAGTGGCCGGGCAGCCGTACAGTGCGGTGGGTTTTAAGAGCTCAACGACAAACGACGAAAGAAATTTGGCTTCCCTTACAATTTTGCTCATTCATTATCGCACATGGTTCATCTCCGTCGCCTCCGGAAACAATGTGCGCTGAGCCTACTGTGTGTTGCGTTCTGATTGGCCGAAACCCCATCCACGTGGATCGCGCGTGTGCACCGTAGGATGCGCCGCGATCAAACGGCAATCCACATCCCTCACATCACACCCGTGCAGCTGTAGCTGGATTGGATTTATATGCACTAAATGCCTAGAAAATGCACATAATCCTCTAAATATGGTAATTGAGCCCAAAAAAATGCAAAATTTGAACACAGTGATTTGCAGGGTGTATGTTTGTCATAGAAAAAACTCCAGGGCAAAGAACAAAGAAAATTTGGATTCCCCTTCAATCTTGGTGATTTCCCTCTCGAAAGAATAGAACTTCCTTGGTGATTGTTTGATTTATGAAGGGCGTGCATGACGACATAAGCCAAACCTTCTCAAATTTTACCAGGGCATGGTGAGGCTAGACCATGGCACCATGCCAGGCACCGTGTTTTTCAAGCACTTATTTCATTATTCTATAGTTGAAAACCCAATAAACAAACGTTTGTGGTTGACTATTGCCACACATTTCATCAAAATATCTGCCTTCTTGTAAAAGGCATGAGAATTTACTAAATGGCACAAGCATGGTTTTCCAAGCCGTTCTTGTGCACCCTTTAATGCACCGATTGTTTGAACTTGAATTATGTGCATTAATGCCTAGAAAATGCACATAATCCTCTAAATATGGTAAATGAGCTCGAAAAAGTGCCAAATTTGAACACAGTGATTTGTAGGGTGTATGTTCATCGTAGAAAAAAATCTCATGGACAAAGGACAAAGGAAATTTGGATTCCCCTTCAATCTTGGTGATTTCCCCCTCGAAACCATGAAACTTCCTCAGTGATGGTTCGATTTCTGAAAGGCGTGCATGACGACATAATAAGGCAAACATTCTCAAACTTTTACAAGGGCACAGTGAGGCCATACCATGGCACCACGCCAAGCGTCATGTTTTCCAAGCATGTATTTCATTTTTGTATAATAGTTAACCCAGTAAACGACACGTTTGTGGTTGACTATTGCCACACATTTCCTTGAAATATCTGCCCATTCCTTGTAAAGGGCATGAGAATTTACTAAATAGCACGAGCATGGATTTCTAGACCGTTCATGTGCACCTTTTCATGCACTGATTGTTCGAATTTGAATTATGTGCATTAATGCCTAGAAAATGCACATAATCCCCTAAATATGGTAAATGAGCCCGAAAATATGTCAAATTTGAACACGTTACATTGGAGGGGGTATGTTGATCGTTGGAAAAAAACTGAATGACAAACTAGGCCGGAAATTTGGATTCCCCTTCAATCTTGGTGATTTCCCTCTTGAAAGCATGGAACTTCCTCGGTGATGTTTTGATTTATGAAGGGCGTGCATGATGACGTAAACCAAACCTTCTCAGATTTTTACCAAGGAAAGGTGAGGACATACCGTGGCACCGTGCCAGGCGTCATGTTTTTCAAGCACGTATTTCATTTTTCTATTGTTGATAACCGAGTAAATGACGCATTTGTGGTTGACTATTGCTACACATTCCCTTGAAATCTGTGCCCATTCCTTGTAAAAGGAATGAGAATTTACTAAATACCACGAGTATGGTTTTCCAGACCATTCTTGTGCACCTTTTCATGCACCGATTGTTCGAATTTGAATTATGTGGATTAATGCCTAGAAAATACACATAATCCCCTAAGTATGGTTAATGAGCCCGGAAAAATGCCAAATTTGAACAGGTTGCATTCGAGGGGGTATGTTGATTGTAGAAAAAACTGAATGACAAATTAGGAAGGAAATGTGGATTCCTGACCCCTTCAATCTTGGTGATTTCCCCCTCGAAACCATGAAAATTCCTCGATGATGGTTTGAATTATGAATGGTGTGCACGGTGACATAAGCCAAACCTTCTCATTACCAGGGCATGGTGAGGCCATACCATGGCACCAAACCAGCCGTCATGTTTTTCAAGCACGTATTTCATTTTTCTACAGTTGAATAAATAGAAAATGACGTGTTTGTGGTTGACTGTTGCCACACATTTCCGTGAAATCTCTTCCCATTCCTTGTAAACGACATGAGAATTTACTAAATAGCACGATCATGGTTTTCCAGACCATTCTCGTGCACCTTTTCATGCACCAATTGTTTGAATTTGAATCATGTGCATTAATACCTAGAAAATGCACATAATTCCCAAAATATTGTAAATGAACCCGAAAAAGTGCCAAATTTAAACACGGTGATTTGCAGGGTTTATGTTCATCATAGAAAAAAACTCATGGAAAAAGGACAAAGGAAATTTGGATTACCCTCCAATCTCTGTGATTTACTATTGCACATGATTCATCTCCGCCGCCTCTGCCAACCGTGTGTGTTCACCCACACATGCAAAAGGAAAAAAAGAAAACCCTCACCCATTTTGTCCCCACCCACTCACGGCGGACTCTTCCGCAACTCTGCACCTCATCAACTTCTATCGTGGCGGCCACCCTAAGCTCGACGGCTGATGTTTTCTTGAACTACGTCGGTATTTGCCCAAAGAGGAAGGGATGATGCAGCACAGCAACGGTAGGTATTTCCCTCAGTGATGAGACCGAGATTATCGTAATAGTAGGAGAACCACACAACACAACATAAACAACTCCTACACACTAATAACAAATACTCGCAACCCAGCGTGTTAAAGGGTTTGTCAATCCCTTTTGGGCAACGGCGCCAGAAATTGGCACGGAGACGGGATTACGTTGTAATAGATAGGATAAATAGATCGCAAATAAAATAAAGTGCACCAAGGTATTTTTGTATTTTTGGTTTAATAGATCTGAAAATAAAAGCAAATAAAGATAGATCGTGAAGGCAAATATATTAAAGAAGAGACCCAAGGGCCGTAGGTTTCACTAGTGGCTTCTCTCGAGAAAAATAGCAAACAGTGGGAAAATAATTAGTCTTGGGAAATTGATAGAACTTCAAATAATCATGACGATATCCAGGCAATGATCATTATATAGGCATCATGTCCAAGATTAGTAGATTAACTCCTGCCTGCATCTACTACTATTACTCCACACATCGACCGCTATCCAGCATGCATCTAGTGTATTAAGTTCATGGAAAAATGGAGTAATGCAATAAGAACGATGACATGATGTAGACAAGATCTATTTATGTAGAAATAGACCCCATCTTGTTATCCTTAATAGCAACGATACATACGTGTCGTTTCCCCTTCTGTCATTGGGATGAAGCACCGTAAGATCGAACCCATCACAAAGCACCTCTTCCCACTGCAAGATAAATAGATCAAGTTGGCCAAACAAAACCCAAATATCGGAGAAGAAATACGAGGCTATAATTAATCATGGATGTAAGAGATCAAAGATGACTCAAATCACTTTCATGGATAAAAACATAGATCTGATCATAAACTCAAAGTTCATCGGATCGCAACAAACACACTGCAAAAAGACTTACATCATATGGATCTCCAAGAGACCATTGTATTGAGAATCAAGAGAGAGAGAGAGAGAGAGAGAGAGAGAGAGGATGCCATCTAGCTACTAACTACAGACCCGTGGGTCTACAAAGAACTACTCACGCATCATCGGAGAGGCACCAATGGACATGATGAACCCCTCGGTGATGGTGTCTAGATTGGATCTGTTGTTTCTAGAACTTGTGGCGGCTAGAATTGATTTTCATCGACTTCCCTAGGGTTTTTGGAACATTGGGATATTTATAGAGCAAAGAGGCGGTGCAGGAGGCCACTGAGGTGGGCACAATTCACCTGGGCACACCTGGGCCCCGAGGCGCGCCCTGGTAGGTTGTGCTCCCCTTGGAGCACCCCTCTAGTACTTGTTTGGCCCAATACATGTCTTCTGGTCCAGAAAAAATCCAAAAAAAGTTCCACTGCATTTGGACTCGGTTTGGTATTCATTTCCTGCGAAAAAACAAGCAAAAAACAACAGCTGGCACTGGGCACTATTTCAATAGGTTAGTACCAAAAACTGATATAAAATGACTATAAAATGATTGTAAAACATCCAAGAATTATAATATAACAGCATGGAACAATCAAAAATTATAGATACATTGGAGACATATCAGCATCCCCAAGCTTAATTCCTACTCGTCCTCGAGTAGGTAAATGATACAAACAAATTTTTTGATGTGGAATGCTGCCTAACATGTTCATCACATATTATTTTCTTTATAGCATGGACATTTGGACTTTTATATGGTTGAAAGCAGTAGTCTAGTTTTGACATGAAGACTTTAATACTCAAGCATATCAACAAGCAACCATATCTTTCAAAATATCAATGCTAAAGCAAGTTATCCCTAGCCCATTATGCTCAATCATTGATTCATTCATGAAACACACTCGAATATTAGCTACACCCAATGCTCAAATACGATCATAGTGCCCCTTAGTTGGATCTTTATAAGAAAGGAGACTCAGGTTCAAAAATAAAAACTGCATAAAGTAAAAGAAAGGCCCTTCGCAGAGGGAAGTAGGGATCTGTAGAGGTGCCAGAGCTCAAAGCGAAAATTGAGAGATAAAAACATTTTGGGAGGCACACTTTTCCCACCAGCGAAAATGACTTAGTGTTCCCAACACTTTCCATGCTAGATACATCATAGGAGGTTCCCAAACAGAAAATAAAGTTTATTCCTTTTTCCACCATTCTTTCACTTTCCATGGCTATCCGTATCCACGGGTGCCCTCCATACCAACACTTTCTAAGGAATTTATTATTTGACTACATGAAGTAAATTCATTTTTTTTCATTTCGGGACTGGGCATCCCTAATACCTTTGCCATTCTCTCGTGCAATGACAAGTGAATAAACATTCATCGTGAGAATAACAAATCTAGCATGGAAAATATCGGCCACTCCTCACCGCCTCGCGAGCAGTACGAGCATACAAAAGATAAATTTATTTTTAAAATTAGAGATGACACATACAAATTTGCTTAGAACGGCATGGAAATACTGCATATAGGTAGATATAATGGACTCATATGGAAAAACAAGTTTAAATGGTTTTGGATGCACAAGTAGTGATCATACTTAGTGCAAAATGAAGGCTAGCAAAAAGATTGAGAAGCATCCAACCAAGAAACGAAAAATCTCGTACCCAAGCATTAAGCATAAGTAACACCGAATAATGCACCACACCATAAGTAGGATATAATTTCATTGCATAACTATGTGTAACATCCCAAATTTTCAATTTGGAATGTTATACAATAGACCATCATTCAATATCGTATTTTATTACATTTGGCTAGATCCTAGAAATTCTACGCAACTCAAGGACCTACGGAGAGAGTTGGGGATTTTGTTACTTTCATATTTGAGTTTTCTTAAATTTTGAAAATAGGATCATTTGATTTTTATTATTTTATCTTCAATTATTTCAATTATAAAAATAAGAGAGAGGGAATAAAATGACTTTCCCAAAATAAAGAAATATTGAGGATTTAATATAAAAATCATATAAGATTTTATTTCGGAGTTTTGTCGCTATTTTATTTGAATTAGGAAAAATGCGCGTTTTCAAAATTGCATTTAGGCCCCAATAAATGTTCATCTTGTCCAGATTGATTTTAGAGTACGGGGAAAATTTATTTCGGGATTTTTGGAGTCAGTTTAGTACTTTTTTTTTATGCATGAAATTATTTATAAAAAAACGTGAACTGACTCGGGCCGCCGTGGGAGACCCGGACACCTCTTCGCCCGGCCTTTAAAAGCCGCCCGAGCCGCCCCAGCCCACCCCAGCCCACCGCGCCTCCAAACCCTAACCCTAAGCCGCCGCCGCCGCGCGCCGCCGTCGCCTGCGCCTCCTGCTGCCGCCGACGCCGCCCGCGCCGTCGGCGTCCGCCGCCGCCACTTGCCAGACCCAGCCGTCGGACGCCGCCGCCCTCGCCGGAGGTATCCCCGCGCCGTCGACGGTTTTCTTCAAAAAACCGCCCGTTTTTTTAAAAAACCGCAGTTGTTTTTTTAATTAGATTGATTTTTCCAGTTTAATTTATTTAGCGAACGCCCGTTCGTTCGTTTTAACGAACGGTTTTCGTCTTTTATCCGCAGGCAGCGAACGTTCGTTCGTTAGCATGTTCGACCATTTTTCTTTTTCTCGGATTTCCGCGATTATTTTAGACCGCAATTTCTGATCCGATTTTCGTTCTAGTATAACTTTTCTCTTGTTTATCGGAATCAGGCGATTCGAGCGCCTAGAGTTTCATCTCGAAACCCTCTTTCCGTTTAACCCACTCAAACAAGTTTTTTCTACTATAAATTTGACTTAGGTTCAGATTAGTAAACAAAGCTTGTTTCTTTCGCCGTTTGAGTTTCGTTGTTTCGTTTGATTTGATTCTTTTTGCAAACCGGAGTTCTTAAGTTGAACTTTTTGGTTAGATATCTTATTTGAGTTTTACCTATGCATTAGAAGAGTGCTTATTGTATGCTTGTTTGTTTGTGATAGAGTATCCGGAGTGCGCCGCTTGCTACTTCGAATCTCTTGGTTTCACGGATCATCAGCAAGGCAAGTAACACTTTGATAATACCTCTTTTACTACCCAGTTTTATTGCATTAGATCAATCCTCAAACAATTGCATGATTAGGATCTGATTAATATGTGGGTTTTGGGAAGTAGATGAGGTAGTACCTATTACCTGTTTTATTATCAAACCTTTGAGAGTTACTTCTACGTTTGCTTATATTGCTATGCTATGCTAGTAGACGTGGATTGGGTGAGTGTATCCATGACAGATGTGAGATTGTTACTTAATTGTTTACTTAAGGTGGCAACTTAAATTCACATCTATGTGGATTGAGGCACCTGGGGAACCCAGTGTTGCCTGTATTTTTGGAAATCCCGGGGTACCGTGTGATTCTCCTATGGACCGCCACCCAGGCTCAAAGGGATCATGAGATTATTCATACTAGAAACTTCCGTGTGCAGCCGCAAGCTACTATGGGCTCTAGCATAGTTGAGTATGTTGCGTGAGCTCTTGAAGAGGTAGACTAGAAGATGTAGGGGATGTAGGTTTGTACTGTCTACCCGGAGTAGAGAGTTAATGCTTCTGAAAGACTGTGTCTCGGTCATCCGTTTCTCAAACACCATGTAGTGCGAGAAATCAAGCAGAGGAGATCGAGTCTTGCGAGGAAAAGTACGCAAACCTCTGCAGAGTGTATAAACTAATCATGGTTAGCCGTGTCCCCGGTTATGGAAGTTTTTGAGTATCTAGTACCTGGATTTTCATGTGAATCTCGTCATGTTACTTAATTTAATTTTGTTGGGTTAATGATGACACTTAATTGGGATCGAGTTGGAGGAACCTTCTCAATGTTTAACAATCACCATAATAGTTAAATAAAATTTATTCCTTTGTTGTAGGGAAAAATTGGCTTTATGCAAAACTGTAACCATAGAGCTTTCCACCAGCCATATATGCATGTAGTGATAGCATTATTCTGTTCATTACTCTCTATGTGTTTCATTGCCAGCATATTCCATGTGCTGACCCGTTTTCGGGCTGCAACGTTCATGTTGCAGACTTTTCAGACAACGAGTAAGGTGCCTTAGGTCGTGGTCTTATGCTCAGTGATGCCGTTGGAGTTGATGGACTCGCTTATCTTCCAAGCCTTCCGTGGTTATCGTTATTAGATGGCCTTAAGCCATATTTATTGTAATAAGTTCTCTTTTGGAGACATTCGGTGTAATAAGTGTGTGATTGCTACTCTGTTATAAATCCTTCAAGTATTCTGTGTGTCAGCATTCCCGATCCAGGGATGACACTGATGCACAAAGATCAGACTGTTTGAGGTCTGGTCGCTACAAGACGGTATCAGAGCCAGATTGAATGTAGGACACGACCACTAAGCTAAAGCCCTAGATCACTACTCTCTCTTCTCATTTCTGACTCCTCATCTTTTCTACTCTTTTAGGATGGCGGATGCAAGGAACAAGTTCACGCAACCGGATGAAGATACACCCTTTGGACGCCACTTGAAGGAAGTCACTAGATACCTCAACATCGGAGTATCAAGTTTCACCAGGACCTACATCGCCACTTTACCGGAAGAGGAGCGTTGGATGATTCAAGTTCAAGTTCCAGGAAGGACGTTCATGCCCGTCACTGAGCCCATAGAGTTTTCCTTTGATGCACCAACCTGGAGTCTAGGAAAGAGCATGGCAGCCCACATCACCATGGGACGCATTGGAGAAGTTTACCACAAGGAGAACCAGATGTGCGCAGGCATGATAGATCTGAAGAAGGCATTGACCAAGATGACGGAGCTGGAAGAAGAACTCAAGTCTACACGCGATGGATATGAGGAGGAAATAACAACACTCGTGGAGAAGAATGATGATCTGAAGAAGAAGCTAAAAGTGTTTATGGGATTCCCCGCGACTGGAGGAGAAGACGATGATTGCACTTGCCCGGAGAACTACATCATCATCGACGACACTGACTCGGACCCAGACGATAGCGATGATGACTTTGTTGATGAAGCTGGAACAGATATCATGGAGTCTTCGACCGATCAATTTTTCTAGTCGACCACCATAACAGTAGTAGTATTCCCCCATGTATGTAGTATAGTCCGAGCACTTTTGCAACAATAGTTAGACCGTTGTATGTCCTTATTTGAATTGATTGAAGTGATATTGTTTGCATTTGTCTCATGTGCATATGGGTAGTGTTTTTCCCTATAGACCTCATTCTATTCTATATTCTCATCTTTTCTAAACCCTCAGATGCCTCTGAGACATGACAATGGATTTGCTTTCCCACCGGAGCTCACTCAATTGATCCAGCAGTAGAATGCATTGATGCATATGCTAGTCCAGAATCAGAATCAGGGGAACAACAACAACAATAACCCACCACCACCACCACCTGTTGATCACTTAGCCCGTTTCTTGAGGCTGAATCCGCCGGTGTTCTCCAGTAGCACCGAGCCGATAGTTGCAGATGACTGGCTCTGCAAGATGAGAAGGGAGTTGACCACTATAGGATGCACAGATGCGGAGAAGGTGCATTTTGCCGCACATCAGCTTGATGGACCCGCAGCATCATGGTGGGAGAGTTTCACAGCCACTTATCCCATTGACACTGTCACATGGGATCAGTTTCAGCAGGCTTTCCGTACTGCTCATGTTTCAGCTGGAGCTATGGCCATGAAGAAGCGTGAGTTTCGCAACTTGTGCCAAGGAGGATGTACAGTTGGCCAGTATATGGATGACTTTAGTAAGCTAGCACGTTATGCCCCAGATGACGTTGCTACAGATGCAGCTAAACAGGAGAAGTTTCTGGAAGGACTGAATGATTAGCTGAGTATGCAGTTGATGGTAGCAACTTTCAACAGCTACCAAGAGTTGGTAGACCGAGCTCTCATGATTGAAGGGAAGCAGCAGCAGATTGACAACCGCAAGAGGAAGTATGGACAAGGGAAGTACAATTCTGGAGCTCAGCAGAAGCCTCGTTTTACCCCAAACTCGGGAGGACATTTTTAGCATACTCATGGAGGAGGAAGTTCGCAAAACCATAGTTGCGCCAAGAATGGTAATGGGAATGGAGGAAGCAACGAACAGAACCGTACCAACCCATCAACACCAGCCAAGAGGGATCTGAGCCACATTACCTGTTACAAATGCCAGAAGACTGGACATTATGCCACTGAATGTCTTGAAGCTAAGAATGGAAATGGCAATGGAAGCTCTGGGAAGAAGCCCAACCCTTTCAACAAGGGCCAGGTGAACCACATTAGCGTGGAGGAGGTTGAAGCCCAGCCAGAAGCAGTAATAGGTAAGTTTTTGGTTAAGTCATTTACTGCAATCATTCTTTTTTATACTGGTGCATCGCATTCATACATATGAAGGGGATTTGTGGATAAGTATAAACTACCAACACAAGCCCTTAGATTACCCATGTTAGTAACCTCGCCAGGAGCAGAGTATATGGCTAATCTATGGTGTGATCGGTTACCATTAAGGATTGGTAACTATGTGTTTCCCTCAGACCTAATAGTATTGGAATTGCAAGGACTGGGTGAGATATTAGGCATGGATTGGTTATCGAAGTATGGAGGGAACATTGAATGCGCCAGTAAGTCGATTTTGCTTACCACGCCAGAAGGAAGAAGGATCAAGTATGTATCCCAGCATGTGCCGAAGAGGACTCAAGTAAATTCCTTATCAGGAGTTGTACAGGAGGAAGTACCAGTGGTGAAGGATTTCCCTGACGTATTTCCAGAGGAGTTTCCAGGCATGCCACCGGATAGAGACATTGAGTTTTTGATTGAGATTTTGCCAGGCACAGGGCCGATATCTAAGAGACCGTACAGGATGCCCGCAATAGATTTGGAGGAAATTAAGAAGCAGATTAAGGAATTATTGGACAAAGGCTATATTCTCCCAAGTTCTTCACCTTGGGGATCGCCAGTGCTTCTAGTGGAGAAGACGGATGGATCATTAAGGATGGTTGTTGATTATCGAGGTTTGAATGAAGTTACCATCAAGAACAAGTATCCGCTACCGATGATCAATGACTTGTTTGACCAATTGCAAGGATCTAAGGTATTTTCCAAGATCGATCTGCGATCAGGATACCACCAGTTGAAGATTTGAGAGCGGGATATACCTAAGACGGCTTTTACCACCAGGTACGGGCTGTATGAGTATACCGTGATGTCATTTCGTCTGACTAACGCACTTGCCTATTTCATGAACATGATGAACAAGGTGTTTATGGAGTTTCTGGATAAGTTCATCGTGGTGTTCATTGATGATATTTTGGTCTACTCAAAGAATGAAGAGGAGCATACGGAGCATTTGCATTTGGTACTTGGGAAGCTCAGAGAACATCAGTTATACGCCAAGTTCAGCAAGTGTGAGTTTTGGTTGAAGGAAGTTGGATTCCTCGGACATGTTATATCCGGAGAAGGAATAGCAGTAGACCCCACTAAAGTTGTCACTGTGACAAACTAGGCAGCACCCACGTCAGTTGGAGAGATCCGGAGTTTTCTTGGACTCGTAGGATACTACCGGAGGTTCATTGAGAATTTCTCGAAGATTGCAAAGCCCATGACGGAGTTGTTGAAGAAGGACACCAAGTTCAAATGGACTGAGGAATGTGAGGCCAGTTTCCAGGAGTTGAAGAAATGTTTGGTTACCTCACGAGTGTTGATTCTGCCAGATCAGTGCTAGGATTATGAAGTATATTGCAACGCTTCTCGCCGAGGACTTGGAGCAGTGCTCATGCAGGAGGGAAGAGTTGTTTCATATGCCTCACGACAGCTTAAACCCCACGAGTTGAATTATGCTACACATGATTTAGAGTTAGCAGCCGTAGTTCATGCATTGAAGACATGGAGACATTTTCTCATCGGAAACCATTGTGAGGTGTGCACGGATCACAAGAGCTTTAAGTACATCTTCACGCAGAAGGAGTTGAATCTCAGGCAAAGGAGATGGTTGGAGCGCATCAAGGATTATGATATGAGATTGCATTATCACCCTGGAAAGGCTAACATAGCAGCCGATGCGTTGAGCCGCAAGAGCCATGTCAACACACTCATGACCGGAGAGTTACCAAAGGAGTTAGCCGAGGATCTTCGCGAGCTATGTTTAGAGATAGTTCCCAGAGGCTATGTAGCAACTTTGGAGATTCAGTCTACTTTGATGGATAAGATCAGAGAAGCTCAGAAGACAGACAACAAGGAGATTGCAGAGATAAAGGAGAAAATGAGCAAAGGAAAAGCTAAAGGTTTTCGTGAGGATGAGCACGATACCTTATGGTTTGGGGACCGCGTTTATGTGCCTAATGACCCGGAGATCAGGAAGTTGATTCTGCAAGAGTCCCTTGATTCGCCGTATTCGATTCACCTAGGAAATACCAATATGTATCTGGATTTGAACGACACTTTCTGGTGGACCGGAATGAAGAAGGATATTGCGGAATATGTAGCAGTATGTGATGTATGTCAGAGAGTAAAGGCAGATCATTAGAAGCCGGCAGGATTGCTACAGCCATTGCCAATACCCGAATGGAAGTGGGATAAGTTAGGCATGGATTTTATCACGGGATTACCCAGGACTCGTTCAGGCTATGACTCGACATGGGTTGTAGTCGATCGTTTGACGAAGGTAGCTCATTTCATCCCAGTGAAGACCACTTACACCAGTGCCAAGTTGGCAAAGATATACATGACCAGGATCGTATATCTGCATGGAGTTCCGAGGAGCATTGCATCAGATAGAGGAACCCAGTTTACCTCAAAGTTCTGGAATCCGTTACATGAGACTTTGGGTACCAGGCTAGAGTTCAGTACAGCCTTTCATCCACAGACAGATGGACAAACTGAGAGAGTCAATCATATTCTGGAGGACATGCTGAGAGCTTGTGCGCTAGATTATGGATCTAGTTGGGACGACAATTTTCCATACGCGGAGTTCTCTTACAACAACAGTTATCAATCTAATTTGAAGATGGCCCCTTTCGAAGCTCTGTACGGAAGGAGGTGCAGGACACCATTGTTGTGGGATGAAGTTGGAGACCGCCAGTTGTTTGGACCAGATTTGATTAAGGAGTCTGAACAGAAGGTGAATTTGATTCGCGATAGGCTCAAGATAGCCCAGTCCAGGCAGAAGAGCTATACAGATTCTAAACGCAAGGAGATAGTTTACGAAGTCAGAGACTGAGTTTATCTTCGTGTGTCCCCACTTCGAGGAGTTAAGCGCTTTGGAGTTAATGAAAAGTTAGTGCCACGTTTTGTAGGACCATGCAAAGTTTTGGAGCGGATGGGAGAAGTTGCTTACAAGTTGGAATTGCCCGAAGGATTGTCAGGAGTTCACGATGTGTTCCACGTTTCCCAGTTGAAGAAGTGCCACGCAGAGATGGCTGATATTCCACTGAGAGATACAGTGCCACTGGAAGCGATTCAGTTGGATAGTGATTTGACCTATGAGGAGAAACCAGTCAAGATTCTCGAATATGCCAGCCGAGTCACGCGCAGCAAGGTTATCAAGTTTTGCAAAGTTCAATGGAGCCACCATACCGAAGATGAAGCCACCTGGGAGCGAGAGGAAGATTTACTGAAGGACCACCCTCACCTATTTTCTAGCCAACCCAAATCTCGAGGGCGAGATTCATCTTAAGGTGGGTAGGTTTGTAACATCCCAAATTTTCAATTTGGAATGTTATACAATAGATCATCATTGCATATCATATTTTATTGCATTTTGGCTACATCCTAGAAATTCTACGCAACTCAAGGACCCACAGAGAGAGTTGGGGATTTCGTTATTTTCATATTTGAGTTTTCTCAAATTTTGAAAATAGGATCATTTGATTTTTATTATTTTATCTTCAATTATTTCAATTATAAAAATAAGAGAGAGGGAATAAAATGACTTTCCCAAAATAAAGAAATATTGAGGATTTAACATAAAAATCAAATAAGATTTTATTTCGGAGTTTTGTCGCTATTTTATTTGAATTAGGAAAAATGCCGTTTTTCAAAATTGAATTAAGGCCCCAAATAAATGTTCATCTTGTCCGGCTTGATTTTAGAGGACGGGAAAATTTTATTTCCGGATTTTTGGAGTCCGTTTATTATTTCTTTTATTTGTTTTTCTGCGTGAAATTATTTATAAAAAATGCGAACTGACTCGGGCCGCCGTGGGCGACCCGGACACCTCTTCGCCCGGCCTTTAAAAGCCGCCCGAGCCGCCCCAGCCCACCCCAGCCCACCACGCCTCCAAACCCTAACCCTAAGCCGCCGCCGCCGCCTGCTACCGCCGCCGCCGATGCCGTCGTCCGCCGCCGCCACTTGTCGGACCCCCCCGCCCTCGCCGGAGGTAGCCCCGCGCCGCCGGCGGTTTTCATCAGAAAACCGGCCGGTTTTTTAAAAAAACCGTCGTTGTTTTTTTATTAGATCAGTTTTTTTTCTGGTTTTGTTTATTTAGCGAACGCCCGTTCGTTCGTTCGTTTCAACGAACGGTTTTCGTCTTTTAGCCACAGACAGCGAACGTTCGTTCGTTAGCCTGTTCGTCCCTTTTTCATTTTCTCGGATTTCCGCGATTATTTCAGATCGCGATTTGTGATCTGATTTTCGTTCTAGTATAACTTTTCGCTCGTTTAACAGAATCAGGCGATTCAAGCGCCTGGAGTTTCTTCTCGAAACCCTCTTTCCATTTAATCCACTCAAACAAGTTTTTGCTACTATAAAATTTGACTGAGGCTCAGTTTAGTAAGCGAAGCTTGTTTCTTTCGCCGTTTGAGTTTCGTTGTTTCATTTGATTTGATTCTTTTTACAAACCGGAGTTCTTAAGTTGACATTTCTGGTTAGATCTCTTATTTGAGTTTTACCTGTGCATTAGATGAGTGCTTATTGTATGCTTGTTTGTTTGCGATAGAGTACCCAGAGTGCGCCGCTTGCTACTTCGAATCTCTAGGTTTCACGGATCATCAGCAAGGTAAGTAACACTTTGATCATACCTCTTTTACTACCCAGTTTTATTGCATTAGATCAATCCTCAAACAATTGCATGATTAGGATCTGATTAATATGTGGGTTTTGGGAAGTAGATGAGGTAGTACCTATTACCTGTTTTATTATCAAACCTTTGGGAGTTACTTCTATGTTTGCTTATATTGCTACTCTATGCTAGTAGACCTGGATTGGGTGAGTGTATCCATGACAGATGTGAGATTGTTAATTAATGGTTTACTTAAGCTGGTAACTTAAATTCACATCTAGGTGGATTGAGGCACCTGGGGAACCCAGTGTTGCCTGTATTTTTGGAAATCCCGGGGTACCGTGTGATTCTCCTATGGACCGCCACTCAGGCTCAAAGGGATCATGATATTATTCATGCTAGAAACTTCCGTGTGCAGCCGCAAGCTACTATGGGCTCTAGCATAGTTGGATATGTTTCCTGAGCTCTTGAAGAGGTAGACTAGCAAATGTAGGGGATGTAGGTTGGTACTGTCTACCCGGAGTAGAGAGTTAATGCTTCTGAAAGAATGTGTCTCTGTCATCCGTTTGTCAAACACCATGTAGTGCGAGAAATCAAGCGGAGGAGATCGCGTCTTGCGGGGAAAAGTGCGCAAACCACTGCAGAGTGTATAAACAAATCATGGTTAGCCGTGTCCCCGGTTATGGACGTTTTTGAGTATCTAGTACCTGGATTTTCATATGAATCTCATCATGTTACTTAATTTAATTTTGTTGGGTTAATGATGATGCTTAATTGGGATTGAGTTGGAGGAACCTTCTCAATGTTTAACAACCACCATGATAGTTAAATAAAATTTATTCCTTTTTTGTAGGGAAAATTTGGCTTTATGCAAAACTGTAACCATAGAGCTTTCCACCAGCCATATATGCATGTAGTGATATCATTATTCTGTTCATTACTCTCTATGTGTTACATTGCCAGCATATTCCATGTACTGACCCGTTTTCGGGCTGCAACGTTCATGTTGCATACTTTTCAAACGATGAGTAAGGTGCCTTAGGTCGTGGTCTTATACTCAGTGAAGCCGTTGGAGTTGATGGACTCGCTTATCTTCCAAGCCTTCCGCTGTTATCGTTATTAGATGGCCTTAAGCCATATTTATTGTAATAAGTTCTCTATTAGAGACATTCGATGTAATAAGTGTGTGATTGCTACTCTGTTATAAATCCTTTAAGTACTGTGCGTGTCAGCATTACCGATCTAGGGATGACACTGATGCACAAAGATCAGACAATTTTTTTTATAAATAATTTCACACACAACAACAAATAAAAGAAATACTAAAAGAACTCCAAAAATCCCGAAATAAATTTCCCCGTCCTTTAAAATCAATCCGAACAAGATGCACATTTATTTGTGTCCTAAATGCAATTTTGCAAAACGCGCATTTTTCCTAATTCAAATAAAATAGCGACCAAACTCCGAAATAAAATCTTATTTTATTTTTATATTAAATCCTCAATATTTCTTTATTTTGGGAAAGTCATTTTATTCCCTCTCTCTTATTTTTATAATTGAAATAATTTAAGATAAAATAATAAAAATCAAATGATCCTATTTTCAAAATTTGAGAAAACTCAAATATGAAAATAACGAAATCCCCAACTCTCTCCGTGGGTCCTTGAGTTGCGTAGAATTTCTAGGATCTGGCCAAAATGCAATGAAATAAGATATGCATAATTAGTCATCACCATGACTCACATATCATATCGTCGTCATATCTCAAAACCAATACTAAGAACCAAGTTTATTTTGTCCAATGATCTTCATGAAAGTTTTTATTATATCCTCCTTGGATATCTATCACTTTGGGACTAATTTCATATGTTGCTTTTAATAAGTTCAAACAAATTTAAGTGAAGAATATGAACATAATATTTCTTTCTCTCCAAATAATCTAAGTGAAGCAAGAGAGAATTTCTTAAAAAATTTACTAACTCCCAAATAAATCTAAGTGAAGCATGAGAGCATTTCTTCAAAAATAACAAAGCACACCATGCTCAAAAAGATATAAGTGAAGCACTAGAGCAATTCCATGGCTCTAAAAATTTAAGTGAAGCATACGAGCAAGCATATGATAAACTTTGGCTCTCTCAAAACGGTGTGTCCAGCAAGGATTCAGGACTTAAAACACAAAGCAAAACAAGCAAAGACTCATAACATACAAGACGCTCCAAGCAAAACTCATAATATGTGACGAATAAAAATATAGCTCCATGTAAAATACCGATGGTTGTTAGAAGGAAGAGGGGATGCCACTCGGGGGCATCCCCAAGCTTAGTTGCTTGCTACTTCTTGAATATTATCTTGGGGTGCCTCGGGCATTCCCAAGCTTAGCCTTTTGCTAATCCTTATTCCTTCATCCATCGTAATATCACCCAAAACTTGAAAACTTCAATCACACAAAACTCAACAAAACCTTCGTGAGATTTGTTAGTATAAGAAAGCAAACCACTACTATAAGTACTGTTGCAAACCCATACATATTATCTTTTTGCATTATATCTACTACATTCCAACTTTTCTATGGCAAAAACGCTTCAAAGAAACCATAGAATCATCAAAACAAGCACACAATGCAAAGAAAACATAATTTGTCAAAAACAGAATAGTTTGTAGCAATCTGACTACTTTGAATACTTCTGTAACTCCAAAAGTTATGAAAAATTAGGATGATGTGAATAATTTGTTTATTAATCTTCTTCAAAAAGAATCTACTCAAAAGGACTCTTCTGTTAAAAATGGGAAATATTTTTGTGAGCGCAAAAGTTTTTGTTTTTCAGCAAGATCAAATCAACTCTCACCCAAATCATCCAAAAGGCCTTGCTTGGTACAAACACTAATTTAAACCACAAAACACATCTAATCAGAGGCATAATTGGGTATTTTATTGAAAACAGCAAGAAAACCCAAAAGCAAAAAGATACAAGTTGGGTTGCCTCCCAACGAGCGCTATTGTTTTATGCCCCTAGCTAGGCATAAGATTTTGTTGGTGCTCACTGAGGGAGTCCTGGACTAGGGGGTGTCCGGAAAGCCGGACTATCATCGTCCGCCGGACTCCAAGACTACGAAGATACAAGATTGAAGACTCCGTCCCGTGTCCGGATGGGACTTTCCTTGGCGTGGAAGGCAAGCTTGGCGATACGGATATGTAGATCTCCTACCATTGTAACCGACTCTGTGTAACCCTAGCCTCCTCCGGTGTCTATATAAACCGGAGGGCTTTAGTCCGTAGGACAACATGCATTACAACAATCCTACCATAGGCTAGCTTCTAGGGTTTAGCCTCCTTGATCTCGTGGTAGATCCACTCTTGTACTACCCATATCATCAATATTAATCAAGCAGGACGTAGGGTTTTACCTCCATCGAGAGGGCCCGAACCTGGGTAAAACATCGTGTCCCTCGTCTCCTGTTACCATCCGCCTAGACGCACAGTTCGGGACCCCCTACCCGAGATCCGCCGGTTTTGACACCGACATTGGTGCTTTCATTGAGAGTTCCTCTGTGTCGTCACCGATAGGAAGGATGCCTCCACCCGTCTTCAAAGACGGTGTTTTCGCCGAAGGGGCCTTGGCCGCCGGCCAAACTATCCGGCTAGGTGGTTTACTTATGACCGCCTGTCCGGCCGCCGCTTCGACAATGACTTCTCAAGTCGTCAGAAGCAATCTTCGCGTCAGCCTTAAAGCTGCCGAACAGTTGGATCCAATAGAGCTCTCGTCTGTTAACGAGCTCTTGGATCGCATCGCCGCCCTGGGAGTCGCTACGGACTACAACCAGATTGGGCTTAAAACCGATCTGAGAGAGATTAACTCTCCCCAGGCCACCCACCACGTCGCAGTGGTAGAGGAGCAATACGGCAACTCTTCGCCTGTATTGAAAACTATTCATGTCCGGATTCCCGAACCCTCCACGCCGGATTTCCGCTGAGGAACGGACTTCGATCGAGCATTGAACTTAAAATCATGCGTCGCTCCGGACTCGCTGGATTGTGTCCAGCAAACCAGGCTTCCAAATTCGGAAGCTCTTCAGCCTTTAAGCCCCAAGATGGGCAGGGATCTGGATTTTAGTCCACCCACCCGCCCAGACATATGCGATCTATCTCTAATACGGCAAGAGCCCGCTGAAACAGTACATCACTACTGGGCCAGATTCCTCCTGGTTATGGATAGGATAAAGGACTGCCGAGAGGAAAACGCAATCTCAATCTTCTGCAATAACCGCACGGACAAGGGAATACTAAACGCCATTGATCGTCGCAAAATTACGCGCTTCACCGATCTGGCATCCATAGTACGAAAGTACTGTGCGATGGAGAGTTTCCGGAAAACCGAAAACCAATTTTGGGATAATCCGGCCCCAAACCCAGTCCGCAGCAAAAGTGCGCCTTACACTCAGGCCCCAGATGCAAAAACGAAAAAGCAAAAACCCAATAAGGGGCACGGAACCGTACTGGAGGGATGGCTCAATGGACCCTGTAAGCTTCATAGTACAGAGGGAGCCGTCCCAACACATAGCCTTCGAGCATGTTGGATATTACGGTAGGTGGCCAAAAGTGGCGAGGAGCTTCTAGCCCCAGAAAACCACTCCAACAATACCAGTACGGTATCAACAGTCTTCGAGACCTTCGCATCAAACAATATGCGAAAGCGAACAATCTGCGGACTCGCCGAAGTCTACCAAATAGCGACAACAAATCCATGGAGTGACACAGCTATCACCTTCGGTGCCAGCGACGAACCTAAATTCCGAACAGCCAGAGCACCAGCCGCACTGGTGCTTAGTCCCATAGTGGATGGCTTTCGACTAACAAAAGTCCTCATGGATGGCGGCAGCGGATTAAACCTCATCTATGAGGAAACTCTGCGGAAAATGGAAATCGATTGGAGCCGTATTGAGCGAAGCAGCACAACCTTCAGAGGAATAATCCCTAGCCGGGAGGCACGCTGCACCGGACAAATCACACTCGATGTGGTGTTCGGCTTGCCGGGCAATTACAGATCCGAAGAAGTCACGTTCCAAGTGGCCCTGTTCAACAGCGGATATCACGCTATATTAGGACGAGAGGCATTCACAATTTTTCAAGCAGTACCTCATTACGGGTACATGAAGCTCAAAATGCCTGGGCCCAGTGGAATAATCACCCTCGCTAGTGATCCGGACATAGCACTCCGCGCAAAAAATAAAACAGCTGCACTAGCCCTGGAGGCACTATCCGAAGCCTTAGCAGCAGAGGAACTCACCGCGCTGTGCTCTACGGTGAACAGGGACGATGTGATACTTGATAAAAGATCCAAGTCCACCTCCTTCAAACCAGCAGATGAAATAATAAAATTCCAGGTCCATCCAACGGACCCAACAAAGACGGCCTCCATTGGGGCACAATTGAACCCCGAAGTAGACGCCGCACTGCGTGAATTCCTTCGGGAAAATTGGGACATCTTCGCCTGGCATCCTTCGGATATGCCCGGAATCCCACGCAGGTTGGCAGAACACAGCCTAAACATCCTAAAAGGATTTAAGCCAGTCAAACAGGCTCTTCAATGATTTTTCGAACCCAAAAGACAGGCAATGGGAGAAGAGCTAGCCAAACTATTGGAAGCCGGATTCATTAGAGATATCAAACATCCGGACTGGCTAGCAAATCTGGTGATGGTACCAAAGAAGGATAAATCCTGGCGCCTCTGTGTCGATTTTAAAGACCTCAATAAGGCTTGCCCAAAGGATCCCTTCCCTCTCCCCCGCATCGACCAAATTATCGATGCTACCGCAGGGCACGATTCGTTGTGCTTCCTGGACGCATACTCTGGCTATCATCAAATCAAGATGGCAGAAGCAGACCAAGCCGCAACGGCATTCATCACTCCATACGGACCATTCTGCTTCAACACGATGCCCTTCGGACTTAAAAATGCCGGCGCAACATATCAGCGCATGATTCAAACATGTCTGGCCACCCAGATCGGCAAAATAGTCGAGGCATACGTAGACGACGTAGTCGTCAAAACAAAACATGTCGAAACTCTAGTAGACGATTTGAGGCTCACATTCGACAACCTCAGAGCATATGACATCAAGCTGAATCCGGAAAAATGCGTTTTCGGCGTACCAGCCGGAAAGCTGCTGGGCTTCATTGTATCCGGTAGAGGAATTGAAGAAAACCCGGCTAAAATCCGAGCTCTGTCACAGTTGGATATTCCAAAAGACCTCAAGCAAATACAAAAATTAACAGGATGTGTGGCAGCCTTAAGCCGCTTTATCTCCCGTCTAGGAGAAAAGGCGTTGCCCCTCTATCGCCTCCTCAGGCGCACCGAACACTTTGAGTGGACGGATGCTGCCACTGCCAGACTCGAAGAAATAAAGGCCATATTGGCAACAAATCCGGTCCTGGCTGCGCCCACTCTGGGCGAACCAATGTTGTTATACATCGCAGCAACGCATCAAGTTGTAAGCGCGGTCCTCGTCGTCGAACGAGCGACAGAAGGGCATAAATTCCCTCTTCAAAAACTAGTGTATTATGTATCCACTGTGTTAACCCCCTGCAAATCCCGTTACCCGTACTATCAGAAGATAGCATACGCGGTGTTCATGGCATCCCGGAAGCTCCGACACTACTTTCAGGAGTGTTCGATAACAGTGGCCTCTGAAGTACCACTCAATGACATTATAAATAACCGCGACGCAACGGGCAGGATTGCAAAATGGGCCATTGAGCTCTTACCATTCGATATAACTTACAAACCTCGGCGAGCTATAAAGTCACAAGTTTTGGCTGACTTCATCGCCGAATGGACCGAAGCCGAACTCCCTAAAGAGTACGGCGCATACTCCAATTGGGTTATGCATTTCGACGGCTCTAAAATGTTGGCCGGACTGGGGGCTGGCGTCGTATTGACGTCCCCAACCGGGGATACAGTCCAGTACGTACTTCAAATAATGTACATGGACTCCAACAACGCAGCCGAATATGAGGCCCTATTACATGGTCTCCGGATGGCAGTCTCCATGGGTATTCAACGCCTAGAGGTGCGCGGGGACTCAAACCTTGCAATATCCCAAATAAATGGAGACTTTGATGCCAAGGATCCGAAAATGGCAGCATATCGCAACGCCGTTCTAAAAATGTCAGCTCGATTTGAAGGACTCGAATTCCATCACATAGCCCGAGATAATAACCAAGCGGCCGACGTACTGGCACGCATCGGTGCAAAACGTGATGCTGTCCCTCCAAATATCTTCCGGGAACGGCTCTTCAAGCCATTCGTACTATGGGAAGAGGAGCCCGGAAGTGACAAACCGGAAAAAACCGAGCCAATCGGCGATTCAGCCGACGACATAACACCGTTAGCCCACGACATAATGGCAGTAATTTCCCCGTGGACAGAACCATTCCTAGCCTACTTGCTTAGGCAGGAACTCCCCGAAGACCAAAACGAGGCCCGCTGCATAGTCCGGCGATCGAAAGCCTACAAGGTCCATGAGGGAGAACTTTATAAAAAAAGCACAACCGGAGTCCTTCAAAGGTGTATCTCCGAAGAGGAAGGGAGAAACCTCCTGGCTGAAATTCATGCCGGACTAGGCGGACACCACGCAGCAGCCCGGGCCCTTGTAGGAAAGGCATTCCGTACAGGATTTTATTGGCCGACGGCCCGGGAAGATGCCCGGGACTTAGTCCAGAGATGCGTTGGTTGTCAGCTCTTTGCTAATCAGAGCCATATGCCGCCTACCGCCCTCAAAACTATACCCATTACCTGGCCGTTCGCGGTCTGGGGGCTTGATATGGTTGGACCCCTTAAAGGGGGAACCCACAAGCAAAGGTACCTATTGGTCATGGTGGATAAATTCACCAAATGGATAGAGGCCAAGCCGGTCAAAATGGCAGAGTCCGGACCAGTGATAGACTTTATATCTGGGGTAGTACACCGTTACGGAGTCCCCCACAGTGTCATCACCGACAACGGCACGAACTTCACAGCCGACGAGGTTAAGTCATGGTGCAAGAATATGGGCATCAAGCTCGACTACGCTTCAGTCTATCACCCTCAAACCAACGGTCAAGTGGAACGAGCAAATGGTCTAATAATGAGCGGCATTAAGCCCAGACTAGTGCGGTCACTTACTAAATCGGACACGCACTGGGTCGAGGAGCTCGACTCCGTACTCTGGGGGCTGCGGACAACGCCTAACCGTACTACCGGATTCACACCATTTTTTATGGTATACGGCGCAGAGGCAGTCCTGCCCTGCGACATTATTCATGACTCATCTCGAGTGCGCATGTACGAGGAAAGAGAGGCCGAGCTGGATCGGCAGGACAGCCTGGACACATTGGAGGAAGAACACGACGTCGCCAAAGCTCGTTCCGCATTCTATCAGCAGCAGGCTCGAAGATATCAAAGCAGAGAAGTACGGGCCAAGACTTACAACATTGGCGAACTAGTTCTACGCCTGCCGGACAAGAAAAAGGACAAGCTCAAGCCCAAATGGGAGGGCCCCTTCGTTATCGATCAAGTCCTGACCGGCGGAGCATACCGTCTACGAAATGCGTCGGATAACCGACTCGAGCCGAACCCATGGAACGCAGCCCGCCTTCGAAGATTCTATGCCTAGCGCCGGAGTAAGAGTTCGTCCCCTCCCTCCGTCCAAATTTTTATACCTTGGCTGCCTTTCGTTTATCTTTTCATAACCTTTTTATTAATAAGCCCCTAAGGGCTTACTTTTGCATTTTTTCGCATACACTTGATGTGCCATCCGCACTCATTATACCTGGGGGCTTCTTTTACAGAAGCTCAATTATAAGGGTTTCATGCCCAGCACATGTGTCACGCTTCCACATGTACCTTTTACTCACCATTATATGCATCGATATGACTTAAGTTTTGGCCAAGCTGGGTTGCCTGGCTCCTGTGCTTACCCCTACGTTCCCGATTGTTCGGCTAGGAGGTAAAGGGAGCACCTCTGCGATTGTTACTGCCGGGTCAGCCGGATGTGTACCTCAGACTGGGTGAAGCCGAAAGCTAGCGTTCTTAAGGGAATATTCGGTCGGTGACTTAAAAGATGACTTTTTACTTATTTATCTATCTGCCCCCAGATGTTTTACTGCTTTCTTTGCAGTCCGGACATGCACTTTAGGGCATGCCTCCCAGCGAAAGGAACCCTTAACGGAACTATTCTCCCTGGAAGATGTTTCTTACTAACCATGTAATATAACATAACTAGTTGGGCACTTGTCTGATAAAGCACTAATGGCCCCTACGCCTGGTCTCCATGCATACCACGGTTGTTTCTTAACCAAAAAGGTATTCGGACACACTCTGGACTCTAGGGTCCCGAGGTTGAAGCGAAAAGGTCGGCAAAGACAAACGATCTACAATCTGGCTAGAAGGCATTTCGCATGTCACCTCAAAGGAAAACATACATTGTCAAATTTATTGATTGTATTCCTCCTCAATCCCGTCTAACAGGCTGTCTAACTTACAGTCCCGTTGGGAAAACTTAGCAGCCAACTCTACTTGGCTGTATACTAAACTCACAGGGATCTCCTTCCCATCGGGCCCCACCGGTCCGACTTCGGCCATATGGTTGGGATCCGCCTTCTTATACCACGTCTTCACCATGGCCCAAGCCTCCCTGGCACCTTGACGGCAAGCCGAAATCTTCCACAAACGGAAGCGCTGCCGCACTCCCTGAAGCTTCTCCGCAAGCTCCCCAAGGCCCTCGGGTAGGGAGAGGGCTGGCCATAAAGCCTGGACGACGCCGGTCATTGCCTGCCGAACTCGTTCGAGCAGTTGCAACAGTTCGGGAAGCTGATCACCCGTTGATATAGGCATCTCCTCTGCAGGACGACCTGTGAGTATACCTACAAGACATATCATGTCAAAATACTTCCTCGCCAAACTCTTCTTTTCAAAGGAGTCCGCTCAAGCACTTACTATAAATGCCGCGACGAAGCCGCTGATTCTCCTTAACGGAGCCGGACAGCTCGGCTCGAGTGCCTTTTAGCTCTTCTCCGAGCCTGGCGTTGGCATCCTGGAGCTTGTTCCTTTCTTGCTGAACCCTATTCAGCACACTCTCGCCGGCCTTTAGCTGGCGCAGCAATGCTTGCCTATCCGGATCTTCTCCGGCGGCACCTGCAATGTCATTATTAGACTCGCGCGCACGCCGCACAGCGCTTATATTTATTAATAAAAATGTGTTACCAGGAGGGGTCTCTGTGTCTCCTCCTGCGGCAGCAAGTGCGGCCTCAAGTTGGGCCTTGCAATCTTGCAGCTCCCGAGACAGCTGGGCATTCTTCTCGGTAAGAGCCTGAGTTTTCAAATGATCCTTAAAACAGTTAATATAACTACTTTAAGTCTCGGGGGCTACTGGTACATACAACCATTAAAATTCCCTTACCCGTATGTCTTTCACATACTGCTCCGTGGCTCTGGTAAAACGATCTTGAGCGGCACGGAGATGCGCGTCCCCTGCGTTAAAGGCATCCAATGCCTCAGGGGAAAAGCACGCCTCACGAAATACTGTCCGGCGGCGCCTATGGTTCATGGCGCTCTCTACCTCAGACTTGGTGGCGGACAGTCTGTCGGTGTCCTCCGTTGGAGAAGGATCCGGCCCGCGTCTTGCGCTTGCCTCCCCCTCCAGGCCGGGCGCTGGAGCCTGGCCGGTGTAGGTTGGATCAGCAACTTCTGCGCCCGCAGTCTGGCGAGCGCTTTTTCTCCTGCAAAGATCATGAGCACTCAGGCGTTTCTTAGGAACGTCGCTCTGAAAATTCAAATACGAGCTATACCTTTGCGGCGACGTTTCCGTCCGCACCGCGCTCCTTTTCCGCCTGCTGGTCCGAACTGACCTCTGTTGGTCAGCCGCCGCGGGCTCGGCTTCCTGCCGTAAAGGCGCTTCCTGCAAAATACCATCGTTCGTGAAGGTTAGAAATGGGCAGGGAAGAGATAATGGTGTCCGGACTTCGATCGCGGTCACCTGGGAAGCCGGACACAGTCCGGGGTAATCCGCCGTAATGGCAACCAAAGCATTGTCTATGCTGAGCTGGTGAAACACCCCGTCGATCAGCTCCACCTCGATGTCCGGATCCTCTTCGGAGGCCGGATCTAGGGATCTTTCCGAATCCTCGGGTTGCGGAGCAGGACTTACCATGTCCTCCACAGTCCGGCGCAGATCCTGCGCCGAAGACATAATGTAAGAAGCCTAAACTTCGAAAGCATGGGTTGAGCCCTTAAAGGTGTTCACTTACCCATCCTCTAGGGTTAATCATGGAAAACCCATTCAAAGGGTTCGTTCGAAGGAAGTCCTCCTTCTCCCCCTTGTACAGGCTGGACAGGATCTCCACCAGATCCTCGGTCGAATCCGGCCCTTTGCGGCCATGACGGGTGGCATCGTCTTCCCCATTGAAATCCCACATGGGGTGGCCTCTGTATTGCAATGGCTGTACCCCCCGCATGATGCATGTCGCCATGAATCCGATCATGGTCAAGCCAGAATGGGCCACTAATCTTATTCGGCCCATCAAGTAATGGACGCTCTTGTCTTCCTCCAATCAGGGGCTCCGTGGGCGCCAGCTGAGGCGCTTCTTCAAAGGGGTATCCGGTCCCGGCAATGCGCCATATTTCGGCGCCGCCCACTTGATATATGGACCCCTCGTGAGAACGGGGTACGAGGCAGAACAACCTCTTCCACAATGCAAAATGGGGCTCAATGCCCAGGAATAGCTCACAAAGAGCTACGTAGTCCGCGATATGCAGGACAGAGGCGGGCGTGAGGTGGTGGAGCTGGAGTCCGTAGAACTCCAGGAGCCCGCGGAGGAACGGATGTATTGGGAATTCGAGTCCCCTTACCAGATAGGGGACGAAGCATAATCGCTCCCCCTTATTGGGGCTTGGGGTAGCCTCCGCTTGCCTCCCACCTTGATAAGTAACCAGTCCGGCCCGGACTGGGACCATGAAGGCCGGAGGGAGAAATCCCCCCGTTTGGAGCTTCACTAGCTCGTTGTGCGAAACAGAGCACCTCCTCCAATTCCCCGGCGGTGGGCTGGGAGTGCGTGAAGAAGAGCCGCGTCGACGGTCCATGATGGAATGGATTTTTAGGTCAAAGGCGCTCCGATGAAGTATTCGCG
Organism: Triticum timopheevii; assembly: GCA_963921465.1. Taxonomy (NCBI): domain Eukaryota; kingdom Viridiplantae; phylum Streptophyta; class Magnoliopsida; order Poales; family Poaceae; genus Triticum; species Triticum timopheevii. The sequence continues at coordinate 425,596,366 of OY997272.1, forward strand.
GGAGGAGGATGGTGTGGTTTGGATCTGGATTTTTGCCTCTTTTATAGGCAGATGACTCGCACGACTGGGGGGTGAAACGTAAAAGACGCCCTGGCTTTTCACATTTGTGCGACGCGTGGAAAAATACCACTATTGGGCGTAGAAGCCGAGAAGCACAGTATTTATGGTGAAGCCGGACACTGTTCGGCAGGTACATGGAACTTGAAGGGAGAACCCGCCTTGCAACGCCGAAGACTATATACGCGCTGGACTTATCGTCATTGAAGCCTGGTTCGGGGGATACTGAGGGAGTCCTGGACTAGGGGGTGTCCGGACAGCCGGACTATCATCGTCCGCCGGACTCCAAGACTACAAAGATACAAGATTGAAGACTCCATCCCGTGTCCGGATGGGACTTTCCTTGGCGTGGAAGGCAAGCTTGGCGATACGGATATGTAGATCTCCTACCATTGTAACCGACTCTGTGTAACCCTAGCCTCCTCCGGTGTCTATATAAACTGGAGGGCTTTAGTCCGTAGGACAACATGCATTACGACAATCATACCATAGGCTAGCTTCTAGGGTTTAGCCTCCTTGATCTCGTGGTAGATCCACTCTTGTACTACCCATATCATCAATATTAATCAAGCAGGATGTAGGGTTTTACCTCCATCGAGAGGGCCCGAACCTGGGTAAAACATCGTGTCCCTCGTCTCCTGTTACCATCCGCCTAGACGCACAGTTCGGGACCCCCTACCCGAGATCCGCCGGTTTTGACACCGACACTCACATGAAAGATAACAATTGAAACAAAAAGAGAGCATCATATAACACGTGACAAACACTTTTAAGTCTAACATACTTCCTATGCATAGGAATTTTATAAGCATACAAATTATCAAGATAAGAAATATCTAGCATATGCAAAGGAGAGGAGTAAAACATTGATAATCTCAACATAATGAGAGGTAATTTAGTAACATGAAAATTTCAACAACCATATTTTCCTCTCTCATAATAATTCCATGTGGGATCATAATCAAATTCAAAAATATAGCCATCACATTCTCTTCATGGTCCAAATGCATGCAAAGTTGACACTCTTCCAAAATAGTGGGATTATCATCAAATAAAGTCATGACCTCTCCAAGCCCACTTTTATCAAAATTTTCACAAGATTGAAAACTCTTCACATATGTGGGGTTATTTTCACCTAAAGTTGACACTCTTCCAAACCCACTTCAATACGATTGCAAAATTTATTATCAATAGCATATTCATCATGAGGCTCAAATAAATTTTTAAGATCATAAGAATCATTATCACCCTAATCATGATCATTGCAATAAGTAGTGGCCATTACATAACAAGCATCCCCAAGCTTGGGGTTTTGCATATCACTAACACAATTGACATTAATAGAATTTATAATAACATCATTGCAATCATGCTTTTTGTTCAAGGAGCTATCATGAATCACTTTATAAATTCCTTCGTTCAACACTTCATCACAATTTTCAGATTCATAAATCTCAAGCAAAACTTCATATAAAAAATCTAGTGAACTAAATTCACTAGCAATTGGTTCATTATAATTGGATATTTTTGAAAATATTAGCAAGTGGATGAGGATCCATATCAATGGATTTTTAGCAAGCGAAGATGTAAGCAAATAGAAGGCACATGGCAACACAAGCAAACATGAGATCTGACGAGAAAAAGGCGAACGAAAAAGAGGGCAAATAAAACGGCAAATTTTTGTGAAGTGGGGGAGATGAAAAGAAGAGGCAAATGGCAAATAATGTAAATTGCAAGGAGATGAAATTTGTGATTAGGAACCTGGTTGATGTTGATGATGTCTCCCCGGCAACGGTGCCAGAAATTCCTTTTGATGTTTGCTTGAACTACGTCGGTATTTCCCCAAAGAGGAAGGGATGATGAAGCACATTAATGGTACGTATTTCCCTCAGTAGGAGAACCACGCAACACAACGTAAACAACTCTTGCACACAAATAACAAATACTCGCAACTCGACGTGTTAAAGGGATTTTCAATCCGTTTCGGGAACGGCGCCAGAAATTGGCACGGAGACGGGATAAAGTTGTAATAAATTGGATAAATAGATCTCAAATAAAATAAAGTGAAGCAAGGTACTTTTGTATTTTTGGTTTAATAGATCTGAAAATAAAAGCAAATAAAAATAGATCGTGGAGGCAAATATATTAAAGAAGAGACCCGGGGGCCGTAAGTTTCACTAGTGGCTTCTCTCGAGAAAAATAGCAATTGACAGAACTTTAAATAATCATGACGATATCCAGGAAATGATCATTATATAGGCATCACGTCCAATATTAGTAGAGCGACTCATGCCTGCATCTACTACTATTACTCCACACATTGACCGCTATCCAGCATGCATCTAGTGTATTAAGTTCATGGAAAAATGGAGTAATGCAATAAGAACGATGACATGATGTAGACAAGATCTATTAGTGTAGACATAGACCACATCTTGTTATCCTTAATAGCAAGGATACATACATGTCATTTCCCCTTCTGTCACTGGGATCAAGCACCGTAAGATCGAACCCATCACAAAGCACCTCTTCCCATTGCAGGATAAATAGATCAAGTTGGCCAAAAAAACGCAAATATTGGAGAAGAAATACGAGGCTATCATCAATCATGCATATAAGAGATCAAAGAAGACTCAAATAACTTTCATGGATAAAAACATAGATTTGATCAAAAACTCAAAGTTCATCGGATCCCAACAAACACACCCAAAAAGACTTACATCATATTGATATCCAAGAGACCATTGTATTGAGAATCAAGAGAGAAAGAGAGGAAGCCATCTAGCTACTAACTACAGAACCGTAGGTCTACAAAGAACTACTCACGCATCATCGGAGAGGCACCAATGGACATGATGAAACCCTCCGAGATGGTGTCTATATTGGATCTGGTGTTTCTGGACTCTGTGGTGGCTGGAATTGATTTTCATCGACTCCCCTAGGGTTTCGGGAATATTGGGGTATTTATAGAGCAAAGAGGCGGTGCGGGAGGCCAACAAGGAGGGCACAACCCATCGAGGCACGCATGGGCCCCCATGCGCCCCCTGGTGGGTTGTGCTCCCCTTGGAGTTCCTCTCAGGTGCGTTCCTAGCCCACTAGATGTCTTCTAGCCCAAAAAATCCACAAAAAGTTTCGCTGCCTTTGGACTTCGTTTGGTATTGATTTCCTGCGATGTAAAAAAACATGCAGAAAACAACAACTGACACTGGGCACTATGTCAATAGGTTAGTACAAAAAAGATATAAAATGACTATGAAATGATTGTGAAACATCCAAGAATGATAATATAACAGCATGGAACAATAAAAAATTATAGATACGTTGGAGAGGTATCAATGACAGTCATTGGCGGGCGGAGCTTGCGCTCCAAACGGCATGGGATTTCGCCCCTACCAGTTTCTGCCGCCTATCTGCACCGACATTCTGGACTCTAGTCGATGGGGGTTTTCTGCGGGATTGGGCCGGGGATTTTTCTCATGGAGAAGGTAACCAATTTAGCGAAATACTCACTCATCTCTTATCTCAGTCCGTCCGTTGCTGTTAATAAACCGGCAGAAATTAATGTAGATTCATTTTTCTTCTAGCTGATTCAAGGGTTTTCATTCATGTGTCCATAGTGCAAGCACAAATGAGGCAAGTGTGGTCACGGCTAGTCGGAAACTAAGTTCTATCTCACCATTCCGGATGACTTCAGGGAGCGCTTGGTATGTTCAATCCCACCCCACCACGGTTGGCATGGCTTAAATTTGTGAACATATAGCGTCTGTTGCTACATTTCGATAAAAGGTACGGTGCCATGTGCATCCTAGATGTCGAAGCCGATTTCCCCCCTATATTAGGCAAATTTATGATGTATTCTTCATTCAGTTACTCTCATATTTGCATCAAATCTTTGTGACATTATCTATTTTTAATTATATATTTTTGTACTTTGCTTTCATCTATATATTGATCTGTTCTATCAGTTACTCCCATATTTGGATCTTGCTCTGTTATTTCAGTGTATATAATTTACGATCTTAATTTTCATTTCAAGCAGTACATCCCTTGCTTTGCAAGAATAGGAGTAGAAGGAAATCTTGAGCTTTACTTTGTTGATGACTCCATGGATGTCATATTGACAACACAGCATGGATTTACAATGACAGTTAGCATGAAACTTGATAAAGATGGTCAATCCTATTTTGATGCAGACCTTTGGAGAAAAATGTCTAAGTGTTATGAACTGAAAGCTGGCAATAAAAATCTAGTGCGTGCACCACATCCTGGTTTAATTAACATGGATGTTTACTTCCCCAACGTCATCAGGCGATCAAAGTCTGATCAAGGTTAGTGTCCTTTCAAGTTTCTCCATGCTGGCATATTACTTAGCAAAATCGGGGTATTTGTTTTGACTAATTGATCACTATTTAAGAAAACAATTGTGACTTCATTTTCTGATTCCGTTCCTAGGTAGTAACAAATTTGATTTACCAATTTATGTGCACTATATATTCTTCTGCCATGTTCTGAATAAATAATACCTTTCCACCTTTTAAGCAGGATATGTTGGATGCATAGTGAACGATCTGTATGTTACTAAGCGTACCAAATTTGACTGGAAGGACTGGAAGCATGTCACAAACTTTGTTGATAATCTGACAGAGATAGCACATCGTATGAACGCTAGATTTTGGATGGGATTAATTATACCTATGGTGCACACATTGAACAAGACCAATTGTCTGCACAAAATACTGGTACAAAGTCTTATTTTTATGTTGATGCTCATAAACTATATATATCTTCAACGACATGTTACAATTGGTTTTTATTCTACATTTCAACAGAAATTGCCCGTTGTAGCTGTTCCTGGATCAATTTCCCAGCGTGGTCAAATTAAACTTGTGCCTGCTAATAACGCCAAGGTGATTGCAAGGTACTGCATTTCCCATAGAAATGGAATCATTCAAATTAACAAGTTCTCTCTTGTCGTGGCAATGCATCCATATTGGAAAATTGGAGACACTATTCTACTAATGCTCTACGAAGGCACAAGAGGGCTCTTCCTTTTCATTGACGAGATGTCGAGTCGCCGTGATCAAGCTGCTTCCAGCGGATAGTTGTGGTTGTTGGCCCTCAACCTCTTAAAATGTGCTAGTTGTTACTATGTTAAGTATGAGATATGGACCATATGGTTGTTGGCCCTCAGCCTCTTAAAATGTGATAGTTGTTACTATGTTAAGTATGTAGATATGGACCATATAGTTGTCAAAACGTGTGACGAAGATCCTCCTTTTGTCGAATAGTGTAACCACTATATATATGTTACTCAAATGATGTTAGCCAAGGTCTTAAACTTTTCATGGAAAGTATTAGTATCGTACATAGTTCATTGAGTTTAAGCGTGTGCCCGGTAGAGCGGTAGAGTAGAGGACGCCCATCTTTTGGATGTGGCGACCAGCACCGATGTCCAGAAGGCATTTGCATATTAATTAGCTGTGTTAACATAAGGAAACGTATGTGTAACTTACTAATCATCGCACATGAGTACTCATAGACGCAACGTGTGCAATACTCCTAGCCGCCGCAAGCAACTAGTTTGCAACTTTCAAAATATTTTGTACACACAGAATCGCACACGAATTAACTGTAGTAACCGTCTGTGTTGTAATTTCTCATCGCAAACAGTTCACCCGAGTGGGCTGTTTGCCGCATATCACACACTTCTTGTTTACTCGACTCGTTTGTGTTCTTTTGGCTCATCGCAAACAGTTCATCTATGTGAACTGTATGCCGCATATCACACACATCTTGTCAAGTTGAACCATTTCTTTTTGTGTTCCCCAATCAAAAACAGTTCGTCCGAGTGAACCGTATGTCATATATCACCCACACCTTGATCTGGCTAACCGTTTCTATTGCACTCCCTAATAGAAAATAGTTCATCTAAGCGAACTGTATGTCGTATATTGCACACACCTTGATATGGATGTCCGTTTCTGTTGTTCTATCTCATCACAAACAGTTCATATGGATCATCCATGTGCCCTGCATTGCACACGCAACTAAAATCTGAACCATGTTTGATGTCTCCGCCATCACAAATGTTTTGCATCTTTTTTGATAGTTTTTTACATCAGCGTTTGTGATTAATGCATCGCACACAGTTTTGTCAAAGGCTCTCTGATCGTAGTGTCGCGTTAGCAGCATCCTGCCATAGTGAATAGTTTCATCTTTAGCTATTACCGGTTCTTCAATTTCTTCTTTAATAGGGGGATGATATTTAAACCACTTCTCCTTAGGGAAATCAACATGAGTAGCAAATGATTCACAAAATGAGGCTACTATCTCAGAATCAAGTCCATATTTAGTGCTAAACTTGTGAAAAGCATCGGTATTCATAAAAGAATTAACACAATTAAACTCAAGCTTAATACCTGACTCATTACCTTCATCGAGTTCCCAATCTTCAGAGTTGCATTTAATTCTTTCTAAAAGATCCCACCTAAATTTAATAGTCTTCTTCATAAAAGAACCAGTATAAGAAGTATCAAGCATGGATCGATCATCAGGAGAAAGCCAAGCATAAAAATTCTAAATGATCATTTCTCTAGAGAGGTCATGATTGGGGCATGAATATAACATTCAATTAAGCCTCCCCAAGATAGAGGGATACTTTCTCCTTCACGAGGCCAAAAATTATATATATAATTCCGATCACGATGAACTAGATGCATAGGATAATTTTTTTTTGGTAAATTCCAATTTCAATTTATTCCAGTTCCAAGGTCCAATATCATCGCATAGCCTATACCATGTCAATGCTTTTCCCTACAAATATAAAGGGAAAACCTTCTTCATAGCTTCATCCCCGGATAAACTTGTAAGATTAAACAATCCACAAATTTCATCCACATATATCATGTGCATATCAGGATGTTCAGTTCCATCTCCTGCATAGGGATTAGCTAGGAGTTATTCTATCATATCTGAAGAAATTTCATAACCAATATTTTCAGTAGGTGCAATAGGTTGAGGGGCAACTAATTGTGCTTCCGGACGAGGTGAAGATACACCAAACAAACCCCTCAAAGGATGATTTTTCATAGTAACAAGTGACAATAAATTTCAGCACATAGTAATAATTTTTCCTTACCAATTTCCACTTACCAAGAAAGATTCACTCCCCAGTAATGGTGCAAGAAAATAGACTTGATGACTCAAAAGTATAGAGGATCAATCGTAGTCCTTTCGAGAGTGTCGAACCCAACGAGGAGTAGAAGGAAATGACAAGTGTTTTTCAGCAAGGTATTTTCTGCAAGCACTGAAATAGTCGGTAACAGGTAGTTTGATAGCAAGATGATTTGTAATGGTAATGGTAAATAAAGTGCAGCAAGGTAGCCCAATCCTTTTGTGACAAAGGACTGGCCAAAATGGTCTCTTATAATAAGCAAAGTGTTCTTGAGGGTACACATGAATTCCATCTAGTCACTTTCATCATGTTGGTTTGATTTGTGTTCGCTACTTTGATAATTTGATATGTGGGTGGACCGGTGCTTGGGTGCCGTTAAAAACCTCCCCCTTATTATTAACCCCCTTGAATCATCCGCAACTTTAAGAAAAGCATTAAGATAAAAATCTAACCATACCATTAAACATTTGGATGCAAATCGGTCCCTTACAAAGTAGCGCATAAACTAGGGTTTAAACTTCTGTCAGTCTAGCAACCCATCATCTAATAACTATTACAAAATGCAATCCCTTAGGCCGAAATACGGTGAAGTGCCATGTAGTCGACATTCACATGACACCACTAAGGGAATCACAACACACATATCATCAAAATATCAAACACATATCAAGTTCACATGATTACTTGCAACATGATTTCTCCCCTGACCTCAAGAAGAAAAGTAACTACTCACAAATGATAATCATGCTCAAGATCAGAGGGGTATTAAATATCATAATGGATCTGAACATATAATCTTCCACCAAATAAAACATATAGTAATCAACCACAAGATGTAATCAACACTACTAGTCACCCACAAGTACCTATCTAATGTTCCGGTACAAAGATTGAACATAAGAGATGAACTAGTGTTTGAGAGGAGATGGTATTGTTGAAGATGTTGATGAATTCTGCCTTCCCAAAGATAAGAGGGTTATTACTGATGACGATGGCTTCGATTTCCCCTGCCGGGAGGGAAGTTCCCCCGGCGGAATTGCTCCGTCGGAGGCTAAAAGTGCTCCTGCCCAAGTTCTGCCTCGAGATGGTGACATTCCATCACTAAAGTCCTCTCCTTATTTTTGCTAGATCAAAATGACATATATAACATAAGATGGGCACCGGAGGTGGGCTGGGCTGAGCACAACCCACCAGGGTGCGCCTGGGGGGGCTGGCGCACCCTGGTGTATTATGCTCACCAGGTGCCCCCCCCCCCCCCGCTAGTTATTTGCTCCCGTATTTTTCACATATTCCAAAATAATTCTCCATGAAGTTTCAACTTATTTGGAGTTGTACAGAATAGGTAACTCTGACGTTGCTTTTTCAGGTCCAGAATTCCAGCTGCCGACATTCTTCCTCTTTGTGTAAACCTTGCATATTATGAGGGAAAAGGCATTAGAATTACTCCATAAAGCTTTATTATGCATAAAAACATTGTAAATAATAGCAAGAAATCATGATGCAAAATGGACGTATCACATGTCATCACACCAGTACATGCATTAGATGATCCTTTGATGAGGTTGTATATGCATGCATATCAAGGTAAATACAAATACGTGAATAAATCCAAGGCCAAGGTATAAAAGGCATGCACGGATGCATACAAATAATCATTACAAAAATCAAAAAGGTTCACCACACACTAAAAAAGTTAAGTTTGTTAAAGGTAATGTTCATTGTATATTAAAGAAAAGGCCCAAGGCAAGCATAACAGAACCTTACAAACACACGCTTACAAAATAAAGTTATATTTAAAATCTTGGTTGGAGGGGGGTCGAAGTGTTCTTTCTCCCGCATCCACTGGCGGCGCCGTGAGCGTAACTCATCGCCACTTCTGGGCCTTTGCCTTGGTGGATGAAGCTTTTTAAAATCGAAGATCTTGTAGAAACAACGACCAGGAAGTCGTAGGAGACACCGGTGACTCTCCGGAGAAGTAAACACCGATAAGAGCGTGTAGATAGTTTGAAGACCACGAAAGCTAACCAAATCCAGAAGGAACCGTCAGAAACCAAAACCGATCGGATCCCGAAAGACCCGCTAGAGAAACTCCACACGCCCTCCGGCGGTAATAAGCTCACCCATGGAATGGAGATAGGGAGGAAAGGAAATTATTCCTACAGCGCGCCAACACCACTGATACATCCATTTTGCATCATGTTTTCCTACTATTATTTATAGTGTTTTTAATCAATATAACACTTGATGGAGTAATTGTAATGCATTTTCTCTCTAAATATGCAAGATTTACATGAAGAGGGAGATTACCGGCAACTGGAATTTTGGAGCTGAAAAGCTATGTCAGAGATACCTATTCTACGCATCTCCAAATGAGCTAAAATTTCATGGAGATTTATTTTGGAATAAATAAAAAATATTGGAGAAAATAAGTACCAGAGGGGGCCACCCAGATGCCCACGAGGCACCAGGGCACGCCCTGGTGGCTTGTGGGCTCCCTAACCATCCTCCGATGCCCATATTTTGGTATATAAGCCCACTTGCCCTAGAAAAAAATAGAGGAATTTTGGGATGGAGGGCCGCTGTCTAGAGGCAGAACTTGGGCAGGATCACTTTTCCTCTCTGGCCGAGCAATTTTGCCGGGGATACTTCCCTCCGGGAGGGGGAAATCAAAGCCATCGTCATCACCAACAACCCTCTCATCGTGGGGGACCAATATTCAATAACATATTCACTAGCACCATCTCATCTCAAATCCTAGTTCATCTCTTATGTTCAATGTTTGTATCAAAACCTCAGATTGGTACCTATGGGTTGCTAGTAGTGTTGATTACATCTTGAAGTTGATGCTAGTTGGTTTATTTCGTGGAAGATTATATGTTCAGATCCATTTTGCTATTCAATACCACTCTGATCTTGGACATGAATACGATGTGTGAGTAGTCACTTTTGTTCTTTAGGTCATGGGAGAAGTCTTGTCATAAGTAATCAGGTGAATTTTGTATTCGTTTGATATTTTGATGGTATGTATGTCGCGGAGTGATGTCGCGGAGCCAGTCATCAGCATCAAGAGGCTGAGTTGAGCTGCGATAGATGGCAGGGTTGAGGCATGCAAAGTCTTGCAGAGTCACTGGGGCTGGCTGCTGATTCATATTGCGGTGCGGGAACTAAGCCATGACCCCTTCCATAAACTGGTGATTCAGGTCAAACTGTTGTATCATTCCGGCCGTATATTCGGGCGGTGGTGGGTTGTTGGCACCACGGCCACAACCACCTGGTCTAACCATCCTGCTAAAATTAACAGGGGGTAGTTTAGCATTGAGAAATTGTAGAGACAATGAATCATTCATGATGCAACATACACAAAGAAAGAAGTGCGATAAATACATCAGAGTAGTCAAGCATGACATGTAGATCCATACATAACATCGATTACAAGCCAGTAGTACAAGTTTAGAAAGGGAAATAGTCTAGAACACTAGGCGACACGCAGGCACGCGGTGGAGGGATACAACAATGGGACATGGCGATATGCTACATCAACGTCGGGGAAAACCTCTGAGGACAGGTAGCTGTAGGTGACGAAAAGCTAGACGGTTCTCAAGATAAGGGTCCTGCGCTCCGTGAACACTCTAGTGCAGAACCTGGTCACAGACTGGAAGAAGAGTTCCACGTGCAGGAGTACTACCTCTAACAGCAGGCCACACAAGACCTGGTGGCAGCTCTGTCCTTCATTGGTAAATGATGTACTCTGGCTGAATCGTTGTGCTGACTGCTTGCAGCATCTGTGTCAGAGTGTCGTAGTGATGAGCACGAGTGTCGTACAATGGCTCATGTAGGGGGTACATATAGTAGTGTAGTAACCATTCTCATCCCCAACTGGGACATACGGGATGTATCTGAAACTAGTCTCCTCCAAGCGAGGGTGCTCTCCATGGAGATCGGTGATAGCAACAAAGGCAACATCGTGGATTGCCCATCTCAACAGTCACTCCAACACACTTAAAGGTGTGCAACTTAGTGATGGAGCATCTTGCCGATCATAGATGTCAACCATAATGCGGTACTACTCCTGGTTGAACTCGCGGTTGTCCTCGTGCACAACGTACTGGGGGTACCAACGATATCCTAGCCTGGTCAAGAGGTCGACCAGAATGGCGGGAACCCAGTCGTCTCTATAGCCATTGTATGGCGTACGACCTGCGTTGCGGGGCGCATCTGAAACAAAAGAGTTCAAAGATGTCAAAGGGAAGTGTGTGCATCAATCATTATACTTTCAAAGAAATAGTTGCAGATAAACCAGCTTTTCGGGTGGATGTGATCACGAGACCCTAATGTTAGAGTTAGTAAAATCATTTAACCCGAATAAAAGAGAGATCAGAATCTCAGAGTAAAGACGAGGAATAAAAGATCCTAATACCACCCATTTGTGATGTGCCATAAGCCACACAACAATGTTAGTACAAGTTTCTCAAAGACTAGACTCAACTTCGGCCAAGGAGTTAGAAAAGGGCATCCTACGAGCAGTCGGCTCTAATACCAATTTGTGATGCCCTGACTTAATCGTGCACTAATCTTACACACAAATGCACACGATCAAGATTCAGAGACTCACGGGAAGATATCACAACACAACTCTAGAGACAAATTAAAATAGTACAAGCTTTATATTACAAGCCAGGGGCCTCAAGGGCTCGAATACATGAGCTCGAATACAAATGAGTCAGCGAAAGCAACAATTTTTAGTACAGACATAAGTAAACAAGTCTGCCTTAAGAAGGCTAGGAAAACGACGACATGATATCGAAAAGGCATATGCCTCCTGCCTGGGAGACATCTATCTACTCCTGGTCGTCGGCGGTCTCCACGTAGTAGTAAGCTTCGTCAGGGTAGTAGTAGTCGTCGGCTGGATCAGCCGGCTCCTGGACTCCGCCATCTGATCGCAGCAATCGGGTATAGGGAAAAGAGGTAGCAAAGCAACCATGAGTACTCACCCAAAGTACTCACAAGACTTACATTAGATCTATACTAGGTATGCATTAGTATGAAAGGAATGGGGCTATATCTTTGGGTTGAACTGCAGAAATGCCAGAATAGAAGGGAAGACCTAGCCTATCAAAGACTAGCATCTTGAAGCATTTTGCAGCATTAGAAGAGTGCAGATTACCATATTATAAGTAGCAACTATATTTAGTAACGCCCAGAGATCCTTCCTCGACCCCCTGTGAGAAAGCAATCCCGGAGCCAACATATCCTTTTATCATCCCCCGCATCCAGTCCTAGTTGTATAGATCGGGATACAACTCTGTGAGTCCGTTATCGTGGACACGGCTATTCAAAGAGATTAACTTTCCTGGAGGGGTGCACAAACTTACCCAACACGCTCGATTAAGTCTGGCCGACCACAATTTCCTTGATCATGCCGCGCCTCGGCTGATTGACACGCCGTAGTCCAACCTAGGCTCAAAAGAGAGGCCAGCACATCGGTCTACATCTTAAGCGCTCAGGGGTCTTGGGCCCATCGCCCTTTGCACACCTGCATGCTGTGTATGCGGCCTAGAGCAGACCCACCCCCTAATACAAGCATAGGTGGTTCCCATCCAACCGGGCACGCGCCGCTCAATTGCTGTCATCGATAGAGCTTTCATAGAATCGTACGACGCCGAGTGCCCATACTTATTCCTGCGTGGTGGTCAGTGCGAAAAGGCCAGAGGCCTAATCGGATCACATATCTACACTGGTAGTGTGTTGGGAGCGTGCAGGGACGATCAATGATCCACAATCTATGGTCCCATCGCCCCATCTCACAGACTTATGGCAAGGGCTAAGAATGCCCGGTCGTGCCTTGTAATTATCTCGTGGGTACCCTCCTGGTCAACCCGACTCCACATCACTCATGGGTACCCTCACGGTTAACCTAACTTCACATATCTCGCGGGTACCCTTCGAGGCCGACCCAACTTAAACAAGATTCTGAGGTAAAGGCAAGGTAACCGTGTGTCTATAACCTCAAGCGGGAAATCCGAGTAATCACCATTGATGGATTCCCACTCGATGTAACCGTCAAGGTGAACTTGGAGGAATCACCCTCGATGGGTTCACACTTTAGGTGTTGCACGACAGAGTCGTCATCAGTAGTGGTAAAGAAGGAATCACCCTTCGTAATCCATGACCGATTAGCTACACTATAGATATATCATCAGGAGTGTGTTACGAGGTATCATCATCGGCACTCGATAGTACCTACGTAGAGTCATACAACTAAGGAGGTGTGCAGTGATGTGTCAAGCTCTAGACGTTGATCACGTTGATCGAGTCATCTGGTAATAAATCGGGGGCAACTGGGACAAGGGTGAGGGGTGATACGTCTCCAAAGTATCTATAATTTTTTCAATGTTCCATGCTATTACATTATCTATCTTGGATGTTTTATATGCATTTATATGATATTTTATATTATTTTTGGGACTAACATATTAACCTAGAGCCTAGTGCCAGTTTATGTTTTTTCCTTGTTTTTGAGTTTTATAGAAAAGGAATATCAAACGGAGTCCAAACGGAACAAAAATTTATGGTGATCACTTATGGACCAGAAGAGACCCACGGAGCACCGGAGCTGTGCCAAGGGGTGACCGAGGAGGCCACAAGCCAGGGGGCTCCCCTAGGGCTTGTGGGCCCTCGGGTGTCCCCTTGACTTGTTTTCAACACCAAACACTGTCATATATACCGTAACCTCCAGAAAGAACCTATATCGGAAGTTCCGACGCTGTCAGCCTCTATAGGCACGAAAAACCAATTGGGAGCCCTTTCCGGCACCCTGCTGGAGGGGGAAACCATCACCAGAGGCCATCTTCATCATCCCAGCACTCTCCATTATGACGAGGGAGTAGTTCACCCTCGGGGCTGAGGGTATATACCAGTAGCTATGTGTTTGATCTCTCTCTCCCTCTCTCTCTCTCTCTTCCTCTCTCGTGTTCTTGATTTGGCACGATCTTGATGTACCGCGAGCTTTGTTATTATAGTTGGATTATATGGTGTTCTTCCCTCTCTACCTTCTTGTGATGAATTGAGTCTTGCTATTTGAGGTTTCGATATGTTGGATTGAGTATTGGATTTGAGAACACTTGATGTATGTCTTGCGATGGGATATCTGTGGTGACAATGGGATGTTCTATTGATTCACTTCATGTATGTTTTGGCACTCAACTCGCGGAATCCCAAGGTGACATTGGGGTAATCTATGCATAGGGGTTGATGCACGTTTTCATCCTACATTCTACGATAGAAACTTTGGAGTGATTCTTTGTTGCATGTTGAGGGATTATTATATGATCCAATTATGTTATAATTGATGAGAGAATTTCCACTGGTGAAATTATGAACCCTAGGCCTTATTTTCAAGTATTGCAATACCATTTTTGCTCACTTTTGTTACTAGTTACCTTGTTGTTTTTATATTTTTCAGATTACAAAAACCTATATCTACTATCCATATTACACTTGTATCACCATCTCTTCGCCGAACTAGTGCACCCATACAATTTACCATTGTATCGGGTGTGTTGGGGACTGATGTCTGCTAGAATTACGTCA